>OV884012.1:18530510-19130510 GCA_930367205.1 Acanthosoma haemorrhoidale
AGATCATGAAACATTGAAGTTTTTAAAATTCAAAAAAATTATTTTTAATTTCCCACATGTTGGAGGAAAAATGAAAATACATCTAAATCGCGCACTTTTATGCAATTTTTTCATAAGTTGCTCTAATATGTTAACCTCAGATGGTGAAGTATTGGTGACACTGTGTTCTGGACAAGGTGGTACTGGTTTTGAAGATTCTACTCGTAGATGGGATGACACTTGGCAAATAGTTGAACAAGCTGCGCATGGCAGCTTTGTGCTTTCGCATATTGAATATTTTCCTTGCCAAATGTTAAATGATTATCGGCCTGTTGGTTTCAGAGGCAGAGAACAGAAATTTTGTATTACATCCTCAGTTCTGCATGTTTTTTGCAAAGTTGCTCCACCCATTAGTGACATAGACGATGATTTATTATTTAAAATGTCAAATTACATTCCCTTGGAAAATGGTAATGACTTAAGAATATCCTATGCTCACAAATCGGCAATTCTTAAAAACCCATTAAAGAACTACAGTAGTCTTCAGCACTTTTTAATTAATAAACTGCAAGAATTTATGAGATGTTATCTAGAGGATTTTCCGGGTTTGCAGTTAAATTTGCCATATCACACAGATTATCAGTTCGATAAAGCCCCCTGCATTTTTAAAGATTCACTTTGTTCTTTACGCTCAACCCTATCAGAAGTGTTACCTAAGTCTGGCGACAGTTTTGTTATTGAAGGGCTGGTTTTCAATAAATTTGGTTCCGATTTTAGTAGCATCGGTGCATGCTGTCAAGCTGTGGTTGGAGGCTCATTTCAGCATGCAGCAACCAAAGATTTCTTTGCATTCATTGTTGATAAGTTCAAATTTAATGGAAAAATAATAATTGAAGAAAATAAAAATGAATTTTGCGTACTAATCCAATGTGGTACAATGTTGCCGAAGAAAGTTGCTTATTATGATAAGCATTCAGAGTGTATTAAAATTGATATTGATGATATCTGTTTACTTTTATTTAATGTTTCTATGAAAGAGCTTTGGGCCAAAGAAACCAAATTTAATGATACTGAATATAAACTAATTTTGCCTAGTTTATACTCTCAGAAGTTTTCTTTTGACATTTGTTTCGCCTCTAAAAATGATTTAGATGAAAGTGAGTTCTTTAATTTGCTGCATCAGGTTCCAGACCGTTTGATAGAGTCAGTTAAATTATTAAATGTATACCAGCATCCTGATAACGATGAAAAGTCTTATTGTTATAGACTTAATTATAGGTCTTATGAAAAACCTCTTTATAGAAAACTTGTAATCGATATTCAGCATGTTTTAATTAGAAAACTTCTTGAAAATATACTTAATGTATCAGTTCATTAATATAATTACAAAAGGTGGCTGTCAGAAAAATATTATCAATTAAGTAGTATGTTCACAGTTTATTTATGCTTACCATAATTTGTAGGTATGCCTAGAAAATAATGTTATTGTATATATTTTAGGATGATTTCCAATATGTCCATGATAAGGTGGGGGATAACAATTGTAAATAGAACATATTCTACGAATTTGGAAAAATTACCTCTGAGGAACATACGAAGAAAGACAAGAATAGTGAAGGTAAATGATCTGTCTTTAACTAGCTTTATCCTAAGATATTTATTTATTTAATTTAAATAGTTTGTAGGTTGAACCTTTTTGACTTGCCAATAGCACTAGGAGGTGATGTAAAAAAATAAAATTTGCTCTCGTGGGTATTCATAATTCATAATTTACAGGGTGAGAGTATCCTGTCTTTACAGAAATGTGTGTACAACGATGAAATTTTGAGAGGATCATAGTTGTTTTAGCTGAGAAAGGTGCCTTAGCCCTCTTTTGATACTTCACCTACATCTCTTGTTTTTAAAGAAAACACTTCCAAGGACATTGAATTTTTCTAGTGATTATATATGTCTCACCCGTATATACTGGCTTGTTACCTGGGATACTACCTAGCATTGAGTCTGGGCTTTCAGTTGTGCAAACTCTGGAGCTGATCAGTATCACTGTGGTAGCCAGCATGTCCATCATCCTCTGCCGTCACTTTCTTATCCATCTCATTGTCTTTATTCTTACCTGCCCATCGGAACCTGTCTATTTCTATAAATTTGAACATGTCCATGTAATGTCTCCATACCTGGTCAAACTTCACAGTTTTAAAGATTTTACGCAGAATCTTCCTCTTAAAGATCATTAAATGCTCACCAGTTTTGGAGTCCACATTTCTGAGCCATATAGGTGAATTGGGCAAATAATTGTGTTACATAAATGAATTTTTGTGTCCTTAGACAAGCCATGGCTCCTAAAATAGGGACTGGTAGCATGATAACTGCAGTTAGTACATAAGATTTTTCATTTGATTTCGGAATCCACATCATCGTCTTTGGTTATGAGAGGTTGACAAACTTGAGGAGTTTTTCGAATATCCTACGATAGTGTTTTCATCCCCAGGCCTGGGGATTTCTTCTGTGACCATGTATTTGGTTTTTGCTGCGTTTACTTTAAGCCACATTTTTTATGCTGCTTCACCTAATTTTAAAAATCTATCAGAGACAGCCTGGAAGGAGTGTGGAGCAATTTCGATGCCATCAGCATAAGCAAGAAGTTGTACTGTTTAGCTGAATAATATTCCACTCACTTCTCTAATGGCCTTTTCAAGAGCTAAATCAAAGAAGAGGCAGGCCAATGCATTTCCCTATCTCAGTCCTTTCCCAGAGACTAAGTCCATCCATCTCGCCTCTCTTATAGTGATTCTTACCATTCTAATTAGCTTCTCACGGATTTTGAGTTATCTCATTGTCTTTTACAGCTGTTCCCTGTAAATTCAGCACAAAGTAGCTACTTGTTACTCATTTCATCAACGATGCCGAGAGAGCCATGACCAGATCCTTCTGAAAATATAAAATCCTTAGGGTAGCTAAGAATCAAACCCAGTTATCCGCAGTTATAAGTCACCATTGTTAATCATTACAGGCTGCAGGGCTCTTGATAAATATGGCCAACTTGGACCGGTCCTTTTACACTGTAGCACAGTTACGTCAAGGGATCTTTGTTATTTTGTTATGATGTGCTCGTTGCTGCCAGGTCGTTCCTTAAGGATCTAACCGAGGAGACATCCCGTCTCAATTTGAGGCTGTTCACTAATGAATACCCTTTGATCACTCAGATAGAAAAACCCTTTAAGGGGATATATTATGTATTCACATTCACAATAAAAATGGCGGCTGTCCTATCGGAATTCCCCCATTTTTATTATGGAAGTGAAATAAAATTCCACTATCTACCTATCTGGGGATTTACACCGTTAAAGTAGTCAATTATCTACATACACTTGTATTTATTTTGATGTTAATAAGAAATATCAACTGTAAAATAAGATAAATTTTGGACATTATATGATTATGGCAGTTTGTAGAAATAATGAAGACTGTCAATAATGTATATTAAATCTTGATATATATTTATCCTTGAATCATGGCAATAATATGAAAGTCTCATGTCTATTTTTTTTAATACAGGATAATTTATAAGATATAGTTACATTTTTTTTTTCAATTTTAGGTTAAACCTATGGTAGATGTGAGAAGAATTAGAGCAATCGGAGGTAAAGGAGGTGATGGTTGCGTTTCTTTATTAAAACTTTGGAAAAATGACAGAGCAGGCCCAGATGGTGGTGATGGAGGGAATGGGGGCCATATCGTGATAGAGGCATATAAATTATTTATTTGTATTACATTAATGCTGAAGAATCATTTCTAATATAGTTTCATTACAGAATTCACTAAGATCTCTTCTAATACATAAATTTCATTAAGGAAATATTTTTAGGCTTGTCATTCTGTAAATAGTCTAGAACGATTAAATGCTATTATGAAAGGAGAAGATGGAGAAAAAGGGTACACCAAGAACTGTCATGGAAAAAATGCTCAGCATGTTGTTGAAAAGGTATTGTGTTGTTAAAAAAACATATTAAAGCTTTATTAGTTGTTAATACGATTTTTTCCTACAGTCATATAAAAAATATCATTATGATGTTGATGTTTGTATATAATATATATATAATGGATGTTCATGATAAGTAATTGTTTATTTAATAGTTTACGTTTTGATATGCCACTCCACATTATAAAGTTAGTGTAAAAATTATTTCAAGTATAGCAATTAATTTTGTGAAAACTCCTTAATTATAATTGGTTCTCTTGTTCAGCAGGTCAATCCAATTAAAATATAATTAAAAGGCCGCAATACTCACATGTACAGTTCATGGCCATATGATTTAAAAATTTTGTAAAGCAATCACTCTTGCGGATTCAAGGCTTTATATTATATGTTAAGACCTACTTGTTATTGAAAATTGCATTCAAAAATAAAATAGCTCTAAATAACCTAACTGTTTGCTAGAAAAAGAAACTATTGAAATTTAGATTAAAAAAGAAAGAAAACCAATTGAAAATGTAAATGTAATGAAATGTTTCCTTTTAATAATGTGTTATAATAATTTAGTAATGTATAGATACTGAAATAAGATACTACCTGTTGTTATCATTCGTATTAGAAAAGCAACTGGAAGAATCCAGTGTGTTTGCTTGTAGTATTTTGATATTATATCACTGATGTTATTATGTGAAAGGTTATTTAAATTAAAAAAAAAAGGAAGAATTTTTTTCATTTAAACATATTGTTCTGAAAATTATTGATCAATTATAATTAATAATTTTGCTTTGATACATTTTTCCAGGTTCCTGTTGGGACAGTTGTGAAATATGAATCTAATGTTGTGGGTGATCTGAGCAAAGAAGGATCGATGTTTATCCTTGCAAGAGGTGGCGCTGGAGGACGTGGTAATAGTTTCTTTGCCACAGACACAAGACAAAGTCCCTTAATCGCTGAATATGGTGCTTCTGGAGAGGATTTGTCATATATTTTAGAACTGAAATCTATTGCACATTTTGGACTGGTATTTATTATTTGTTTCTGATGCAAATAACTGTACAGTTTTTTATATATATATATATAAAATAATAAAACTGTTTCTACATTCAAGACATTCTATAACAAATCTTCTGATAACACAGTTTAAATAACTTCAAAAATCAATGTACTCACACACACCTCAAAAAATTCAAATCATGAAGCAGTGTATGGTAAATCTAAGGCTGCTATTAAAGAATCTTAATACTGCACATGCCCGCTACAAATGTTTTTCTTTCACTAGGTGGGATTTCCTAACGCTGGAAAAAGTACTTTACTACAAGCCATTTCGAGGGCAAAACCTAAAGTCGCTTCTTACCCATTCACCACGTTGAAGCCACATTTGGGCATTGTGCACTACAGGGATTATGAACAAATATCAGGTGATATGATTTTTTTTATTATCTTTTAAATTTCCTATTCTCATACTTTAAACATTAAGATAATTTTGATTTGGATTGGAATTAATGTCATTTTAGATAAAAATTGCCATAAGTAACATTTTCAACAATAAATAAATTTGTCAGTGAAATTAATGCTAATTTAAAATTATAAGTTTGGTCGGATGGGTCAAACAAGTTGGAAGTGTAGGTTACAGTTCAATTAAATAATAATGGGCATAAGTAACACGGGAAACTCTTAGCCTATATCCAGTCGTTCTAACCTAACTATTGAAAATGAAAATGAGATCATGATCGATAATAAAAAGTAATTTATGTTTACAACTTACCCTTTGTTTATGCAGAAGATTATAAGAAAATTTGGACCACTTCAAGCCTAACGGAAATTAAATTAAAAATAAACTTTGTATTTAAGCGAACAGGCTGGTTCATAAATTGAATACATACACTGCCAGTAACCCCAAATGAAATATATATATTAACACAAAATACATACTAAAAAGAAAAGTCCCCTATATGTTTAATTTATGAAACTAACCTATTAAGAATTTGATAAAAATTATACCTAGCAAAGGAAGATAAAATCTTAAAAATTTGAAGTCTCATTCAAGGAGTAAAAATAAATTCAATAACATTGGACATTGAGGAGCATATTTAATTCGGTCTTCATCTGGAGATTCGAGAACTCATCTTGAGATGTACTTTGGTGCATATGAAAGGTGATGTGGTGAGTCAGTCCACAGACCAAGAGGAATCGCCTAGGCCTAAGTACTCTGCGGTGCTGGCTCGTGGTGAACTCAATGATGAATATTAAAATGAGTCATCAAGCTGAAGGGCTCTCTCGCTTTGATATGAGGCAGTGAGAGAGAGACTCTCACTCTGGCACTAAAACACAACACTCACATGTACAGTTCACGCACATATGTAAATGAAGATACATAAAATAATAATAAATGCTAAGCAAAAAGTTATGAGAGTCGTCAACACCCTTAGTTCAGAATTTTGCTACTTGGCACAGATTCTACTGGATGACATGGCATAATTTTATTTTGGTCCCTGTGGAATATTTTGCATCATATCCTTTGATAGTTGTTAGGCGAATGTTTAATTGTAAAATTCATTTTAATCCATTTATTGCCTGTACAAACTTCAAAGAGTAGCATGACAGAAAAATAGTAATTTGTTATAATTTCATCCTTTATTTCAGTTGCTGATTTGCCAGGTTTAATAGAAGGCTCACATCTTGGACGAGGTTTGGGTGTTCAGTTTCTTCGCCATACAGAAAGATGCTCTTGTCTCATTATTGTATTAGATGTAACAGCAGAACCATATAAAATATTTTCAATTCTTAGTAAAGAACTTTCCGCATTCAACTGTAATCTTGCAAAGAAAAAACAACTTGTGGTCTTGAATAAAATTGATCTCCCGCATTCAGAGGTAAACACGAGTATTAAAGGAATGTTTTTTTAATGTAGCGGCCACATATTTGGGCTTTTCAAGTGCTGGTAGTGTTGTCGAAAACAAATTTTAAATTATCAATCAGTTTTATGTACTTACATGTTAGCATTAAAATTAATTTGTTTTCAGGAATGGGTAGAGGATATAGTTAATGAAGTTGGCTCAGAAAATGTAATTTCACTATCAGCAAAATATGGGATAAATATTTCAGAATTTCTAAACAGGTTACGAGAAATATATGAAGAATACAGTTGTAATGTAAACAATAATGATCTGTAGTATAAAAGGGCAATTTAGTCTTCAAATTGGATAGAGATGTATATAAATATTGTATATGATGTATGTTTTTGTATTTACTAAAAGTAAACATTTTCCATTTTGTCTACTCTTTTTATCCACAACAAATTGGTATTTTAATGATCTAAGAGAGATGTTTTTAGATTCAGCAAGAAACGTAGACAATTTTATCAAATTAACAATGTCAACAATTTTTCTTTGAGATATTGTTTAATGAATAATCTACTCGACAAAGAATCTAATTTGTAGTCGTTGTTTATTTATGTTACAAATTTGTGACATACCAAATCTTGTACAAATAAACATATTTATCTATGAAATAAACTTGTTTTACTTTAAATTAAAATTTTACCAAGTCTTATATTCTTTAAGTTATTGAAGGTTGGCTATCTACTGGTTGCTTTTTTTAATTCCCATTGCAATTATGAATTAACCCCTGAAATTGGACAATTCATTCACAACCCCCTGTGTTGGTGTGAGGCCTATTATTGACATACAACTTGGAGGTGTAGTGGTAAAAAAACTATTGATACTACTGCTTATAAAAACTATCCTACTATCCATAGTTGTGAAAATGATAGTTCATATATGTAAAACCTCAAATTTATAATGTGAAGAATAATTGTTTATAATCAAAATAAATAATAAATAGACCAATTTAGTTCATTCCTTAAACATGAGCCTTGAAGAATTTAGTATTAAAAAAAACAAAAACATTTCAATGGTATAATTATTCCAGTACCGAATCACTCCTGATAATAATTTTAAACTTGACAATCTAATGTACCTTCCACACTAATACCGCAGGTTAATAAAAAATTGTTTTCCATTGCTGCTTAGAGGGCTAATAATTCAGAAAGAAAAAATGTAGTTTTATCTAATTTTTTAGTTGATAAAATTACAATCTGCCTCATTGGGCAATAAGTAATTGTGTTCAATGATCTCATTCATACCATATTTACAATTTTCATTCATACAGTATTTACAAACAGGCCCAGAGACCTCCCAAATCCACATGGTTATCACCTCCCTGAATGCAAAAGAGGAAATGTAGTCTTGGGAAGTTCCCCACGCTCCTCTATTATTAGCTGACTCGCTGGATAGGAGCCAGTTGAGGCTGACCAAGAGTGCTAGAGTATAGTTTCTATTTAAAAAAAATGTAGGACATTTTGGAATAAGACATTTATACATGTTGATAATGGTGGAGATAAGTGGCTCCAGTTATACTTATTTCCAATCATTGCCTTCACCTTATTATTGGCTTGTGTTCCCATTCTCAATACACTCCATAAAAAACATTCTCCTCGCCTGGAACTGTATTTATTAATTTAGAAAATGATTTACTAATCCATCAGTTTCAGATGGTGCCATTAATATTTTCAACATTATCCTTGTATATCATTTAAATCGGACTTCACGAGAAAGATAATTGGCATCAGAAACTAATTCGGTGTCATACATTTCAGCCAAAACTTAATAATGGTTCCAGTTGCCTTTTTTTTCTGAAAAATGGTCATGATAGCTCACAAAAACCGTATTCTCATATGGCTTTTAATAGAGTATATTTTACATTTAATTTCCAGGTGTATAAGAATTGTTATAATAAGAAGTGTTATCTGTGTCCGATATATATATGAGATAAATGTGGAAGCTTGGAAAACATTAACTAAGCATACCAGGCTCTTTACAAGACCTTCAATTACTTTTCTGAAAGAAACTGTTCTTTAGCAGCCCCTTACAGATTGATCAGCTTTCCTAGATCCATCGTAGTTCTTAATTATGACACTTTGTCTTCTGCCAAAATGAACTTGTGGTGCTACAAAATAGATGTAGAAGAAGTGATCGAAAGCATCAGAAGTGGCTCTGAGAAAAATTAGTGCTGGCAAGGTCTATGGTATTCCTAGGCAAACTCTCCAAAATAACAAAAACACTCCAAAAGTCTGATCTGCTGAAAAGTGTTGAGTTTGTGAAAGCTGCAAAAGATAGGAAAACTCCTTTCACAGATGGAAGCCCTGTTAAATCTTGTCTAAAGGGAAGTCGCAATCTGGATGTTTCGTACAGGACACCTGAAGTCGCAAATTTAAAAGGCTGAGACATTAAAAGATGGTTAAGGAGGAATTAAGAGATGGATCAAGGAGGAAGGCGCTTTCGATATTCTTTGTCATCCCGAACAGATTTTCAATGGAGATGAACCAATTTTTTAATGTGCCCAAAAACGGCGAAAATTTTTGTCAAGAAGGATACAAAAATGTCTACGTAGTAGACTGCGGAACAGGAAAGAATATCATTACTTTTCTGCTGCTTGTGAGAGTGTCAATCCATTGCTAATGTGTCCCTATTTACGCCTTCCCACAGAAATTGTTAGGATGGCCCCTAAAAATTGGCGCATTGGACTATCGGAAACAGGATGAAGGGTGAAATCTTTTTTAAATATTAGGGAGACCGGAAAGTAATGTTTTTTTTATATTAAATTCAAACAGATAAACTTTTAACAAGTTTTTGTTTTTGATTAATGACGTTATCAGCAATCTAGTGTGCAAATTTTCAATGCCTGATCAATCAAAATCAATTGGTTTTTGAGAAAAATATCTGGAGATGGTATTTTGGACATCATCCAAATTTTGAAATTTGTTGCCACTTAGAAAATGTAGCGATCTTAATAAATGGAAATCCGATATCGGGCGAGTATGGTGGTTGAGGCAATACCTCTCACCCCAATTCATTAATTTTTTTCAGGGTTGTTGTGGAAAAAAATAGGCGCAATTGGGTCTTGCATTATAGCTTTTTGCAGAATAACGTTTTTTTTTTATTGGCAATCGCTGCGCAGTTTTCAATTAAAGATTGATTTAATCTATCCAATTGTTCACTGTAAAGATCTGCATTCACAGTTTTCCAGGTATCAGCGATGAACGACCCCGCGAATACTCCACCAAACACACAAAAGTGCCTTTTTGGAGTGTAAATCTGCCTTAGCTGTTCCTCGTGCCGATTCATGTGGAGAGACATTTTCGGATTATCATAGAGGACCCATTTTTTATCTCCGACCTCACCCACCACACTATATTGCGTCATCGGATTTCCATTAATTCCGATCGCTAAAAATTTGAAAATTCGGATGATGTCCAAAATGCCATCTCCAGATATTTTGCACAAAAACCAGTTGATTTTTATCGATTCGGCATTGAAAATTTGCACACTAGATGGCAAAAGGTTGCTGATAACTAGGGTGATTACATCATTGATTAAAAACAAAAACTTGTTAAAAATTTATTTTTTGACTTTAATGTAAAAACAAAACAAAAAGAAACGACATTAATTTCCGGTCCCCCTATTATATAGCCAACATTTTTATTCATTTCACCGATGAGAAGAATATCACACAGCCGTGATGATAATTTTTGGTCGATGGGTGTAAGAGCGACTTGAATCTGCATTTCGTCCAATAAACCAAGGCTGGATAAATAAAGTTGGTTTGTTGCGTGGAAAAGTGAAAACCCGGACGAATCAATAACCAATGAACTCGAATGTCGAACCCCCACTTTTTTAAAGCGTTTTGCACCTAAGGCCCCGACCATATATTTAAAAAAACAGATTCAGATCCTGTGCCATGTACCAATGGGATTTTAGGCAAACTATTTCAGCAAATCCTTGGAACATTCCAATGAAAACATATGAAGGATGTTTCCATTGGAACGGGATAATCAGCCAAACCCCAAGACCATCATGAAAAGGCTGCCTACTGACAAACCCCATGGAACACAAAAAACGAGTTCGAAAGACACGTAAAACAAATTTATTATTTTTCCAGAACTCCGAAATGATCGAATGAGTAACCTACGATAGGTCTGTCGATCACTGTTCGTAGAACCAATGCAAAGCTCTGGAGAAGATTCCCTTTGTTTGTCCACCTAATGAAAATGTAAGACAATAGCTCAACCCAGCTATTTTATTGCGGGGAGTAATAAAAATCATATTTATATGGGACTAGAAGGAAGCAGTCAGCAAGATTTCTACGATTTCCCTCCAAAAGATTGCACAAGTTTTAGTCCAAGTAACACCATTTCAACACAAGATTTCCTCTGTACATATCTGCGTATATATATGAAGACGAGCACCAATCCAAAGATGGAAGAACAGAGATACATCTCTCAAAACTAAAAACATTGAGGGGCGTTATACTGGGCCATCACGCAAAAGAGAAAGGGTAGACGGATGAGTGAAAGGCAGACGAAGAGACAGCTAAATAGAAATTGAGAGCGCAAAAAGACTTTTGGAAAAGAAATTCAGAAAAAACAACAAAATAAGTCCCTGGATCTCGACCCTTGGAACATCAGTCCCGAAGCCTGCAAGGAGGAATCTCTGTTTTAAATGTGGTAGAAATATCAACATCGGAGAGATTAATCAATATGAATTTTGCCATAATGGACATCACAAAGAATCTTTAAGCATTCTGTAAAAAAATATTGCTACATGTGCGTTAAAAAATCTGTTTTTGTAAAATAATGCTGTTTAAAAGTATTTTCAATCTGATATTGCTTAGTGTTTCAAAGCCTTTCCTAACAATACTATTCTTACCCACAAGATAAAAAGAAAGGAGTCTGTGCTATTTCAGAATCATTTATAAATAAAGTTTATTGCATTTTAATAGGTTAAATTACTTTTTAATTAATTTGATGTTTAATAATGTCGTTTTTTATTTCAATATCCAGACCCTTTTTTCTTATTTCAGAGAAGATAAGTACAGATCCTCGTCCTGTTTCAATTTGTCGCGGTGTACCTGTTACATTTCTTCACAAAATCACCGAAGTATTTCTTCCTGAAGGGAGCCAGAAACTGTTTTTTTTTTTGGGTGCAGAAAACTGGTATTTTAGGGTGCCAAGAACTAGAGCATGCAGATGTTTTTACATTTAAGTATAAAAAAAATAATGAAATATCATGTTTTACATATACTTTTTGAAATTAAAGATTCTTACTGACAACAGAATCGGAATTGTTGCTCCAAACACCCACGAGATTTAAAATGAGACGAAAACTGTTCAAAGTGTCCCTAAGGGTGCCGAAAACTGTAGGGGTTGTACCCTTGAATTGCACACTTTGCATAAATATATGATTTTAAAAACCTAGGCCGCCAGAATTTAAATCTTTCTATTCTTCTAGTCATTGAAATTTTGGAGAAGTATATTTTGAATGGAAACTACTAGATGTCCTTAAGAAGTTGAAAAATAACAACTACATTGAACACCCTTAAGCTAATTGGTGGTAAAAAAAATAAATATGTAAGCTTTTAAAAGAGGCAGCACCTTATTTTTTAATTTCATTCATCATTATATTTGTTCATACACTTTGATTATTACAATTGTTATGAAATTATGAATATGTCACTACTAGGTGTGTTTAGTGTCTCGCAAAATATTAAAAATATTAAAAGGTACTACCCCCTGCTCGAATTAATCTTTCCCCTACCATGATATTTCATAAGAAAGAGTTAACACCTAAAAGTATGTAACAGTTGTCAGAAGCTTCTATTTAAAAAAAAATGTAAATTTCCTATGATATTTATTTATTTTTCAGCATAAAACATTATATAAAGAAAATATTTTGTATAACGTCTGACTATCCAAAAGCACTAATAAAATATCGATACATAAACTGTCGATTGTGCACTTAGTCTCTGAAGTAGTCACTAGGTTATACCCTCCTTGTGTTGTGCGTCCACGCTTTGGAAAAATGGTAAGAACTTGGTTTATATCCACTTTTATCGTAGCAATCACGAAATTATATTGTTATTCTCTTTTGCAATGGTCAAATACAATTATTTTATTTTGATCTAATCTTTTTAATAATTATATTATTGTATATTGTTAAATGTTTTTTTTTTCAGGGGAAGGTTAAGTGTTCAGAACTTCGGACAAAAGACAAAAAAGACCTGCTTAAGCAGCTAGATGAGTTAAAAACTGAATTAACTAATCTCAGGGTTGCTAAAGTCACTGGAGGTGCTGCCTCTAAACTGTCTAAAATGTAATTTTCTTCATTTTAATTTGACTGCATTATTATTTACTTGATTTTTTTGTTAGTACATGATGGAAGATTACTTTTTCCTCACGTTTGCCATTTTCCTGTTTAACTCCAGAACTTCAAACCCTACTTGGTTTTTGTTTGGGGGATGATATAAACATGTTAAATATAAAGTCATGCCTCTCTCCACAATCTAGAGTTTCATTACCAATTTTACATACAGCAAGATCCAATGTTTTAGAAGAAAATTACTTATATGATTCAACCATAATCCTGTTCCAAACCATCTGTTACATATCAAATACAATGGCTTTTGTAAGTCACTGAAAATCTCTAGTTATTTTTTTCTGTTGAAATAACGCGGAATTTTATTTAACTACTGAATTGCTCGCATTAAATTAAAGATCCCTGCTTTTCGTTATATGAAGTAGAAAATTCAAGTCAATGGTCAATATACTTGGGCTGGGTTTAATATAGTCCTCTTAAGCCATTCTTGGAAAGTCCTTGTGAATTTATTATGAGTTACCATTTTAAATTATTTTTCCCCTTTTCATGCAATTCGCGCAGCAAATGATTGATGCAATAAACACGGTATCTCTATTTTTAAGCAAATAAAGGTAGAGGTCATAACTTTTTTATGATATATTGCATTTTAGGTTTAATTTATGCATTAGCTACTGCTAAAAGCTTTTTTCTGTAAATAAACCTGTTTAATTGTTGATTTGTTTGGTAATGATTTTCTCTTTTTAGCCGAGTTGTTCGAAAAGCTATTGCTAGGGTATACATTGTTATGCACCAGAAGCAAAAAGAAAACCTTCGTAAATTGTTCAAGGTAAGTTTTAATTTCTAGAAGTTTTTGTGTGGTATCTCTTTAATTGCATTTTTAATATAAATAATAGCTAGTTTCAAGATGCTCTCTAGTTACAAGCCTCCGTTGAGTGTTCTCAGCTCATATATGATACTAACATTGTAAACTTTACTGTTATTATGGTAAATGTACTTATTGATCTAGTGGCTCTGGCCATCAATCTTCATTAAAATTAATATATGAAAAGAAGAGCTAACTATGAGAATGGTTAAAACTGGTTTGTTTATAAGAATTGCTCCTTAGTTTAAGCTAACTTTTATTTTCCTACTTATCGGGTGCGACAACCCGTAACCATGTTTAGGGTTCCTACAAAAGCTTTCACCATTTGATTTATAGGGATTGATTACCGTTATGTTTAATTGATATATTAAACATTATTATTAATTCTTGTGACTGTTGCCCACATTAAATCGTGATTATAACTCTATGCTTCCTGATGCTTTTACAACTTAACACCCATCCCCCCTCATCACGTTTTATTTCGAATAGATTGTGGATGCATTACTAATTTAATGCAACATTCCCAATTGCTCTCTCTGTTTAACAACAAACACAAGATTAAAAAAAAAATACACGGTCTTTTCTTTGCTCCTTGGCTGTCCTAATTTTCTAGTAATGTCATCCCTTATACTTTTGAACATTTGCCTATCAAATTATAATGTTACTTTGTGTTTAAACTTCAAAGCTTCATTTTGGCGTACTTGCCAGTTGCATTTAGTATTACAAGTTAGAATATAATAAAAGCAATGTTTTAACCCATTTACAGCAGTGCTGAATTCGTTTATGTCACCTATAATTTCCTTAGTTTTGCTCTTCCTAAGTTGATCAGTTTCACCTTGACCAATGCAGAATTTGGTTAAGTTAATATGGACCTTAAGCTATCTATCCAAACAATGAATTCCCAGGCCCCATTTGGTGCCTCTTTTCCTTCTGCCTAGGATAAGTCTTATAAGATTAGACTAGCTGTTCAATATAATAAGATAAGCAACACCGTATTTATATATTTTTTCATATTATTTTTACCATTATTAATACTTGATTATTTTTTTCAGAACAAAAAATACAAGCCTTTGGATTTGAGACCAAAGAAAACAAGAGCCATGAGGAAGGCACTTACGAAGTTTGAGAAAAACATCAAAACTCTAAAGGAAATCAGGAAGAGGTCTGCTTTCCCTCCTCGAAAATACGCCGTGAAAGCATAATATTTTGAAAAATAAACTTTTATTATTTAAAAAGCACTGTTTTTTTATTGCAAACCTGGTCCAAATTAAATATAACTTATTTATTTTATGACGAGGTGCATGATGTGTAAAATAGTTTAAAAGACAATTCGAGGGTTGGTACTAAGATAACCAAGCAGGATATTCAGTATCTTAGTTTGTTTCCCCAAGGTAAAAGACATTTTACGTGATTGTTAGCCATTAGGCTTTTATCACTTGCACTGTTTTATCTGGCCTGCTCATATGTAGACATCTTTCTAGTAGAATTCATAGTTATTCAAAAAAATACTTTCACCCAAGGTGATATCAAGATTACAATAGTAATTACGAGGTTTTGACTTGCGACAGTATATTATTGGAAAGGACCTCACTTGTGCAGGTCTTGTTCAGTTGGAAGAGCATCAAACTGGGTTACTTTCGGTAATTAAAATTAGTGCAGATCAACCTAGAATTTTTTTTTTTGTTGGCTAAAGGATATGTATTGGCTTATATTATGTTGAAAAACAAGGTTGTTACATTTTCATCAACCTAACTCTTCCACTAATAATAGTGAGATGTACACCACAATAACAATTGGTATTGGTATTTTATTTTATGTGACATTGACGTCAATAAAAATTAATCACAATTCTTATTAAGATCAGGCGAGCCTCCTGGTAAAGAAAAACAGTATTTCAGGTTTCCACAAAACTTCATTAATCTGAAACTCCACATATTATAATATGGATCACAAAAGCCCTCTTAAGTGAGAACTACAACTTCACCTGTTATCCTGATGAAGTGTAACCTTAGGCTCTAGCTCATTTGGCGGTCCTGGCCTAAGGCTATAAAAAAACTGAATATTACATCAACAGGTGATCTGATACCGGCACTGGTTTCCATCTTACCAGATCACCCTAAGTTTGTGGAGGCTTTCTGGTTTGGATAATAATTACTTTTGACATTTTTCAGAAGTTACTTTTATACTGCCTTCTCATCTAGCTTTCAGTTCCTTCTAACCTTTAGTTCATATAATTAATGACTTTTTTTATGACACGTTTGATTTAAAATTTGACTGTATTGGCTCATTTTTTTTGTGCCATCTAATCATTCCTGAAATTCAAAATGTATCGGTAACAATTCAAACAACAATCCAAATTATGTTAAGAACTGAGATGGACAAGTTCATTTGGTTTTCTCATTGGCAGTGTTACCAGTTTATTGGTGTCCATCATAAACGTATCCACAGTTATCTCAATTGATATACCTAAGCTACTGTTCTTCCTGGAATCTCCTTGACCCGATAACAAATTTCGGTCAATTTCTATTTGATGGCTTTCCAATGGAATCCTATCGCAGCCAGTGGGGTACAATACCTTAGCTTGACTGCTTCACATTCTCCCAAGAAGTAGTAGGTTTTTCCTCTAATCTAGGTTTAGAACTAATGGAATTTGGAAAAATAGGTGTCTGCTTAATCTGAAGCATCGGTCAAAAAGCCTGCTATTAGGTTTATATTTTGCCAGCTTCAGTGGTTGATCAACTCCTGTAAAGGGAAGCAATCACCCGCGCCTGATCTAAAAGATTTCATCGATGAACCTTCTGTGTCCACACTAAACTGTTAGGGCAGCCTCCCTTATATTTCTCCCTCGCCGATCTATTGCTTGATTGTGGATAGGAACAGTTTAGGGACTATAGTTGGCCGGCTCAACAACTTGAATCCCAGAATAGTTCATGATTTCATTTCACACTATTGAAATAATGCATGGCTTGGTTATTAGAATAAGGAGAAGTTACTAATCAGAGTTAAATTTTAATTCTAAAAAATCAGTAATGAGACTTCTACCAATAACTAGATATCCTTACTATAACTTTCCACCGACATTGGATGGCCAGTGGTCTTTAAGACCAATGAGGTAGAATAGTTCAAACCATCATGGAGGCATGTGAAATATTAATGTAAACCAATTCAAAATGAAAATATTTATTAACATATTTTACAAATTAATTAAGAATGCATATAGATCTGAGAAAACAGGACTACAATTTTATTTAAGATTTAGTCCAAGATATAAAATTTACTTTTTAAATAAATAATTTTCATAAAAAAATATATGTATATATAAATATTTCTATAGATGAGACTAGAAATATGACTTTGTAGAGCAAGGTTTCAGTGATCCACGTTTAACCCAAGAAAGACCAGGGCTACAGCTGGTTTTGGTGATATTCTAAAAAAAAAAAGGATGATTTTAATACATTTAAGAGCACAATTTATTGTGTATACATGCTAGCTAATGTCTTGTTAAACAAAAAAAAGTAATGACAGTACAATCTTTCAATAATCCGACAACTGCCGGATTATCGGTAGTAAAGAAAATAAATTTGACACATTTCTGTGTACATATTTCAGAAAGAAAGAAATATGTACATACTAAGAACAAATAAAAATAACTGAAAAAAGTTTATGAAAAATCATTAATTGTTTTTTTCTTTCTAAGCTTTGAACATTTCATCAAAAATGCATATTTTTTAGCATTAATGCATCATGACTACCAATATTGTTTTCTTCTGCCCATTTCGTGCAGACATTGAGGGTATAAACTCTTCGCTAACGTTCACAGTTTGCCGAGTTAAAACATCAAAGTCATCATTATCTTCGTCGTCATCTGTGAAACGATTTCTTTCTAAGAAAGGGATTGGAAAATTTTCCTTGCTTGTGGCAAAAGAGATATTTTTTGTAATTTATTTGAAGTACATTTTGATCCATGGCCTGTAAGAGCGGTGTCATGTACAGAACTTGAATTTGCTTATTTTCAGATTGCAGGCACTGTTCTTTAGGGTTATCCAGAAGTAGCAAAGCTTCAACAAGTAAGTTATGGTCTTTGAAAAAATTTTTACAGTTGAAATAAAATGTTGCTTGAAAGGTTCGCTAGTAAAAACATCTCGGGTAACCCATCCTTAATTTGGTTTTTACATGTTCCTGGTAAATAAGAGACGTTTTTAAATACCCTAGAATATTTGACTTTTCAAATAACAAGCAAGGGAAGTTTATGTGTCTAATGGAACTCGCACAAGGCATCTGTCTTTATTCACCATAGAGTGGTTTCTTCTGAACAGTGCGCAAAGGTCTTATGCAGCGACGTCCTCCAGAATAATCCGCGTTGTACCCTTGTTCTGATGCCAACCACTGGATTATCAATATGGTACTGAAAAGCTAATTAGCTATTTTGAATCAGCTTCTTTGAAAATAATTTTAAGCGCAATGATTTAAAATTAAATAGACTGAAATTAATAGTTGTTTGACACTGTTAAATTATTTTTCAAAATACTTTACCCTCCACCTACTGAATTAAGACACCAACCCAATTTTACCTTCCATTAAAAAAAACAACGATTTAAACATAACACAAAAAAAAGTAAAAAACAGCCGACTATAAGTTTTATATTACTATTAGTAGAAAGAACCAAAATCATAAGGATAAAATCCAACAAACATTAACAATACAGACAAATAACTAATAAAATTACCTGAGAGCTTTTCAAACCACGTAAAGTCTCGCCGTGAATTTTTTCATCAAATTGTGAAAATTTTAAATAATGAGCATCTTCGGTTTCAAAAGATTTATATATATCATACTGACTTTGATTGACATGCGACAGTACTTGTCTTGAAAATTCTTCTTTATCGTGTTCATATCTAGAAACGAAATCGTTACAAATAAAAACATTAAAAAATATTAATTACTTAATACAAATATTATGAACATGATCATTGACTATCGTTAATATAAAAATTTGCTGATTATTTGAAAACAAAATTAACATTTGTTATTTTAACTGGTTATTGGATAATTGAAATGATCTATTTACTAATGCTTATTTCATCTACAGTGGAAAACCGATAAAAAATTTTGATTAGGTTTGTTTGATTTGATACTACAGAGTACTATTAGGTAGGGATACTTTTCATCCAATACTTGCAGTTTTTGGCAACACAATTAAGGTGTTACTCACTCACCCGGAAAATGCTAATTAAACATAATTAAACTGAAGAACATATTTATTACTTCTATTTGATGAAAAAAAATGAGTACTAGTAACAATATTTCAGGAGTATTGAATATATTTCTTATTATTATTATTTTAAGTTATAAAAATATACAATTAAATCAAGATCTAAAAAACACACTTACAAATGAGCTGCTAATTTATTTGATCTTGAATTTGTAGGAATTTGATAGAAAATTGTCCTAGCATAATCAATGACTTGCCAAATATGATTAATATTTTTAGACCATTGACTGAAAACATTTTCCAAATTAAGCTCTTGTGTTTCGCTATCGATTGACGGATGAAATACTCTTGTTTCAAATATAAAACTCTATAAAAAAACACAAAAAAAAACACATTATATTACTTTGTTAAAATAATTCACAATCATCTTAGTAACGGTTGTTGAAGAAATAATTAAATTGACGCAGGATAGAATTGAGCAGAATTTTGTTTATAACAACTAATAATACAAATAATTCTTTATAAAAAGTTGGGATCGTTGCATATTATTGTATATATGAATATAAATCTCCATTTTCACTTTGTCACCAGTTCCTATCATCTTATTGGATTCAGGATATATTCTAAATGACCATTTCAGGGTTTTGTGTCTAAATCTAAGGAAAATATTTATCCATTTATTATATTTTTAGGATGTTTCATACTTGAACAGTAAAAAATGTTAAGTAAGTAATAAATGCTTATCATAAATATAATAAACTGAAGCAGAACTTTTAAAGACTAACAATTGTTCTCATAAAATATGGAAACATTTGGCTGGAAGCACGTGATTTAATTTACTTCAATGGTGCCCGACTAAAGATCGGACCTCAGTAACTTCCCTTAGAGAGAAAGACAAAGAGTGTTAAAAAAAATTCTTTACTTTTCGTATTTTACAGATGAAAAGTGTCAGATCTAATGAAGAACATGAAATAGAATACTAAAAAAATGCATAAGTGAGAGGATAATACCTAAAATAATAAGGTTTATACTTACAGGGGGACCACTGTTAGGAAACTGTTCGGGGATTTGCAGTATAAATCGAAATACACCACCTCTGTATAGCCCTGATCTAATGAATATTACACCGAACCACACTGAAAATTAATAAAAGCTGTCAAAATATTTTGATTAAAGATATTTAAGAAACTAATTTGTTCATTAGTTTGAAATAAAGTGCTTACACAGTTCAGAATTTGCTGAAGGAATAACATAAACTCCAGGGATATGTCGGTTGACCAGTAAATTACTAAATAATCAGAAATTTACGTTAGGTATATAATAGTTAAAGCTCCGAAGAAAATATCTACCTATATATAAATATAAAATACTACTTACTATTCCACTATGATTGAATATTCTTTAAAGAAGGGGCTATAATCTTCCGGTTCTGTGGAAGTAACTTTTGATTTTGGACGGTCCAGCATTTTTGCAGATTTACCTAATAGAGAATCGGTTCCAACAAGAGAATGTAGAACTTTTCTGATTGAACCATGTCTTGGAAAAGCACCAGCTTCTTCATTGGGTTCCTGAATTATTAATTAAATCCTCATTAAATTCATTTAAATTTTTAAAATATTATTTGTCCCAAATAGATAAAAATAAACTAACCCAATCTTTTGATCTCATGACAGCCATCTCACTTTTCTCAGATTTTACATAAGATAATCATAAGCTTGAAAAGTATCAAGAACAGTACAAAATAATCTCCATTAATTCGGAATTTTCAATGATTTTCTTTGATTCATTCATATTCATACTTCTAAATTTACAATTTCAAATTTAAAGTATCCTTATCTGGGTAACAACTTTGCCATTACTTGACAAAGAGCAACGTGATGACATATTCAACCCACTGATCTCTGCACTAACTACACTATCGACACGTCACCTAGTTCTAATTGGAGTTGTGTTTGCTGCTCCAGGTAGTCGTCCTATGAACTACATACTACGCTAAGATTCTTGCGTATTCTGGCTGAATTTTTGTTTAATTACTTAACAGAGTTGAGATTTTTCTATCCATCGACGTAATTAATACATTTCTACTTCTAACAATGTATTAAATCTGCTATGACTATATGAGTTTAACATTACTATATATATATTCAAAAGTCTACTATGCAATCAATACAAACAGTACTTCCTGTTGAATTCTTTAATTTTATACCTTACTTAACGAGATATTATTATTTTTTGTTAAAAGTAATTGATCAATAACTTACAGTTCCATAAGGTTTATGCTTAGCATCTTTGGGGCATAAAAGTAACAAATAAGCAGAGTTTATGGCTCACTTTTTTTTGGGGGGGGGGTAATAACATTTTACTTGAGTAACTGACACAAATGTATAATTTATGTAGTGAAATTGTGCTTTTGTAGAACAATAAACAAAACATTCTCATTTTTAAAATCTTCTTAAATTTACTAGTATACTGATTTTAATTGCTAGGGACACTCTTTGAATTCAAAGAATATAAAAAAAAATTAAGTTAAAGGCTGAAAATACTATTTTATTGACTTTTTGTAATAATAGTCCACTAAAGCCGCGATAGATTTTAATAATGAGGGTGTCGAATTCTTTAATTTTATACCTTACTTAACGAGATAAGATATTATTATTTTTGGCTAGAAGTAATTGATCAATAACTTACTGTTCCATAAGGTTTATGCTTAGCATCTTTGGTGCATAAAAGTAAAACATTCTTGAGAAATATCCTTCTTCATGAAACAGACAGCCAGCAAACATTGGATTTTTAAAGTGGAATGTTTGTTTATTTTATCTCTTTCCATTACATTTTGAATTAACATAATATTTTATGTTTATATTATACCTTTATAATGGTAAATATTTATTATACCAGCAGTCATATTTATCAATGTATATGTGGTATTTATCAATGCCAATTAACATTTATTTGACAAATTAAAACTTTTTATGATTTACTTCAAATACTATTTTTATTTATTACATTTATTTTTATTATTACCCATACGTTTTGTTAAATATGGGTCCAGAATATGCTTGATCATCAAGCTTTATGCTGTTATTCTTACCGATGAAGAGACAACGTGAAATCGTTATAAATTAATGCTGATTTAACTACTATAATCACATAATCAAGATTAATTATAATCATTAATTAGTTTAAATTAAATAATTATTCATTTGAATTATAAAGCAGTGAATAGAATGTTGTAAACAAATAACCTTTATTTAAGTCTTTTTATTATTCACAGAGATTACAGAGGTAGCGTAGTTTTTGAGATGACTACTCCGAGTAGCATCTGAAACCACTGGTAACATAGGCCCCAGCCTGTCTATCAGCTATCAAGTTGATGTGCATTGATTCAACCTTATCTTCAAAACTTCTATTTAACTAATAATATTAGATTGGTCTATAGTGTTTTGTTCAATCATGGTATTACCACCCAGTTAATAACTCATGAATTATTAAAAGCTTAACTATTAAAAAATAACTAACAAATTGTTATTAGTTTAAAAAAAAATCACTTTCATAAAACTATGGTATCTCTCTTTAGAGCATTAAAACTTTTTCTTAGCCAGACACCCTTCCCCCTTCAAGCTCTCCCAGCTCATCATGAGGAGACCAGGCAGCTATGTAATTAAATATATTTCAGGATGAAACTAAAACAAAAATCCAATAGGAAGCATATTAATTTTACACGTACAAACATTTTTTTTTCTCTCACTAATATCAGGTTGGCCAAAAAGTCCGTTCGGTTTTTGTCGTCACGAAACTTCAAGCAGTCTAATATGTAGCTAACTTCAGTACGTCTCTTGCGAGTGCGCTCTCGTCAGATACTAGACACTTCAACGTAGTTTGACGCGAAATTCCGACGAGACTGATTGTATTTTGTGTGTTTAGGATCATCCTGAAAATGGAAAACCAAAACGAACATTATCGACACCTCATGCTTTTTTATTGATTAAAAAAAAGGCAAGAAAGCAGTGGAAACTTGCAGGAAGATATGCGCTGTATACGGAGAGGATGCTGTTACAGAACATGTGTGCCAGATGTGGTTTTCAAGATTTCGATCGGGAAATTTTTCGGTTCAAGACACACCTCGCTCTGGCCGCCCAACTAAGATTAACAGCGACAAAGTGAAGGAATTAGTTGACACCAATCTCCGTTATACAACTAGGGAGATTGCAGTTATCCAAGTCTAGTGTTGAAAACCATCTGCAACAAGTTGGCTATGTGAGCAGGCTCGATGTTTGGGTTCCCCATCAACTGAGTGAGGCTAACCTCGCCCAAAGGATTCCCATCGGCGATTCGTCGCGGAAACGATCCTTTTTTGAAGAGAATGATGACAGGGGACGAAAAGTGGATCGTCTATAACAATGTGGAGCACAAACGCTCATGGGGGAAGTGTGGCGAATTACCACAAACAACCCCCAAAGCAGGACTTCACCCAAAGAAGGTTGTGCTCTCGATTTGGTGGGACTAGGAGGGGCGTTGTCTTCTTTCCACGAATAGGACCAACAATTCAGGTGTGTACTGTGACCAGCTGGACAAATTAAATACAGTAATCCACCAGAAGCGTCCAGAACTAGCCAACCGTAAGGGGATTGTCTTCCATCACGACAATGCCAGACCACACACTTCTTTGCAGATGTGGCAGAAGTTACTGGAGCTTGGCTGGGAAGTTTTGCTGCACCCTCCATATTTGCCCGATCTTGCACCTTCAGATTTCCACCTGTTTCGGTCTCTTCAAAATTGACAGTGTTCATTAGACATCATGTGAACCACATAAAATTTTTAATTTTAAAATTGCAGACTTCCAGGATTTAACTTTACCAAAACGTTTTGTTAAAAATACTGTTTGACTAATAAATAATCCCAATGAAAATAAATGATACTAAGGCTTGGTGACTTAGCTTCATAAATGTAATCTCACCTACTCGTGCTGGACCCGAACTGACGGTAACCAATCTTTATTGTGGTAAAAAGTTCTGTTATACATTGGAATAACTTAAAATAATACAAATAATCGTTAAATTATCTTTAATACTTACAAAATGTTTTTTTTAAAACACTATTTTTATAAATAAATACTGCACATATAATACAATAAATTAAACTATAAATATCAACAAAAAACAAAAATAAAATAACTGATTCTCATAAATAGTTGGAATGGTCAAAAATAAATTAAATAATTCATTAGACATTAAATCTTGTTTCAGATCCATCAGCTAGCATTAATGTCACAGTTCTATTATTTATCCAAACTAACTTAGCAAGTCGCATAGGATTTAATCGGGACATGTCGGTAAGAGGAGAAGTGCTGTAAGACTTAATTCTTTTTGTCTGACTGTTCCCGAGGCCAAACATACCAGCTGAACTCTAAAACAAACGATAGTCAATATTAGTAATAACAGATAATAAAATAATACTAAACTATTAGCAATAAAAAAATGTAGGAACAGTAATAGCAGAGCGAGCTGATGAATAAAAGGAAAATTGGGAAACCACGTATGAAAAATTTGTAATAATAAACGAAAAAGAAAAGAATTATTAAAAAATGATAAATTTTGACCTGTCACCTGTGCAAATGTAGTTGAGATAATAGCATCTCTTAAATAGTATCAACATTAAACACAAATAGAATGCTAATCAAAATAATTGATTATCGCAGCTGTTATTCATTACTATTGCAATAAATAGCAATAATGTAATGATTATGTTGGGTTGATGCTCAAAAGGTTCTTCAATGATTAATTATTTTTAATGACCTTGTGGAGGGACAATTAAACTATACATGAAAAAAGTCGGACAAATGTCACTGACTTTTAAGATATCTCAAGTTACAGCTCAACAGCTGTCTGAGATGATTTAAAAGTTCTGTTCCCCTCACGTCCTTCGTTAAGAAAACATTAGACATAAAGGTAAAATGAATTTCAACAAAAAATATTTTTGGTGCCAGTAATAGAAATGGTTTGTTGTAGTTAATACATTAGAGGTTATTTTTTGTAAATATTCTAGCCAAATAATTCTTTTTTTATTAGTTGCAAAGGTCATTTTAAGTGGTTAAACCAAAAAATAAACCAATGTTCATAAAAAATTCCAAGTAGTTTTTTCAAAATTGTGTAAGTATTTCTTGATATGTTTCTTCAATTTCTAACAGCATTTATTTGTTATACTGTTATTATTATATACATTTAAAAAAATATCATTTAGTTAATAATTGAAACTTGAAATAACCATACAGTTTCGCTTGGATGGCTCTTGATAGCTTAGCACACTCTTCCTGCCATAGTTGAAATATATAATGCATAAAATAAAATACAATAGAAAAACAATAATTTACCTGCCAAAAAGAAAGTTTATTTTCACCACAGCTGTATGAAACCAAAAATTTACCATCCGGAGAAAACGCATTTGCAGTAATGGCTGATTCATGAGCAGGAATCATCTATAATCAAAATGATAGTTATCATGGTACGTTGATGCTGGTTGCAGATTGTTTATTAAAAAAAAATACCTGCAAAAATGCAGTTTTTGAAAGGTTAGAAATATCTTGTGAAGATCAATTTCTTTACTCAAGGGATAAATAAATTAAACTTAAGTACCAACATAAGAGGTATTTATAAACCAACGATTCAACACACTAATTTTGTATTATGTTAACAAAAATAAGGCTAAATTATGTTATAATTTGAGTTAGTATAACTAAAAACTATGGGTTAATATAACTGACAATCCAAAAGTTGTAATTCAAACATCTAACAAGCACATACCTGACATTTTGCTGATCTAAGCTCATATAATGCAACTGTGCCATTTTTCGCACCTACTGCTATTCTTCTTGTCGCAGGACAATGAGAAATTTGGTTGAATTTATTCACTGCTGGGAAAACTTCACCTAATGATTTCATTTTCAGATGTCCACTTTCGACACAATGCAATATCACATCAACAACCTATTTTTAAACAACAACATTTTAAAATAATCACAATAGAATCCAATTTAATAAATAACAACTATACCATTCCTATGGTTAAAATTATAGATACCACATTAAAATATATATTACATTTTTTTGGGGGGGGGGGGGTGATGAGACCAAATGATGCTTCATCATTAGTTACTATTGTCAGACATTACGATACTAAAAATATGAAAAAAAGTTGTTGGTTATGTTGGAAATAAACGGATGTGTAATGTGAGAAATAATCAGGCTTTTTAAGTTATTGTTTAGAATAAATTAATTAGACAGAGTCACTTTAAATGATTGTTTACTGTAAATATTCGAGGACTATGTTATAGAGTAGGTTTTAATCATTATATTGTCCATAGCTACACATACACATTTGCACAAAATTTGGTAATACCACCAATTAATTGCCTTATGAAAAATACTGTCGGGATCTCAACCTGAAAATTGTTTCTTTCCCAGCTCATAACCCTCCAGCAACAATATTGTACTTTTATCTTAAAAAAAATTACTGTGGGGATAAAAAAATTGAGATGTCCATTTTCAATACCTTATAGTCAGATTTGCACAAAATTTGCCTTCAATATTGTTTAGTACATAAGGAAAAGTATTGTAAGACTGACATTTAAAAAAATTACCTTCCTCCTCATTGCCTTTACCTCCTAAATTTTGTTTTTAGCTCACATAAAAAAGGAGGTTGACTCTCCCCGCTAAATAAAATATGTTACTGTAACAATATAAATAAAGTAGAAATAAAAAAGTCTAAGACATATTTACTTCAATAAGAAGATCAGCCATTTCTGTATGCATTTTATCTATAAGAAGTTCCACACATCTCAGAATTTCTGGTTTCGCTCGATGAAGAATGGCTGTACTCAAATTAACATTTAATGTTTGAGCATTTTGTTGCAACGTATTGTATCTAGCAACCTAAAAAATAAATAAATAATAATGAAAATTAATTACTGGGAAGGACCTTATGACGGGATTGTGATTGATGATTTGAATAATATGATGTTATTATTCTGCATAAACACATCTGTAAAATGAAACAAAGACAATAATAATAAATATATTTTCAATTGCCATTAACCTGATATGGAATGGCGCCATACCTATTCCGACAGGTCAGCTGCAGGCACTAGCCCAAATGCAGTTGCTGGTGTCTTCTTGCAAGGCAATTGAATTGTCAGGGGTAGTGCGAAGGCATAGGTAGTAAGATTAAACCCTTGACATACAAATAAAATGCCTATTATTTATAATTTATGCCTGCAGTTTCAGTAAATTGTTTTATATTGACAATATTTTCTTTTTCTTTCCAATTCCATTCATCCTCTGCTACATCAGATTCATCACTGCTTGAAATAGGTCTTGCACGTTTACGCACATTCTGTCAAATAGAACTAGCTTCACTTGAATACTCAACAGTATAAACACTTTGATGATCATTTTCAATCTCACTATCATCACTAGAGTAATCTAATCCACTTCCATTATCACTTTCATATAATAAATCCAACTGAGACATGTTGGGAGCACTATTTCTAATTTTTACTAATTTTGAATATGTACTACAGCGTTCGTAGCACAAAGTCAGTACTGTACTGATTACTGCTTTCATCGTGCGTCGTTTACTGGTTTAGCTGATGCGATTTTGTTTATCGGTACAGTTGAGAGAGGGAAAACATCTTAAACAAAACAGGATCAAGGCACGACTGCAGCAGTTAAAGCAAATAATATACTGCATGGCGTTTGCCGAAGAAAGTTCTTGCCGTCTGGGAGACGTCTAAGTCTCAAGGGGTTAATTACACTTTGCAAGACTGTCTTAACTTAGTATATCCTCTAAAACATGAGAGTATAAATATTTTATAGACATATAGCGACCTGTAGCTTTGGGGCATTAAAGAACAGATTTGACCTCTGGACAACTAACAGAAGTGTTCACAGCCTAGGTGGGTGGAAATAGGATGAATGGCTGAATCACCTCGACTGTTTAGGCCTAATTTAAATAAAATTTAAATAATATCCACTAATTGTTACCTCTCTTGCCATCGTAGTTATAAAAGCAGCAGGTCGAGCAGTAGCAATAAGAGTGAGAGCATGGCGAGCAGTTCGAGCTGAATCAGCTGCCGGTGTTAAAGGAAGTCCATAAGTCATACTATTCATGATAAAAATAAATAGAATTACTATAAACACAATTATTTTATTAATTGAAAAAAGTGATTAAATAGTAAAAATATGGGAAATAGTGGAACAGCCGAAAACCTTCTGATTTCCATTCTGTTTCCCCAATAAACCAGGTCATTGCTATCATCTTGATGCAACAGTGCTACCTACTCTCTTGGTAGGTTTTTTAACTCTAAAAACACAGAAAATTACGATATTTTTTAAAGCTATCTGGAATATGGCAGCATGATCTGGATGCAGACAGGAATAAGGTGTCTGAAAGGTAATTAGAGGTTTAAACCCTTTCAAGGGACATGTTTATTATAATATATTTCTTTTTCGTTGGATTCTTATTACTGAACAAATCCTCTTTTAACAGAATAATGATAACATATGATAAGATTCCTCGAAAATCCAGGGGAAATTATAGTATGAACAGTAATTTACTAATATATATAACTATTACTAATATTAAATGAGAAACAAATTGACAAGGACCTTTGGCTAGATCGATTTTAACATCTTTACTTGCAATTAAATATATTAATAATACCTTGGTACAAGCTTATCTGCATCACAGCATAGTTCCAAGAGTCCGAGAAGAACCTTACTGACATCTACATAAGGTTCCCAGACAGTAAAGCCTCTTCCGATAAGATCTATAGCAGCTCTTCTAAGAGGAGTATGAGCTGGCAGTTTAGATGAAGGTGTCGCAAGCAATAAATGTGTCAAGGCGTAACCTGATGATATAAATGGTAATAAATATATTTATTTATCAAGAGGATTTTCAATAAACATTTCTTTTACAACCGATACTTTAGATTAGTGGTTGGTAACATGATGACTGTAAGATGATATAGGTAACATTGAGAGGAAATGTAGATTTGGTTGTTGAAGTGATTCAATATTATCTGAATGTCTATCATTGTGAAGAACTTTCTTTTATTAATGTTATGCTAGCTTGTTTTACCTAATCCTTAGTAAATATTTATCATTCATTCAAATTATGTACCAATCATTTATATTATACCAGAATATACAATCCACAAATCACAATGTAGCAAATTTCCACCACAATTAGATAGAAAGTAATCTGGTGTTATTTATAACTGATAAATAGAAGTCATTAGGAGCCTGGTCAATATGTATATTGTCAAGAATGGAACTATCGCAGAAATATAATGTACAGTAGAAGTGATGTTACCATTGCCTTATTTTCAAATGGAATGAATGGTCAAGTTATCAGAGACAAGGATGTGATCGAGGCAGCATGGGCCTTGGGAGGGTTCAGGGTGCAACAGGGGCGCAACTTGGAATAGCGTCGCTGGCGAAGATTTTTGACACGCTTTCACTTCTGATATCGATGCTTCCCAGAATGCAGACATCTCATTATTGGAGAAATGGAGGTCAAACCACTGTTCACTGAAGGAGATGACTATCCTTTAAGGAATGAATCAGATTACTGGGCACCAGGACCGTAGATACAGGGTCATACCTACTCTCCTAGGCCTCCGTAATCCTCAGGAAAGACAACTCTCCATTATCGCCAGATGTGCAGCTAGGGTAGTTCAGCTCTATTTAAGAAGAGTATATTTACTTATAAGACCATATGGTCATAAATTTCTTTCAATATTATCAGACGTTTGTTGTACATTTATGTTTGAGGCAAGAACAGATGTTTCGAGAGGCATACTCAGTAGAAGGTTAGGATAAGAGGAATTTCTTTAATAAAAATGTTATTTTTATGGTTCGCTATCATTTGCATTAGTTATTTGTCAAGCATAAGTATTGAAACTAATAAACCCTAAAAGGTAAGATTAAAGTTTTGATTCTTAATTGTACCTACCTTCTTACATTTTTTTATCTATTTGACAAGAAATACCTTTGGTGAATGAAGGTGGACTAAACTATCAACCCTAGACATATTTCCTTTTGGTTTAACTTCTAATATATAACCAAATTTTGTTAAGGGCTGAATGCATCATAATGCTGATGGCTAAGGGTCAGCTGGCAATATGATGCCCAGACTATAGGGACCTTTACGACAGTAGAGCCTAGGCTCCAGTTACATATCGCAATAACTAGATAAACGTGGCAATATTTGTCATGAACCAATCTGATCAAATTAGCATTAAAAATTAAAATTAAAATAATTTTAAACACAAATTTTTGAAGCACTGAACAAAAATATTTTCAAAATGTGAATATTTTCATTAGCTTCTCTGTAAACACAGAATAGTAAATAAAGAAAAACATGAGATATAAAAAAAAAGCTTACTAGTAGGACGAGCTAAATTATTATTGCCTATTCCAAATCCATCAATAATTGATGACTTCCTTCTTTGTTCTGAACCCCCTCTTCGTTCTCCAACATCTTGTCCAAATTCCGCACCAATAACACCCAAAAGAACAACTGCTGTTGTCTGCTTTCGTTTTATTTCAGTCGCAGATGAAGGCTTTCTTAAATATAATTCTATAACAATACAATTTCATTTATTAATTGGTTTTCTTCGAAATAGATCCAGTAAATTAAAAATTAAATACATTAATTAACTTTGGCATACCTTCAGTGGGATCTTCATCATCAAATTCATCGTCTTCATGGACGATTGGTGCTTGTCCTTCAGTTTGATTATTCTATAAACGAGCAAAAATAGTACATAATTATTTAATATCCTTTATATAATTAATCAATTAAAGATAAAAACTAAAATCTTTTAATAAAAAAAACATGCTAATGATCCATGGATTGACTTGCTTTTATGATTATTGGTAGGTCCTTGTAATATATTAGTCCACATTTAGAATTAGTTTGCCAGCTTTGATGATGTAAATTTATCTTTGCCTTTCCCAATTGTGCGAATGATTGATAAATAAATATATCCCGAATTCTCTATGAACTAGTTCTAATATCTGCTGCCACAATCCTATTTTAAATTTATTATCTAGTTTTTCATTTATTATCTAATTATTACTTTAGTAGATCTTCCAATGCAATTCCTCGATACCTGCTAAATCCATTAGTCACAACAGTGATTAAGAAGAAGTAACACACTCAGCTGACTAGAAGGAAATATGGCTGGCTTGAGCACACTCAGAGAATGGAGACAAGTAATCAGAGTCGGCAGGGCCTCTGGGTGGAGAGTGGAACCCACAAGGCAAAAGACTTATTCGCTTAGACTGTATTGGAGAAGAACTGTTAAGAGAGAACTGCAAGGTCAGGGAAAGACATGGAGAGAGGTTAAGAGGCTGGTAGAGGGTCGGGAAGTATGGAGTAATTTTCTGAGCACCCTATGTTCCTATAGGAATAAAAGGACATGGGAAAAAAACAGGATCGCAATCTAAGATATTTTATGATAATATTTATATAGTTTCCACATTCAACAACTCAAAACACACAAACAAATTTTTTGTTACTTAATACGAGCTCACAATTACCAGAGGTATTTGCTACAACTGAGTGGTGTAATTTGATGAATTCATCATTGAGCCAAACCAATTCCCAATGATGAGATACTCACTTTTTCATTTTACTTTTTATTTATTTAAAAAAAACGAAAACAGAATCCTTAAGTTATAATGAATTTGTGCTAACTGTAGACACGCTAAGCCAAGTACGACTGTATTATTGTAAAAAAAATACTTTCTTAGTTCAAATCTCAAAATTTAATTGTTACATGAACAGCTTTCTTTACCTGCATAACTGGAACAGGTGGAGTAGAAGGTGGTTGTTCAGCAGTTGTGCTATATTGAGGTAGATACTGAGCCCAGTAGTCGACTAGTGCTTTCCTTCCTTTAGTTCCGAGTCTTCCTAGCTCAGCTAAAAGAAGGGCTTGAGCAGCGTCTCTTACCTACGTAAGCATTTAAATAACGACAACAATTAATTGAAACCTCCAAAATTATTAAACTCAGCTATAAATCATCTAATGCCACATAAAGTGTGCATTTAAAATAAACATCAAAAGAGGTTTATCAGGTTTATATTTCAAATATAATAGATAGCTCTAACACATTATTAATATTTATCATCGTTTGTTTGAAAAACCCTCTTATATGCATTATATGAAATTGTTCAGGACATACAAATGATGATTTTGAAGTGATAATTTTAGGGCAACGGGACAGCGAACACACATTCATTATTTTTCTTGCGCATTTTCCATTGTTTGGTGTATACTATATGGTCTAGGTTGGTCTATACTTTACTTACTTCGAAAAATAAATGTGTGTACTTCACACATAAAAACCCTAACAGTTACTGGGCAAAGAAAAAGTGAGTTTTGTTCTACAACCTTAATATTAGTTTTCAAGGTAGGATTCACTACATTTTTAACCAATTATCCAATAATATCATACTCGACTAACCATTATTAGACTTAATCCTCAACAAAACTGCACTATAGACATCTTCCTACGAGTAAAGGGAAATATTTAGCTGACAAGAACTTATCCTTACAGATTTTCATTAGAACTTTTTTTGGTGACACTAACTATAAGAAATATTTGAGAGGTGCCTGAGAGTTTCTTCCAACAGGCCTAGCAGGTTATTAAAAAAATAGAAAATTGGGAGTTTTTATTCATTTTTTTTGGTTATCATATGGATAAATATAACTCGACAAGTTTATAAGCTCAAAACTGCATGAAGCTTTTTTTTTTGGTTTTGTTTCTCTACATATAAATAAGTAACTGTTATACATTTTACTTTTATGAGATAGTTTTAGTCAAGAGGTGCCAGGCAAGCATATACATTAAATTCTTGGAACATAAAATAAAACGAAGAAAATTACACAAATTTTAGCTCTCCTTGCCAAAAGAAGTGAATAACAAGTATGGAAAACACTAATATATTTTGCTAAGATTTACTGGACTAGAACTCCAGGAAGAATGATGGAATCGCCGGATATCTTTTCGTGCATTTAATTAATTAGGAGTAAATCGTAATTTTTTTTTTTTCATTTTTGCTGATTGAGGGCAACGATTTTTATGAAATATATGATAACCAAATGTGCTTTTCCAAAAGTTAAGTCACCCCTTGACCCCCTGTTGACAGGCATAAGCTGCACTTAAAAATGACACCTTGATCTGTCAGAATCCCTAGTAGATAAAAGAGCCATTTTGTGGGAAGGCAAGTTTAGTAACTATTTATTTAATAAATAATACATTCAGCATGACAGATGAATCTGTTTGGTTCTTATGTCACAATTGACTGATATTTTATTTTATTGACTTTGGGATATGTGTGTGAATTCGTCACGTGGGATTTACCACATTACGTTTTGGCCTCCGGAACTAGAGCAGTTAAAAAAATTTAGAAATTTCAAAAATTCATGAATAAAATGTATTCAATTTTTTAATGAAATTTTGTATTTTTCATGCAATATGCGAATATCAGATCTTTACCAAAAATTAAAGAAATACCACAATATCAAGTTTTTACTGCTTTTATTTTTACATGGAATTGCCCTCGCATGCAGACCCCACTAAGAATCCCCTGATCTTAGCTCGTAGTCATTATAAAGATTATATTCATGACGCAACAACGCCTCAAGAAGAGGTAAGGCTGATCAGAGTTGTCAATGCTGTTGATAAGTGGTGCGGAGGAGCTAGGATGTTTGGTGCTAGGCTATTACCTCTCAATCTTCATCTGTGTTTTCGAAATCGGATTTACGACTTTCTTTATCAATTTTCCCTTAAAAGGCTGAGTGAACCCTGACCAAAATCATTCTCAAACAAAAAAACCTTATGTAAAAAGCTGGGAATCAAATAATAAAAATAATAATAGTAACCTCAAGACAATGATGCTGCCATCTAGTAGCTAACATTTCAACTTGGGCCCGTTTAAATGTTCTGGAACCCCTTCCATTTACTTTATCGGGCAAAAGCACACAATGAAGAGTGGCCAAAAGAGACCAGCCTTGTTTTATTTGAGCCGAGACTGTTTCATCAGGAATAGTTTCTTCAGAAGTCCAGGTTCTCGTAGTACTTTGCCTTAAAAAAAAAAACGAAAAAATAAATCATGGCTTGCGGAATGATGTTGTAAAATGGGATTTCACTGGTTGCCTATTGAGAGAAAGGTAGAAATGGATGACTAAGGTAATGTACTCAGCAGTATTATTACCGAACACTAACAACTTTCTTTTTAAAATTTTTCTTCTAATATACTGAGTTGAACAGTTTACCGTGGATACAATCATTCAAGTTGCTCAATGTCATTCCAAAAAGCATGTACTGTCCAAGTTACTAAATAGAAGAATGTCACTAATTATGAAATAAAACATACAAAAATATACCTATGGTAAATGAACTCCTAATGAAGTTTCAAGCAAAAATTTGATAATCGGTTATTTATTAGATGTTATGGATTAATTCAATTAATTAAAACTGCTTCGGTCTCTACACACATTCAGTACAAAAGATTTTGACATTACAAATTTAAGTATTATGCTTTATCATTTTGACTTTCCATATTTAATTTTATTTCCTTCCACTTGTAACTTTTTAAAGAACTGTGCGGAAAGACTAAGTACATAGTTACTTTTAAAATAAAATAGAAAAGATAGAACTGACTCTGACCTCATCAATTTCCTACTGCGCTCTTGCTCAGCCACAAATGAAGCGTTGTTCATAGACATAAGTGTATTCGCAATAGCAATAATTGCAAGTAGATGATTGGTTGTTATGCTTGTACTTAATTCCCAATGATACTGAGCAGTAAATTCCCTAGTAAGCGCTTCTAGCTTAAGAAGTTCTTTGGGAAGATCTAGAGCGAGTGCAGTCTGAGTTTCTGGTTTCACTTCTTTCCACAGCTGCCATGTTGGAAGTTGAAGGCTCATATAACCTGGATGAATATTTTAAAAAAAATCAGTGTTTTAAACATTAGGCTTCTTTCTGAGCCCTACAAATCTATAAAGCTGTTTAATGATTTTTTTGTGTCACTCAAAGCATCAATCATGTGGTTTAGATATAATTATGACTCGGATTTTTATGGAAATACATATTCTTTCTGCATCACTTTTTAAATATCATGAGAAAAAATCATGAATAAACACATTCTAAATCTTTTAGTAAATTTTTATTTAGCATTTTCGGCCAAAGTTTGTCTTTTGTGCATATTTGGGCTTAAAATGCATATTTAAAAAAAAAAATTGATTTCATTTTTGTTCAAATGGCATTATTTTTGAATTTAAATACAATTACATTGCACAATAAACGAAGTTGGCTTTGATTGATTTTAGGTACTCAATAAGAGCTGTATTTGTCAACATCGGAAGTACTTCACGGAAAATTCCCTATGAGGGGATCCCACCTCCCCAGAATCATTCCCTGTTTAGTTTAACTTGTTTATTGTACTATACAGAACCATTGGGACTTTAGCCAAAAACAAGTCTTCTTTTAGTTCAAAATTCAACTATTGGGTGGTGATGCTTAGCACGGGCAATAAAATGATTTTTTCAACGGATGTGAAAGCTGTTGTGGATGCAAAAAAAGATTCCTTGTGAAAGAAAATTTTAAATGGATCATCATATCATAACAGGTACATTGTCAATTTGTCTGACAATACGACTCATTAGTGTTTTATGCTCATAATTTTTTTTACTTACTTAGTTTATTCTCTTTGCACACTTATTTGGGGCTCAATATTTCACCTAGTACGACTATTTGGCTGCATAATGCATATTGTTCTGCATATTATTATATTTTTTGATGCATATTAATCCAGACCTTAGTTATAATCATTAATTACCATTACAAATATACACACCTGCCTTCGATATGACACCAAAAGACACAGGAACCATAGGTCTGAGAAGACCTAATTTTGTTTCACAAAGGCGGTCGAGGTCAGGATCAAGACCCCAGGCATGTAGTAAGGAAAGTAGAAGTTGACCCATTTCCATTGTAAGATTTGCTTCGCAAACCTTAGCTCTCATTCCGCTCCCACCTTCTGAAGTTACTGCAACAATGTAAATAAATTTCAATATGTGTTCTTTTAGCAAAAAATTAAGGTTTAATCATCAATTAAATCATGTCGGATAATAGGCCAACTTACCTTTCCTAAATATCTAAGGGAGTAAATAAATTAAGAAACAAAACAGAGTCATTAAATAAAAAAAATGACTTACCCTTAATACTTTCTGCAGAAATGGGTTTAAAGCCAACACTTTCTGCTTTTGCTTGAATTTTTGTCTGAACATTTTCTGCACCTTCTTTCATTTTTGCTAAAATACCTGGATTTAAAAAAAAGAGGAAAAATAAATTAATAAAATGAAATAGGTTTCTATTAATGATTAACAGAGGCGTTATTATTAGTAGTGGTATGTGGTCCCACTGTGGAAAATTTTAATGGTAATTGAATATGACCTCAAAAAATTATAATATGATTATGCTGTCAACTCTTGAAAAATTGTCACAGTATGTGATTTTTCTAAATTCCAATTCTTTATTGTACATTTATAATTATGATTAAATAATTTTAAAACTACTTTTATTGCAAAAAAAAAAATATATAAAGAAGCAAACAGTACAAGAAAACTACAGTATTGTATGTTGAAGCTTGTCGAACTATAATATATTACACAATCATATCTGAAAGTTAATTAACAATACCATGTTTATCTTTTTCTTTAAGGATTCTTTCCATATCTCCAGCCTTATTCTTCACTTTTCCAAAAAAGTCTATGTAAGCATGTTAAAATAGAAATTGAAAATTTATTAAAGAAAAAAATCTTTCGATACAGCAAAAGATCATGATGGTTAAATATTTATTACAAATTTTTAAAATAATTACATAAAGAAAAAACATAATTCTTATATTTCACAATCATTTTTAATAATAATATGCAAAATACACAAATAACATGCAATAAATTTACAAAAAAATCGGAATACTATATGAAGGCTAAAGATGATTTAAATTTAAGAGCTGATGAATGAATGTCCTGAGCAACAGCCAAGGTAACAAGCTATTTTTTAACAAATTAAAAATAATAATTAATAAAATATAGAGACAATTTTATAAATAATACCTGCTATTTTTTTTTGAGCATCTGGAGAAGCTGACTGTGTAAGCGCTGCTACCTTCTGATACTCGCAAGCATTAATTAAACCTTGAGATTCGAGAGTTCCTGGTGACATGGCACTATATTCTTCACTTAGCAATTCGACTGAACAACAAATACTCAATTGAATTAAAGAAAATTGTTTAATCTATTTTAAAAAAAATTGAAGTACATAAGTTTATTTACCTATTAGAGCTTCAATGTCAAAACAAAGTATATGGCTCTCTGGATCTTTTGGATTAGTTCTTAGACCTTGGATCATTAAAGGAAAAGCTCTAGGTTTTGGTTGATCACTTCCATCGTGATGATTATGGTGACTTAGCTGCTGTAATTGATGCAATCCTCTCTGTAAATAAGTATATAATAAAAACAAAAGACCTGTATGTACTTTCTCAAATTATGTGTATTTTTATACATATATATGTGATGTATGAGTTTTTTTCCTCCTGTTATGCCAACCTTTTCACCGATAGAATTAATTGATCTTATACTCTGATATATCAATGTGAATAATATAACATAAATGCAATAATGTAGACCAAACTCTGCCTGACATGTAAATAATGTTTATATAAATAAATAGCACGCAACGACAAGTTTCCAGGCCACCGCTCGAGTCCCCAGGTCTCCATTAGCGATCAGGAGAAAGGCCAGGAAGCCTGATTGGCCGAAATAAACAGCTCTTTCATTGACTGATTCTGGCTATATATACCCCTGTGTCTGAGGTGACGATTCATCCAGTCTCCAGTCGAGTCTCAGGACTGATACTCTCAGTTGCATCGATGTTTCAAAATACTATATTATTATTTAATCTCTGTATATCTCTTTCCTAATCTTGCTAGCTTTAGTCCGGCACTGTTAGCCTCCACACCTTCCCAGTAGAGTTCTCTAGCTTCAGCCCCGCTAAAACTAGCCTTTCATTGGACAACGGTCTCTGGGGCACCACACCTTCCTAGTGGCACTCCCCCAGCGGTTCAGTCAAGTTCCTCCTGGTTCACTTTCACCTTTGGGGTCAGCTTTTGACTAACCTTAGATTCCAAATGTGAGCTCGTAGAGTTCCAAGACCATCTTAAATATCACAAAACCTAACCTGTACCTATCTCTTCACCTGAGCACAGTGCATTGTCGGGTAATTCACACCTATCAAGAAGTGGACCCCTTCCTTCACCTTCACTCACGAGTTGTCAAGGTCCTTTACGCCACCAGGGTTAAGTCTGTAAAACTTCCTCAACTCAACATTGGTGACAAATCCGACACCTCCTTATACTCCCAATTAGGTATTGTAATTGTTATCAAAAACTTATTTACCACAAATCGAAGATTCTTAATAATCATTACCATTATATTTTAAAGTTGTCACTGAATGATACGAATATAGTCTAATTTAAACTTAACAGATAAGATAGCATAAACAACAAAATTGTAATATAATATAATGAAGTATAATGTAATGAGTTTAATGGACGGAGGATTATAAATCATTGCAATTCACTCATAGTAAGGTGGGGGGAAATCGCCAGACATACAGAATATATTCAAACATTTAAATACCTATTGAAATGATTTCATTATTGAAAATTGAATCAAGTTTAATAATAGGTTTAAAAAATCTTTAAATTAAATTTATTGCATATTTAACCTGAGTTGCATGTCTGATGGCTGAAATGTTCCTGTGTCTAAGGCCTCGGAAAAAATGCACAGCTGGATTAGCTAAACCAGATTCACCAGAAATAGCTGAGCTAGTGTTTTCATCGCAAGCATAGAGGACTTCTTCTGCATTAATGCCATGCAAAACTCTGTCAAGATGACCTATAAACAAAACGCTGCTATAGAAATTCTACTAATATGATAAATTTTTTTGTCATTGTTTAAGGGCAGAAAGGAAGAGAATAGAGACAATTAGATCATTAAAAATTAATATCTTAAGTTAAAGTACTTAATAAATGAACTTGGTCTGAGTTATGCCACGAGTTTAACCAACAATTATGCCAAAATTGAGCTTTTAATGTCTTATTACAACAATTTTTAACCTTAATATTGTTGTGAGATTAGATATTGTGGAGTTTTTGGTATAATGTTTAATCCAACCTTGAATCGGGAAGGCAGGTGAAAACAAATGAGAGTGAGAAGAAAAAACAAAAGACAGTCTACTGTTAGTTGTGATGAGAAAAACACACAGTATTACTCTCTAGTTTTTAGCCAGTGATAATAAATTAGTATTGTTGTGTTTGTGATAGTAAAAAACACACAGAGAAACTGGTTGTTGTGATGATAGATGAACACATAAAATTACTCTCTAGTTTTTAGCCAGTGATAATAAATTAGTATTGTTGTGTTTGTGATAATAAAAAACACACAGAGATACTGGTTGTTGTGATGATAGATGAACACATAAAATTACTCTCTAGTTTTAGCAGTTATAAGGAGTTGTTGTTGTGGGTCTGAGAAAACATACAGAGCATTATATTCACTCTAGTTTGGAATCAGCCTAATATATGTAAAAAGAAGACCATTGAAGAAGAAAAGGAATCAAATTAATGGACAAGTAATTATAAAATTAATATAAGTATATTTTTTATGTTTGTAAAATTAAATTCATCTTTTTGCCAGAATTATTTTGTTGATAGAACCTAAAAGTAAATAGTAAATAAAATATTTAAAGTAGAAAAACGTAATAATATACTAATTCACATTACATAGAAATAAAACTGGAAGATAGATATATGACAAACCTGTTTCCATTTGCCAAACATATACAGTAGAGTCAGAGCATCCGACGATCATGAAATCATCGAGTGGTCTCCACTTAATATTTACAACTGGAAAAAGATGTCTTGAGGCTAAGACTACACATTTTCTCTCAGTTAGACTCAAAAGAGTAACCGAGTGGTCACTGGCTACGGAGCAAACACACTTCAGCACTCTTGTCTGTAAAATGCAATAAACAGTAAAAAAAATATAAAACTAATTAAAAAATGTTAATTCTAAATAAATAAACTTCCGATAAGAATTAAAATGTTGACATGATACTATGTATTCACACTAGATTTACGACTATCCTCACAGGAGAAAACACTATTAGTCAGCTATGGATATTGATTCATGTACATTATGCTGGTTTTCAATTTTACCTAGATCTGCAATAGATACGTTTTCTTAATGTTATAGATTGGTCAAGGATCTGATGAGGTTTTTGATGGTTGAAGAGTATGGTCAGGTCAGGAGTCGAGATAACTTCAGCTAATTATTTTTTGGCCCAAGAAGTGATAAAACAATTTAATAATAATAATAACAGAACTAATACATACACTACAATTATTTGGAGGCACGAGAAGCTGGGTAATTTCTCCTGCGTGGACACAAAACCTATGGAGAAGAGTTCCTGCATACAAGTCCCATAGACAAACAGCAAAATCAACAGCTCCACTGACAAGATGTGATTTGTCATAGCGAGGATGTACGTGGTATGGATAACAAAGGCAATTGACACGACCATTATGGCCAATCAGTGTTTGGTGTGGGGGCCAATCTGAAATAATTTACAAAATTTGTTATAAATCTTTTATTATAATGTCAGATAGTGAATTTAGTTAAATGAAAGATTTGATTTGATGCTCACAAATTGTATTTTATAATAATATGAGAAATACTATATGACGCTCAAAAATGACAAATAGTAAACTGGTTCTATAAACTTTTATTTTATACATTCATAAACTCATAGTCAATGTTTCTTTCTTGGATTAACCGAACCCACCCCCCTCATGTACTCCTTCTAAAAGTATGCTGTTTATTATCACTTGAGATTTGGTCTTGTGATTTCTGGTTTGCTGGGGTGATTGTAAATTGTTAGAGGGGTGCGTTTGAAGATTTTTTAACATACACTTTATGTTTTATCTTTGTTTTTAATTGTGGTGGTTTGATAAATAATTATTTACATGGGCCAGTCATATAGGTTTTAACCATTTTATAAAGCTTTAACCTTTTTAATTACTAGTTATTTTAAATTAATGAAGGAATTTACAATATTTTATAATAGTTCATATACCGTAAAAGTAATTATTGCGTATGCCATAGGATAAAAATTATAGTTTATAACTTGAAAGCACTTTGATAATATAAAAACTGAGAGCGACCTCAACATTTTTTAAAATGAAACACATCTTTCTAAATGAGTATGAGGAGAAAGATTCATTCCTATTCAAAGAAAAAAAAAGCAATATTCCAAGTAAATACCATCACAATAAGTATGATAAGTCACAGTCAAATGTTCCACGTTAATTATCGCAAAATAAAATTACCTCCCCAAGCCACGGGTGTTAAACAGATGTGGCCAGTTAGTTAAAATCACTATCTGGTTAAAATTAATATAATATCTCATGTTACATATTAATACCATCGTATTGCTGGTGGCCGCCATGCAATAACTGCAGCATAACAGTCTGAGTAGCTGGAACAATAACAATTGATCCATCTTCCCTACCGACAACCATGCGGCCTTGTTGAGGTAGAAATATGCTAGCTGTCAGCTTTTCGCCAGTTTCCTTAGAAAAATGGAAGAGAAATACAATAAAAATAATTACATATTTAAGTTCTTAGTTATAAGAGGAGATCCATATGGGGGAAGTATACTTATTCTACAAGTTTATTTATTTTGTTTTGTTGTTGTTAATAATCAGTTCTTTCTCTGATCGAAACTCTGTTGTCAGATTTCCGTCACAAGCATAAAGCCTGAGGTTCAAGAAACAAGGCACAACTGTGAAGTGTCAGTAATGGGGTTTACAAATTTCTTTGCAATTAACGTGATGATCTGGGAATCCAGGGGGCAGAGGCCCCCTGGTTTAGCAATACTTAGTCACTTTATAAAACTGATTTTTGGTTACCTTTTGTGTACGAGGTTTGATCAAAGAGTAATCCGAATTTTTGTTTATCTTAAAATTTTTTTATTTATTCATCGATAGCAAATTGGTCCCCTTCAAAGTAATCTCCCTCAGATATGATACGCTTGTGCCAGCGCTTTTTCCAATCTTCGAAACACATTTCAAAATAGCTCTTAGCTCCTTCAGCGATTCTTCTTTTACACCGTCCTTTAAGGTTTTTTCAACTTTGGGAACAAAAAAAAGTCGCAGGGAGCCATGTCCGGCCAATATGGTGGCTGAGGTAACACAACAGTGTTTTTTGCTAAAAAATTAGGAACAATCAGTGAGGTGTGAGCGGGAGCGTTATCGTGATGCAATTTCCACAAATTGTTTTGCCACAATTCTGGTCGTTTTCATCGGATCACTTCACGTAAACGGCGCATTACCTCCAAGTAATATACTTTATTGACCGTACGACCTTCTGGCAGGAATTCAATTTTTTTTTTTGTCGTTAGAATCATATCGCTCGTGAAATTATAAAATTCTCATTACTTTTTTATCAAACCTCATCTATTGATACAATATTTAATTATAATTTGCATTTGCTTACAAGTTGATCTAGTATTCCAACTGGAGAGGGGTTCATGGTTTTCCAAGCCTCAGCAATACTGGTGCTAATAATTGGTTCAACACCTAAAAAGATAAATTAAACCACAATTTTAACATTAAATAAGAGCACATATATATACACCTTAAAATACATATATATATTGTTGTGATATTTTAATGTTATGATTTTTGATAGTGTTTTTAATATAAACTCAAAATTAGCGGGCATAAATGAACGGTGTATCGCGATTCATGAATGTTTAAACAATATTCGTTGCATTGTCTCTACCATTAATATGTATAATATAAATAATATCAATAACTTAATATAAATATTTTATTTTATAAACTTCAAAACAAGCAAAGTATAAATATCCGAAACAACTGGCATTGTACAACCGGTTAAAATATCAATAAGGCAGCGGAGAGGTATAAAGACTGGGATCACCACGGGCTCACTCTCATTCATCTAGACCCGGCAGGAGAGAGAGGAAGCACCAGGAGGGACGCTAGCCCAGGTATGTGTACGGCCTCGAGGAACAAAGAAGCCCATACACTTGCATCCCACCCGACACAGAGACCCAACGAGGCACTCTTTCATCGGAGACCGAGGAGACGAGACCTAGGTAGCAACCCACGGTAGGTCACCCTTTTCACTTTCACCCGGTACGCATAGAACAAAGGACGCTCAAGACAAAGAAGAGGATCCGGACCACGCTACGCATCAGACAAAGGAAAGATCCACCGCTCGAAACACAACAGATAAGCTGGCCAGTATTACGTTACGTAGTAATTAAGGTAATTTTAAATTTAGTTTTAACAGTGTTATTTTATATACGTACGTAATTATTTGTATATCAATTTTTAAATCAATGTGTGTAAATAAACAATTATTCCTTTTGCCAGAACTATCCTATTTTATTAACAGAACCTTAAGATAAAGTAAAAGTTGAATATAAAGATAAAAATATAAAGTTATAAATTATATAAAAAAAATATATAATTAAATATATGAATAATAAATATCGTAATAATATATATGTATAAAGTTGACAAAATAAAATAAGATATTAGTTTATATAACAAGCTTTATTAATCAAGCAAAACAACTAAAAATCAAAGTAATTTAAATCCCTATAAGTTATTACCAATTGGCTCTGTCATTGACTTCTGACGAATCTGGCTGAGTTGATCTTCTGAAATATCAGGCACTGACCAAATAAGTACAGCACCTTCAGAATCGGCTCTAATTAGAATTGATCCTTTGCTCGACTTCTCAACGAATCTCATTGCTGGAGGGCAGCAAACAGGCTGAAACACAAAACGATTAGTAGTTCACACCTTTAAAGACAATTTTGTTTTTTCACTTAAAATTTAAAAAGAAAAATTCTAAGGGACTACTGGGCTCAAACCAGAGTCAACTTAAACAAAAAGCTAACGCTGAATTCTACACGTAAGCGATACCAATTTGATTATTTGCCATCGGTTTCTGTGAATAAGTGTTACTTACTGTGATCAAGGAAGCAAGTCACATATTTTTAATCTCAAATAAGCAATACACGCTCAGTGATATTGTGAAGGGCGAGGTTTTACTGTACTTTAATATATCATACTATAAACTATATATAATAATTAGAATAATGCACTTCATTTTAAGAATGTAAGAATCAGTATTCAACCACAATTGATATGAGTATATTTATTTCTTCTTTCATCTTATATTTATTGTTATGCTATTCATCTTATCTTGGAGCTACGATACGACAGTGGCTGAAAGCATTTGTGTCAAATAAAACTATTTCTGTGGCCAGTAACTATTTTCTACCTAAAAAATCAAATCATTACCTTTCTTCCGGAAGCTTCTAAAACACAGTACAGAAATGGGCTATCTTCTTCAACTGAAATAGTGTGGAAGTCTTTATTGTCTGCTACACTACTGAAAAATATAACATTTATAAATAATCTCTATCCAAAATAATTTCTAATTGGTTTTAGAAAAAAAAAAAATTAAAAATCTGTCTCTTGAATGTAAAGTGTATTAAGTGTAGTTCTAATTCACACTTAGCATTATAAATAATATATTTGGTGAATTTATTGATGGAAAAAGAGTAAATTGTAATCTCTGCTTGCTTTATTTATGCATAACATTCGTAAAATATTTGGTTCTTTTATTTTCTACGCTTAAAGAAAGAGGCTTTTAAACAGGGGAGTTCGTCTTTTGTATGTCTGTCTGTCTGTCCCTGTTTTACAATATACAATTTCAAAATGATACAATTAATTAAATTAATTACAAAGATAAAAAAGACATATTATACAAAATCCCGGGCAACCATGTGTATATTTTGGTTAAGCTATAATAACAAGTTATTCCCAGCTGTTAAATAAAGAGCTAATAAGATAAAAACTTCCTCAAGTCCTGAGTCCTCAGTTAAAAACAAACTCAACTCTTAGTTAACAAAGAAATTTGTTACGCCTACGAAAACAATTTTAACGAATTGTTGTAATTATAGAACACTAAAATCTCAATATATTACAAATTATTAATCAGGATGCTGAGACCTTTAATTTGATACCCTTCTCAATACATGAAAATATTTTTTTTTAAATATGACCCTTATAAATAATATAATATTAATGACCCTTCATTATTTTTCATGGGGTTACCTTTATTTTTAGAATCAACAGGGCATCAAATAGAAATACTACGCCTCTAAAAAATACACACAGGTGTTTTAAAATTCCAATGGCGTTTTGTAATTAATATAGTTAATCAGAATCTTTAATTATAATTACCACACTCAAAATTAGAGAAAACTTTTGTTTTATCATATATTAATTAATTAATGGCTCTTATGGTTACGGCAGAATTTTCATGCATTTGCAACAAGACGCATCCTACATGTAAAATGTCAATGACGACCTGAGCAGACAGACAGACAGACACATGGGTGTAAACCATAAGAGTTTCTGGTTTTGAAAAAACGAACAGAACGTAACAATAATTATGACATGATAAGTACACTGTCAAAATGTTATGCTTGAATAAAAGAAGCAAAGGCATACAGAATGGGAGGTTTTAAGTCATAAGTTACAGTTTTTAACGCCATTACTAAATAGATGGATAGTAAAAAATAGTATACTTCATTTGTGATCATACCTATTAAACTTTCCTTTAAGTCTGCTAGTGGAAACAAAAAATAAAAATGTTATCTAATATCGAGAGAGGCCATGCTCTATGTGCATACTTACCAAGTCTAAATTATGAAAATAAAATAAAATAGAGAAATATGATAAAAATAATCTGTTTTTTATCTATCGGACTTTATATTAAATAAGGAGAAATTAGTTATTTTTATTTCAAAGGAAGAAATATTTATGATTTAAAAGTAAGTGCTAACTATGCCATGCAATGTTACCTGTAATCAATCCTGTCTATAAAAACAACAACAGAATATCTATAGCAAATAATAAAATCAATACAGGATTTTTCTATTCCGTGACTTTTTCCCAGGGAAAGTTTATCTTTCTATTTAATATTTTTTGCACCTTTTCAGGACTTTTTCGGAGGCTTTGCAGTAGCTAAGTTGTGAGGCGTCTGCAAAAGCTTCCAAAGAAGTCGCCTGAAATGATGGACAAAATATTAGGAAGGGAAATAAAACACCCCATAGAGAAAAAGCTACAGAAGAGAAAAACCACCTGACATCTCAGGAAAGAAGTTTAAGAAAAAAAAATGAATACATTTTTGAGCATACGTTACACTTTTTTACACCATTCCAAAATACAAAACATCAGACTAACAAATACATTCATACACTACAAATGAAATAGATTATTCACAGGGGTACTTTACACGTAAAGCATCTAAATAATAAAATATATAATAATATTTACTTGGCTGGAAGTTTATACATGTATCCCTTTCCTTCATCAGACCAAACAAGTACTCTGTCAGGTGCTAAGAACTGACCGCTTAACCAACGCTCACGTCGAGCGGCCATCACAGAGCACAAAACAGAAAAATCCCCAGCATCATAAATCTAACAAAAATTTATTAAATTTTAATCAGACCAAGGAAGGAGTTAATTAAGAAAGGTTAGCAAACAAAACTTTATAGAACTAGAGGTTCAAGTTCTATCTATTCAGTGAGGCCACATCCATTTCTGTGGGTACCTGTACCCTTAACATGTATGCAGTTATAGTGTTGAGAATGTGTTAATGTTATGTGATATCAATTCATAGATGACATTTCCTCGAGTTTATAAAACATTTTCTTGACTGTTTTTTTATCACCAACCAGATACTTTTAGAAATGTCACATCTTCCTTCCAGGTTTGTGTCAATAGGTCCATGAGGCGGAGGTTCTTAAATGGTGTTCCTCAGCACACTAGTGTTCTGTTAATTTGTTATAAGTGTTCTGAAAAATTATGTTAGCTAGGAAACTATGCTAAAATAACATGTATATATTTATGTATTTTTTGTTATTGCACTGTTAATTCTTAGCATAATCATATTTTCTAACTTTCTTATATTGGTTTATTTCAACTTTTAAAGAAAAAAAGGGACTGGTTTTTTTTTTTTAGGTTTTTACCAACCGAATGTTTTTTTATGATTATGAACTAAGTTGTATTTTTTAAATATATGTCAATGAAATAAAGAACATAAAAATTGAAGAAACAATATAAAAAATACTTGCAGGACTTGACATGACTTTCCTAAGAAGTTATAAATTATTGAGAAAAAACTGCTTAGTATTATTGAACAAAAGTAATTCTATTCTATTTGTTAAACCATCTAAGTCACTTAATATCACCTTTTTAACCAATAAAAATTTTAGGTAAATTATTGACATACAAAACTTATTATATATATATATATATAAAATGCATGATTCATATGTTTAGTTCTTAATGCTTGATAAATGGGATAGCTTTGACATTTGCGTTATCTTATTTAATGTGACCTTAACCATAAGGAAAAAATGAGCATAACTTTAAATATTCAATATATTATTATGAGCTTGGACTTGAAAAATCTTGGCAAAACAGACATTTTAATTATTTTTACTCTTAATTTTTTTTCATACTTCCCATTCTATGAAATTTTTGTATTTTCCTATGGGATTTTAACTAAAAATTCAACAGTATATTTTGAGAACTTGTGGAAAAACAACCATCCCACAGCTGAATGCAAAATAGAACCTCTCTCTTCATGCCTGGGCAAAAAAATGAATACTTAGTAATAAAATGAATAGTAGTACGCAGAGGCAGGAATGACATCTGATGGATCTGAGATAACAAGGGCAAAACATTTTCAGCATCAGGTCTCTGCCTTATCAAAGATCGGGGTTTTCTCTTCAGTGACATGTGCGTATGAAAAAAAAACAAATGACGAATAAAATCAAACCGATAGAAAACGATTACAAGAGACAAGTAATTAAAAACACTAAAACTAATAGACTTCACTAGACCCTTACGCTTAGATAATGAAGACTCGTCCATATACGTTTTAAATGAGTACACTCCTTCAGAAACTATCCTTGAGGCAGTAAAGGAAGTCTTTGAAAAAAAGCAAGATCTTCAAAGCCTTAGGTTATTCTAGGAACACAATAGTGCTAACAGACCCAGCAGATTCTAAGAGTCGATGCGACTGGTGGTTAGCAAACACTATGTGTAGTTTAGAATAGTATAGAACCCCCCCCTATTATCTACATATTACTAGATAGCATGTATACCCTTTTCGGCTATTAGAACAAAACATTGACGTGTAGTAAAAGGGCGAGACAGAGGTGTGTATTACAACTATTATCAGCTATTTTGGCTTAAAAGGAATAACTAAACAAAGAAAAAAAAACTAAAAGGGTTGTAGATACTTGTGCTTTAAAGAGGGATGCAAAGTGGCACAGAAAAAGATTTAAATTTTTAATACATACCTGCCAATATTTTGAAGTGACAATCAATACTGTTCTTTGATTTTGAGAGCAACAACTCATAGCTAATGCATTGAGGCATCTAATTTGTTTGCTTTCATTCTCGAAGATGGGTTCTTGAGGTGTTTTAATCTCCGTTATGCAGAGGGTCCACATCTTAACAGTCCCGGTAGTAGTTAAAGCAAGAACGACATCCTCTATAACAATATATCAAAAATATTTCAATCATTTCTTAAGGACTTACTATAACAAATAAATAAATACATATTCATTTTTTCGGAAATATTTCTATTAATTGCTTTTACCTGATCCAACAGGTGTTCTACAAAAAAAATTAGATTATGAGAAAAATATGCACACACATTAGGACCTGGATTACATTTTATTTCCAGGCCACCCTTCAATACATGAAAGCATCATTAGACACATTCTTCCATCGAGGAGGGATAATAATTCTAAATTATTCAAGAAACAATTTAAGTTCTTAAGTTGTACTTTTCAAAAAGAGTTTTCATTTCATAGGAGCTTGTTCCTGTTCTTTATGAATAAACATATGTAATCTAATGTAAAACTTTATATTAAGAGTTCTTCGACTATAAGACAGCAAAATTGGATTAGTTAGTAATTATATTTATTAGGACTTTGATGGATTAAAATCACAAATCGCCAATAAATTCATGATGGAATCGTTAATAATTTGGCTCACAGATTTAAAACTTTGCGAGGGAATTCTACTTAATATCTGAACAATGCTAAAAATAATAGCAAGTTCATACGATATAATTCTAATTCATTAAATAATTAAAAATCATTTTACGATTTCCTTTCATTTCAATAACTCAATTTTGAGCTAATATAACTTAGACTGTTGTTTCAAAACAATGTAAAATTGACTTAAGATTATAATCTACTAGATAATATAGAGAAAGCTTAATTTATAGATTTAATTATGTATTTTTTGATTGAGTAATCAATCTTTATATTCTCCCATTAAGGGCAGGAAAGGCGGGTTATCCTATCAGGGAATCATCCCAATCTATTTATGGTGGTCAAGGTGAAAAATAAAATCATGAGGGATTTGAACGTAAGACCGTCATATAATAAAGCATCATGCTAAGCCTTAGACCTTGATAGTATTTTTATATTAAAAATCATTAGTAGTGGTATGTAACTCACTGTTTAAATAATTATTAGCCAATAAAAATATAGCAACAGGATTGGAGCTCGAACCGTTTGATCCTCTATCAACTGAGCTATCTCAATCAAATTTCTTTAGCATAGAAAGCACCATCTCCCCTGGCAGCAAGCGCTGTAATGATCTTTTTTCTTAGGCTAGCAATTATTTTCATAATAAAATAAACGCATACCTCTTCTATTATTTGGTCTCAGTACATATAAAGCACTAATCCAGTCAGTGTTAATTTGGGAAGAAAGTGTGAAAATGATCTCCAGGCTAAATGGATCTATAACCAATATATCTGCATAATAGCCATTACAGAACAACCTAACGTCTTCTGATCCTTCCATATGATAAGCCTGAAATATATATATTTTTCATAAAGAATGAAGATTAACACGCATTCCTAATGCTATATATGTATACTAAAAAGGATGGCTCTGGGTCCAAAAAATCAACGAACATATAAATGAATAATAACTTTTGGAAATTAATAAAGTAAATTTATATTCATAGTTCACTGTAAGAAAGTTAGAAGTATATCCCTACATCTAGAGACTTTTTAAAAGTTTTATTATGCCCTCCCCCAAAAAAAACCCCAGACGGAAATTCTCATTTTCAGCACTCTGTCAGTCCGTTTCATGATTTTAGATCGGTGTTTAACTTAAAGACATGAAATTTAGCACTGCGATTCAATTTGATGAAATAAATGTCTTTAATTAATCAATAACTTGAAAGTTAAAAAATGAATTATTTCCTATCCTATTGAGTAGCATATAAAATAATAAACTTGATGTCTCAATTAACAATGAGCATTGACCATAATTACCAAAAATTTACAAAATCAGAATATTCCATAAATATTGTCATAAAAATTGTGCCTGCAATCACAATGAAACCCTTAATTGTCAGATGCATCATACCGGGAAACTAATTTATGGAAATTTTTTTGCAAGCAACAATTTACATGACCGAGTATCAAACAACTAATAATAAGATGTGCATTGGTTTTCAAACTGAAATCCCCTTACCTGCATACTTGTATGAACATAGGGCAATTTAACTAATTCTCGACAGCTCCCATCAACTAAATCCCAAGTACACATTTCACTGGAATAAAAATATAAATCAATCAACCATATAACAACCATTAATTTTTTATACAAGTGATATATTTGAAAAGATGTACCCATTTTCAGAAGAGCTGACAACATAATTATTGTCAAGAACAACGCTGGCTTTTGAAAGACATAAAATAGGTGAGGTATGCCCAACTAACAAGCACCTAGGCGTCATCTGTAAATGAAATTGAATAACTAATGGTATTAAATTTCATATAATGAATACTCTAGATGCTATTGAAACATTCAGTAGTGAAAATCATAAGATAAACACAAATTAAAGGAATACTGGCACTTACCTTCAGTGTGAGTGGGTCAACTTGCCACAGGCAAATTTGACCATCATAACAACCCGTAATTAATGTACACTGGTCTCTTGACAAATAAACACAAGAAATGCAGTGTGTTGGGGGAGACTTGCCCCACAAGACAACAGGAACAACTAAATTCGTACCACTTGACATTGTTTAGATGAAGTTATAAAATGTAACTCTCAACTGTAGGGCAGACGTCTTTTAACAGAACTAAAACTTAATTGTAGTAAAACAGAAAATAAATGGAAACTTCATTTTCAAAAATCAGCATTTTTATTATTGTCAATCCGAAGTAAAATAAATTATTAAAGGAGGCTATACTGATAACAGCGAATGTGGGATGTTATCACCGTAGAACATTATAGAGATCCGTCATAAAGATCCGCTCATCTCGACCAATAAAATGAACGACCAGTCTTATCGTGAACCGTCGTAATGAGCCAGCTCAGCTATGTACATTACCAGTCAGTTCTTGGCTTCAGTGGAACAATTCAATGGAGGAAATACGAATAATGTAAATGAGCGTTACATAAATATTTCATTTATGCATGGTTAAACAGAAATAAATGAACTCCAGTCAAGGATAATCTCTGGAGGGAAGTAGAGTCCTCCTCTAGATGGCAACGTTGTTGAAGACGAAGGGGGGTCTGCAAGGCTAAAGCTATTTACATAAATACTAGCTTGAAAATCCTAATGCAATAAGACTATTTTAATGGAGCCCATCTTCGAGTTTAAGTTTACTAACCCCAAAAAGAATTTTTGTGATCTAGCAGGAGAAAAGTTTAATTCCTGCTATTGTCACCATACCTGACAATATAAAGGAAAATCGATTAAGAAGAAGAAGTGTCCCCCGTAAACTATGAATTCATCACTTATGTCGGCCAGACATTTTTTTTTAGAAAAATGATTTTGTTAACGAAGTAGAAACTAAAATAACTAGGATACAAATATATTATTACAGTACCGTTTACATGGGAAACTAAAATTGCATGTGGTCCGCAATATGGCCATGTAATGATGCATAGATCAATGATTTTGGCCTCAATCGGGCCACATTTTCCAGCAATATTGTCGAAAATTTTTTCCAATCTACTGTTTATGAGGGCCATTCGTTTGTTCAATAGTTCTTTGATAATGGAAGACAGCGAGCTGGATGGTGGGCGTGGGACGTTCATCTTCTGCGTTCTACTTTGCTTTGATTAACTTTAAATTTCTTTAGAATCGGGTCTATACTTTTTAAATGTAATAATGATAAGAGAGACCTCCGGGAAAGAGCTTTACGTCTCGAGATAACATAAAATGATTTCTTCGTAGGGAAACCATTTAGTAGTTGTACCACCAGCATTTCCACTTTTCTTGGCCATTTTTTTTTCTATATTGTTTACGTAGGTGCTCAGAATTCTAAATGTTTTGTACGCCTCCTCCTTATGAGTGTATGCTTGTCTACAACTTGCCAGATTTGTGTGATTTCGATCTTTGTGCGATCTGGACATGCCAAAAAAAATTTAATGTTTTTGTGCTCTCGTGTCCATCAATATATAAAAAAATACTTCAGATTCTAAAGACTTGGATGCTTGCAGCTTATTTTACTGCTCTCTTATTTCTGGTTATTACAGCTCTTCTTCACTCTTCTCCTTACTAGGCATTAAATGCCCAGAAGGCCACATATTTCAATTGATCTCACGATTTTAATCTTCTTTTTTTTTTTTTTAATTTGAATTGATACAAAGTAGTAAAAAACTCTATTATATTCCTTGTTAAATAAAATAAATAATATACCTTATATAGGTTAATAATTAAGGCTGTCTGAACGTATCTCTATAAAGTAAAAGGAAAGTTAAGATAGGAAATCTATAGAGTGGGTCATTAAAAAAAAAAAAACCTTTTCAGGTTTGAGCCCCCACCCCCAAAAGTCCTCCTGACTGAAGCTAATTTAGGTGGTGTGGGGGTTTAGATCATCATCCCCAAAATACTCTTCCTAAACTGTTAAATTCAGCCAAATTTCATGTGGCTACCCCAATAAATAGGGATGGAGTAGGAAGGGTTAATAGGGAATTCATTTGGCACAAAACTCACAATACTCTTGTCCCACCTTTCATTCCTTAGGCAGTATGTATAGTGAATTGATGAAATTAAACTTTTTTTTATTATTCCGCGAATCAATCACGAGTTTCGAATCTAATATCAAAAAACACTCAAAATGAACTATAGGGGTTAGAGGAAATTAGAAACTACTTATTTTACAGCATTTTATAAGCCCAATGCTGATGAACAAGATTCCATATGTTTTTGCTAGGAATGAGGGAAGGACTCGGACTATATAAAACATCCATTCAATAACTGTGGTCATCCCATTTTGTAAACTGAAGGTGAGCCCCATCACCTAGCATTATATTCATTTCATTGTAATTTTAACTTCAACCAGATTGTATGTAACCCAACCTTCGAATGCATCTGCGTACCGCAGAAAGAGGGGAAAATATTGTTAATTTGTAATTTGCAAATTGTTAAAAATGTTTAATTTAAATCATATTTAATAAATAGAAGGAAAATTTATGAAAAGGAAAAGAAATCTCCACCAAGTAGTTTTTAATATATTAAAAAAAGCACATAACATTAAAACACCTTCGCAGTAGGGGACCAAAAATGAGTTTTAGACAGACCAGACAAATATTCCCAAAAGTTTCGATTCATTAACATCCAATCAAAACTTCCATGGCATGATCTGATTCATTTTTTGAGTTTGACCATTGCTGGACTTCTTAATGTCAATTTAAATGGAAAATACATTGCACAAATGTAAAAATGAAAAATAAAATAGTTTTTAGGGCCACAGGTCGTTGTGATCTGATGTGTCTGAAATACGAGCTTGACTTATATTTGACCTTAAACGTTTGACATTACTGTTCACTCTGCAAAATTTTCAGTTTCGAGTTTTTGATCAGTTTGAAGGGACTTAGGGAGAGGCTTATTACAAAGGGACAGAGAATATCTCAGTATAAACTAACTATTTCCAACAGTTTTTTCTTTTTTTCAACATCCGGGAAAAGCTTACATGATTTTCGTAACTTCATCAAAACAGTTTCGAGTGACAAAAAATGAGTCTTTAGGGCCACAGGGCATGACCATCGCATTATATGATGTGCCTGAAATACGAACTTGACTCGAAATCTAATGTTTCAAATTTTTTTGATAGTTGGTTGGCAAATTACGCTGGCAAAATACTGAGTTGAACCAAAACGCCTATTCCCAGAAATAATTCTGGATAATCTGCGATAGGCGTCAAGATTTTTCCATATCGCTGTATCTCTGTGATAACCTTCTGTTCTGCTACCTTACTGATTATAAAACTAAATGCTTTGCGGTATTACTGGTTATCAGTAGATGTCACTTAAGATAGTACTTATGCTCAAATAGCCTTTCCTGCTCAAATAGTTTTATGCTTATGACCTTTGCCTCCTTCAAAAAATTTTTTGAAAATAATTATCTACTAAATCAATTTAATTAGTCTCTTGTTGAACTTGTTATTCTAAAATAGAGGAACAGTGATTCATTAGTACAACTTTAATTAAAATTTTAGCCATATTTCTGGATAAGTTTTCATCATTAAAATTACAATTATCTATAATACTCTTTATTATTATGGCTCAAACAGAGGGCATATCCGATTCACCAGCTTCAAACTTTGAATTGAAATGTTCTCTTACTGTCAACAACTTGTTTCCTGTTCACAAATATATTTCTTCAAAAACTGGTTTAACTGTGATTGTCGCTGAAGTTGAAGGTCCAGTAGTTGACGGATACTTCTGTTTAGGTACAGTGAGTAAAATTAAAAAAAAAAATATTAATTTAATAAAGTTTACTGAAATTTTGTTTGTTTTGGGTTTTCTTTAGCTACTGAAGCACACGATGACGATGGCTTACCACATACCCTTGAACATTTAATTTTCTTAGGTAGTGAACAGTACCCGTACAAAGGTGTTTTGGACCTATTGGCAAACCGTTGTTTTGCCTCAGGAACAAACGCTTGGACAGGTATGTTACTAATAAGCAGATTGATTTTTTTGTCAAAATTGTATAGAAGTCAAACACAGTAGTTATTGTATCAGCAATAATATATTTGTGTTTGTTTCAGACACTGATCATACTTGCTATACAATTAATACAGCAGGAGCTGAAGGATTTACTGCATTATTACCTATATACCTGGATCATATTTTGTACCCTTCATTAACTGTTAGTATATTATGATTATTTTTGCATACTATACTGTTTTTAAAATTCTTATAATGTCTAATTTAGTTACTGATTTCAGCTAAAATGTTTCATACTTATAGTAATTACAGAATGTGCTATACCTAGCACATTCTATGTAGAATTCATTTTATAACAGTTGTTTAGGCTTAAATATATTTTATACCCCATATAAAATGATTGTTGCATTTTACCAACTGAAACTAGGTAGAAACATATTACTTACATTAAGCAGAATATGATTGGGTTCACCTTCAATTAGTTTTCTTAATTACTTTTCTGATTCCTGACATTTTCTCTGTTCTGGTCAAAACTATTAAATATTTCACTTATAGTTCCATATGCATGTAAAACTTGCTCGGTACTTGGATGGGTGATTGTTCTTGGCCATCACATTTTCCATATTTTGGAGGAGAATGTGTCAAAATGACAAAAAAATTCTGATAATGCTTCAAAGAAAACATTCCATTCCATTTTTACAAATTGTGTAGAATTTTGTATCTCATAATGCACCCCCTGTTTGTTTTTACTTATGTATTTGTTTATTTTATTTTATGTAATATTTTATTTTCGTTAAGTATTGGGCATATTTTAATTAGCATTTATTACTGAAATTTATCCAAAATTGGTACAGCTACACACTTTACAGAATGCATATCTAAAATTCATAATTTTATATAAAATAAAATTTTTAAATACTTTTGAATTGAATAAATAAATAAAATAAAAAATATTTATTTATTTCAATCATCAAAAAATTTCCAAGAGGAGGGAGGGTATTTGTTAAAAATATAATCCCTAGAATTTTGTTACTTAACATAATAGAAACGATTCATTTGCAATTGTTGAAATAATTTTCTTACAGGATGCTGCTTTCACTACTGAGGTTTATCATATAAACGGAGAAGGCCGAGATAGCGGCGTCGTTTACAGTGAAATGCAAGCTATAGAGAACACTGGAGAAACAAAAGTTAATAGGGAGCTAATGAGGGCCATGTACCCAGGAAATTGTGGATACAAGAGTTGTACTGGTGGCATTATGAATAATCTTAGAACTAGCACTTCAAATGATAAGGTCTTTGTTTGTTTATTATAGATAATTATTTATTTTTTTGAATGTTTTGTATCTGTTACAATAAGTAGATATGAAGCCTCAGAGGCCGAATAATGTTATTATCATTCCACGAGATGAAGGTTTATTAAACTTGAAGCTCAACAAATTAAAAGTGTGTGAAGACATCCCCATTAGGAGTCTTTGGTTGGGTCTACTAAAAAAAGTATCAATAATTCAATTTTTTTAAATTTTCTTTCACGAAAAGAATTTGCACATGATGGGTCCACTCCTCTTGTGTATATTGTTAATAAAGTAGATTTTGTGATAGAAATTGTAAAAGTGTGCAATTAAAGATGTATTTTTGTATATGATTATTCCAAGGAATAGAATAATCTCGGCTTCCTGTCTAAATGTCAATAAATCCATAACCTGGAAGGTTTCACTGACTACAAGGCATCCACTACCTAGGTCGCTAGAAGACGAATGGATGAATTCGCTAGGTTATACCTATGATTAAAAAAAAAAGGCTACGTAATAAAGCAGTTCTCTTAATCCTTTCCCAATCCCAAATGAATCCAAATATATTTTCTGCCTATAACGTACCATCCTTCAATTTCCCCTTTTATTATTATTTGTAAGTCTATATCTATCGCCTATCAATGGATTTCTGAGATTGTTTGGTGTGGTATTTCTTATTTGACTCCAGCTCTTCAAAAGACTTCATATAATGATCTTGAATACTCCTAAAGTTTTGATTTATTGTTTGTTTTTTTTAAGTTCATACCTCAAATCTTTGTCTTAGTTTTAATCTGAAGTTATTGTTGCAGGATAACTTTTTCATTGTATGAAATGTGATTTGTGAGTTTCAAATTCTGTATTTAACTTGACTTCATAATTTAGATTCTCTAATATGAACCATCCAAGATATTGTGATGAACTGTTTTCTCTTTGCATGGTCAATTTTGATTTTGCCTATATTAATTTGTATTCCCATTTCCTGCCGAATCGACCTTTATGAGCTGTTGTTAAAGATCCCCTCATTTGTCTGCTGTATTGAACTGTGTCATCTGTATCTCTCAGGATATTAATTGGTTTGTTGTTAATTTTAACTGCTGTTGTAGTTGTTTGTAAAGCCATTTCAAATATTCTGTGGAAGTATAGATTGATCAGTATGAGGGAAAGTGCTCCTTAGCCGGGCATATTTGTTTTTGTATTGAATATATCTAGATGTCATCTATCCTACTGCTGCTGCCTGTTACCAGTAAAGGTTCATAATTATCTTAATATCTTTACTGTCTGCTCCTTCGTTTTTGAGAATATTATAAAACATCATACCATGTTTGATTTCGGGTCGTCACGAGGGGGGGGGGTGCCGGTTTACCCTAGCCCCTGGTGACAAGTGAGGGTTTGCTTGAGTTTATAACCTGGATAATCGTTTCATGACGGCGTTACTATCTGACTCCATTTTTGATAGGTATGTGCCCCGACAATGCACTATGTTCAAGAGAAGAGGTACAGAGGTTTTTCATAAAGAATTAGTCAAGTTTTCAGAGTTCAAGCAGAAGCCACGCGTCAACGAGTAGAGGTCATGAGAGACTGATTTATAGGTCGAGGAGCCCGCCATAAGTACCCTACCCAGCCTTGTCTACTGGGAGAGGCTGGCAAGGGTTGCTTAGGCCTGCGGTCGGTTCCCTCATGTGGTGAGGTACCTGCGACTGACAGCTGGTGACCCATCTCGTGTGACTACTTGGCCCCCGCCTTTTTTATTGCTTACCACATTTACAATGATTTATATTTGTTCATGTTATTTACATTTGTCTATAATACATTTAGTTCATGTTATTTACGTTTGCTTACAATATATATACAATAGAGTATAGGGTGATTTATCTTATGTAGTTAGCGGTCACTACATTTGACATTATTGAAAATCTTTTAATAAATCAAAGGCACAGAAATGTCATATTATTGGTCTCAAGATTTGTGTAGCATCGAAGTCACGGTGAAAAAGAAGGCCTCTTTTGATTCAAGAGCATTTCAAAATACAAATTTTGAGTCATCTGTCTTCTATTCGTTATTTGATTGATTATAACGAATTATAAAATAATTATTTATGCTTTAAACAGTCAAAGTGAAGTGGTAACCTCAAATAATATTTGATTGCATGCTTTCTTATTCATCTCCAATTCTTTGATTTTATCTATATATTGTTTTAACAGAAATGTACATTGTGTAACTTATCTTTTCATAATTGTTATTATGTTTAGGCTATGTAATAACTTTGATAAATTTGACTGTATTTTTTTTGTTATATTTATTATCATTAAAATAAATTGTTTTAGGTCCGTAAATTTCATGAAAAATATTATAGACCAGAAAATTTGTACATTATAGTTGTTGGAAACATTAAGCCTAATCAGATACTTGAGTCGCTGAAACCATTTGAAGATAGAATATTGGCAAAGGTAATTTTTTACATTAATTTTTTTTTTTTAATGCAATAGATCAGAGATATCTTGTTAGATTAGCTTACATTTTTAGATTGAGACTGTTTTGGTCTCTAAATACATATATTTTTACATTTGGTCAGTTAGGGATCTTCAGGTCAATATCTAAATGAAGATTTCTTTTTTTTTGATAAATGAAGTTGTGGGGCGACAAAATATTTTGTATATTCATCATATGAATAATTTAAAGTCAACACTATAGAATGAATGACCCCCCCTCTAAGCAACTTCCCTGTAAGTGATTGAAGGGCATCGATATGAGGCGAGTCCTACAAAATTAAAGCACCAATAGAGTGGGGCTTCATTAGTCATTATTAAGTTCTTCATCAACAAAGTTAATAGTTTCTAACAACTATTTCAATCAACTAAAAATATTAATTAATAGTATAAAAAAAAACAAATAAAATAAATTAAATGCATAAATTATTTTATTTCCGATAATCTTCTGACTTGTCAATTTATAATAACACTTTTAATAATAAAACGGACTTTGATTATATTTCTTCTTTCTTCAGTTACTTTTATTAAGATTACTTGTTATACTTAAAAAATGACATATCACTTATGTGATTTATTTCTTGATATATTATTGTTATATATAGTTATAAACTTTATCATGACCTTCATTAGCTAAAAATCGACTGATTATATGACTTCATTTATCTCTCATGAACTATCCGCACTTTTTCAGAATCTAAAACATTCTACATCATCTTGATTACTCCTGACATATCTTTATCCAGTTCTACATAAACAAACATCATGGTTGTGAACAAAAACTCATTACCATGTTAATAAACTCTTACAAAACATGTGGGATTTATGTATAATTAACTAATTCTAAGCTATTATAAAACCGGAGAAACCAAAGATGTGATAATATAAAGCTACATAAAACCAGAACATAGATTTAGAGAGTGACTTACATAATACCGAAGAACAATTCAAATCTTCGTGGTCGAAGTGGTTCATTAAATGTAAACATTTTTATTGATGATTCATTAGTGCTATTAAAAAGTATTTTTGCTATGCAATATTTATTTTAGTTAGTTATTTAGCTGAAGCACTTTATGAAAACCGAATAATTAAAGAGAAACAATGAATCCATTAAATTGTGAGGAATTTCTCAAATGTAGAATGCCATAACATAAGTCATAACATTCTGACTGTTATTATTTTTTACAATTATAAATATAGGTTAATAACCCTGATGCATAGATTTTTTTCAGATATTAACAATAAAACATCAGTGTTGGTGGTATACACTTGCAATAACCCAACAAATTATATTGGTTTGAAGGTATGGTAAATACTATTACTGTATATATAAACTTTAGCGTGTTCATGTTGCCTTAGGGTGGCAGACAGGAAGATTTTATTCGACCTTGGCAGTCTCCAGTTGAACCAATTACTTCATCTATCGACTTGGATGTGCCATACCCAAATGACGAGGAAGATAATGGCTTAGTGTACATTGGATGGAGGGGACCTTCAGCAGTTCACGATTTCTACAAGTAAGGATGTCTGTTATTTTATATCCTATTAAATTAATTACCAATCCTTTTTATTTACAAGAAAGTGATATCAGAATAATAGAATTTATCATTGTACTTTTGACATAAAAGTTGAACTTCTGATTATGGGATGGGATGTTAGTTGTACTGAATCATGAAAAAATTTGAAACATTTCCAGCAAGGATACTAATAAGAGCTATGTTTATGTAACTATGCGATATTAAGAACTATATCTAAAGGTTTTTTTTAAAAATGGGTAGATGTATCAGGTTGGCCAAAAAGTCCGTTCGGTTTTTTAAGCGAAAATAAGACACAACTTTTAAACATAAAGTGATTTATTCAATCAATGATATAATTGCTGTTTTGTTCCAGTATCTTCTGCCGTCTCATGGGCAGAATCATAATTCCATGCTCAAAGAATTTCCTGTCTTTACTGGAAAACAAATTTTCCAAGTGGATTTTTACATTTTCAGAGTTGAAGGTCTGTCCATTCAATGAATTTTGAAGAGACCGAAAAAGGTGGAAATCTGAAGGTGCGTGGTCGGGCGAATATGGAGGGTGCGGCAAAACTTCCCAGCCAAGCTCCATTAAGTTCTGCCGCGTCTGCAAAGAAATGTGTGGTCTGGCATTGTCGTGATGGAAGACAATCCCCTTACGGTTGGCTAGTTCTGGACGCTTCTGGTGGATCGCTGCATTTAATTTGTCCAGCTGGTCACAGTACACATCTGAATTGATGGTCCTGTTCGTGGAAAGAAGTTCGTAAAAGACAACACCCCTCCAATCCCCCCCAAATCGAGAGGATAACCTTCTTTGGGTGAAGTCCTGCTTTGGGGGTTGTTTTTGGTAATTTGCCGTGCTTCCCCCATTAGCGTTTGCGCTCCACATTGTTATAGACAATCCACTTTTTGTCCCCTGTCATCATTCTCTTCAAAAAAGGATCGTTTTCTTCACGTTTCTGCAATGAATCGCAGATGGAAATCCTTTGGGCGAGGTTAGCCTCACTAAGTTGATGGGGAACCCAAACATCGAGCCTGCTCTTGTAGCCAAGTTGATGCAGATGGTTTTCAACACTCGATTTGGATATTTTGAGGATAACTCCAACTCCCTAGTTGTATAACGGGGATTGGTGTTGACTAATTCCTTCACTTTGTCGCTGTTAATCTCAGTTGGCCGGCCAGAGCGAGGTGCGTCTTGAACCAAAAAATTTCCCGATCAAGATCTTGAAAACCACTTCTGGCACACACATTCTGTAACAGCATCCTCTCTGTATATCTTCCTGTAAGTTTCCACTGCTTTCTTGCCTTGTTTAAATGAAAAACCATGTGGTGTCGATAATGTTCGTTTTGGTTTTTAGGATGATCCTAAACATACAAAATACAATCAGTCCCGTCTGAATTTCGCGTCAAACTACATTGAAGTGTCTAGTATCTGACGAAAGCGCACTCGCAAGGGACGTTGAAGTTTCGTGACGACAAAAACTGAACGGACTTTTTGGCAAACCCTTTATTTGTTGTGATATCGTCTTAAATTGATGAAAGAGAGATGGTTAGATATTCTTCAAATTTAAAAATGGACAATGTTTCAACATACTATGTAGTTCTTATGTTAGTTGGTTAAAGCAGCTGTCTGTCTAAGGCAGTCTAACATCTTTCTTTGATCGACTTAAGCCGACAGCCCAACAAATTCAAACACTAAGAGACACAACTATATTCGAGGATAAATATGAACTCTTAATGTAATGTTTTCTTTTAAGATTTTCATTTCTCAGCAGAATCAGGCAAATAAAAGTGACTGATGATTATTGTATTATTTAGAATTTAAAAATACAATTAAGTTCATAATTATACAAAAAAGATGTTTTTTTTATTCATAAGCGGCTATGTTGTCCAATTTGTGGACTGTATATGAATTAATAAAGTTAGTTTTGATAGGCACAAGGCATTATTTTGTGTGATATATTATGAAGACTACCTGATACTAAATGTCCTAATTTTAATTTGGTAGAGATACTGTTTGTTGGTCTGGACAATTCATAAATTTTATATTAAAATGACCCACTTCACAAACTACGTACCTATTTTATGAAGAATCCTCTGAAAGGTCAGCTAAGAATACTGTCAGATTTCAAAGAAGCTTTATATTATAAACAGAATGACCACTAAAACAATAATTAAATAAAATGTTACAGCATTAGTTTGTTGTAATAGTTCCTTAGTAAATCTGAAAAACATTCATTTTAAGTTATTTTCTTAAGAAACTTTTAGTTAGTAGTTTATAGTCTGATGGTATGATTATAACTTTATTTTTGTAGTGATAAGGTGGAAAAAACAGTTCAAACGTATCACTGATATAAGAGAATAGTTTTATATTAATTTGTGTACAACAAAATAAGGAAGCAGGGACAACATTATAATTTTCAATAGATCATGTGATATTACGTCTTGAACTCAATATTCGAGGTTTTTTATCAACTCTCTTCACGAAATTTGGGTTAAATTTTAATTTGCCAACATCTTTGATTTGGGCAGATATGGTACGTGGTTTGTTATTATGGGATATTTTTTAATTTAATATTTTTTATAAAAAAAATTAATTTTTATGTTAAATATTTATTAGGATGACTGCATGTTCTATAATACTCAAATATCTGACTGACACTACTGTCAGTCCTCTGCCCAAAGAATTTGTTGATGTGCCAGATCCTTATGCTACTAAGGTATTTATTTTATTATTGTTCAAATTGTAATCCATTTTTTTTTGTTTTTCATGAGTAGTATATATGAGCTGATATATATTAAAACACATTGTTATATATCTAAGTACAGTGGACTTAGCTTATAATGATCTTTGACCAGTGTGTTTTGTTGGTCTTGATGCTCCAACTATAATGCTGCCTTAATGGCCTCCTGTAGGTTCTGCTAATCCGACGAGTAATGGTTTTACGTATGCATGAAGAAATGAAATGCGAGGATATATGTAGAAATAACAACAACTCTCTTATAACAAATATCTTAGACTATCTCAAACTCAACACCTCTCTTCTTAAGCAATTCTAAACAACTGACACATCTCCTTTCAATCATCTCTAAACAACTGACTCGGCATCTTTCCCAGCTGATCCGCCTGGACACACCCCCTGCTGTTTCATTCAGTTCTTTGTTTTTAAAATTTTTATAATTTATTTTCTTTCGTCCAAATTACTCCTTAAAAAATAACATTACAATTTATTTTTATTCATTACATCTATGATGAATTGAAATGAATAAAATAAACCTTATTTTTATCAATCTTTTGCCGATTCTTCACTAATTTGCTCCCCTACGTATCGCACCTGGGCTGCTGAGGTGTATTTTACTTTTTTGTATTAGATGCATTTGAGATCTTCAATGTTGACCATAAGTGGCAGAAGTCTTCAAAAATAAGATTGAAGAAAAACAGCCTCATGAAAATTGAAAAAGTTTGCTATAGACAGCACTACATACAAGTTTTAGTAGTTAAGGTTTTAAGAAAATCTGATTTAGAAGGGTCAGTGGATTGAATCGACAAATTGAAAATGATATGAAGGATAAAATCAAAATTTAATGGGAGATAAAGCTTCTGTTGACTCTCAACTCTAAGGATTTTGTGGAAGGTTTTTTTTGAAAAAGGGTGTGAACAGTTGCAACAGGGCATCATTATTTTTTTGAGCTTACCTCAAGAAAAAAAGGTTTCTTAAACAGGAAAGAAGTAAGGGCGGGAACATTTTCAAAAAAAGAAAGTTTTCACCCGTCTTAAGGTTAACTGTGTTTTTATACGCAAATCGTATCCATATTAGGAAAGCCCTCTGATGAAAAACTCATTTTTTAAGAGAGTTGATTTTACCATTGAGTGGTGTTTGAACTGAAAACACTCCTATGACCACGTTTTACATAAAAAATAAATACGTCAGTATTTATGCTCATTTGGGGCCTAGGTTTCTATTAGTAACAACTGAATGAACTGTAATGGATCCATGTTATAGGAGGAAGCAGTGTATTTAGTCTGAGGGTTCGGAGTTAATTTGTTTTTATTATTAAGTACATATTTAGATCTGACTGAATATCCACTTCTCATGTTGTAATGCTATGAGAAATCGTATTAGAAATATTTAACTGTACCATAAATATTAGACATATAGTTTTGTTGTTAATTTAGGAATAATTACTTAATAAATTTAAAAAAAATGAGGAATGAATCTGATTTGTGATAATCATGTCGGTTTTGGACTGATTCAGGTTTTAGGAGGCCATAGTGACAATGGAAGATGGAAAGAAGGAAATGAATTTGGTTGTCGGTTGGAAGTAAAAGTTGTTGGTCTGTGTTGAGATTGCTATTGGTCGAGAGTTGTTTGTTTGAGGTCTTTCGCAAGAAATATAATGCAGTGGTGAACTGGAAAGATTACATTCAGGTTAAGAGGGAAATATCCAACAATTCCATTAGTGAAGGTTTGGCCAGAAATGTTCTTAGCATTTGAATTAATACTGCAGTTTTATTAACAGAAGAAGTGGTGCCGATGATAGAAGTCATTACTATGGAATTTGCCATAGGCCTTTGACCTCGTTTCTTACTTTCAACTCAGCAGTTTGTGCGTTTTTCTTTTCCTATTGATTTAATTATTTACACTTTAGTTGTGTTCGACAGAGAATTTTATCTAGCTATTAATATTTATTTGTATAATTATATATTTGTTTTACCTTAGCATTAATTACAACACAAAATTTTGTATATGCAATGTACTATGTGACATGCTCAAAAATAATTTTATTTTTATGTATATTTGTAGTTATATTGATATTTAATTTACACCTACTTTTACAGGTTTGGTATTATTTGGTTGAAAATTCAGAATCTTCATTGCTATTGAGCTTTGATAATGTGCCTATGAGAAAATTAAATCAAGTTAAACCAAAACTGGATAGTGTTTTATCTTCTATTTTAAATTCTAAAAATCCTATTGATATGAAAAGACTTTCAACAGTAATATATCGTCACAAATTAGAAATTTTATCACATCTGGAAACTTCCCCTCATGATTGTATTGCATTCAAGATTATTGGATATATGCTGTATGGAAACACACCTGAAGATGTGAGTTTTTGGTTTGTGTGATATGATTTGTATATAACAAGTTACATAAGAGAGGAAAAAAACACAATTGTTTTTTAAATGGTAACAATAATGCTTTATCACTACTTCAAGAAAAAGTACTTGATCATCCACTATACCCCACACATTCTTATCTGTGCCTTTAATCCATGGAACTCAATTTCCATCAATATTCACCACTCTCATTCACTCCCATTATTCAAATCAAGACTCTTCCAGTTCATTCTAATTTTTTAAAAAGGACTACCCATATTATTTTATTATTTAACCTTTACTTGTTAGCCAATTATAATTCTCTCATTATTAAACTATATGTATATTTCCCCCTTTTCTCTATTTTTATTTGAATTAATTTTTAATGAATTTAAAGTAGCATTAAGTTTGTCAGCTAGACATTTTAAAATATTCACTTTAGTTTTTCTAAGGGGGCTATGCCCTAGGAAAAAGATATAAATATATCTCCTCTCTCATTTATAGCCTCATATAATTTATGAAGGTTCAGTTCAAAGTTATAAAATTATTATTTATTACAAATTTTCCACACCATATTGTTTGTCTGCTTTTCAGCTGAATGTTCGACTTAATCAAGTTGAAATGGTTGAGAAGATGTTGTCAGAGCCTGCAGAATTTTGGGTTAATTTGTTACGAACATATATAGTCGAAGGACATTGTGTAACTGCAAAAGGAATCCCAAGTATAACTGAGCAATTAAAATTGAGGAAGGAAGAAGAGGAAAGATTAGAAGCACGTTTGAAAGAACTGGCCCCTGAAGGTTTAAAAAATAAAGAGCAAGAACTTCAGGCAGCTATGGCTAAAAATGAGGTATAATTATGTTAGATGTTTAAGAATTGCTATTAATGGATTTTTGTATTGAACCCTCTTTGTTGTTTCAGTTTTTAACAGCTGCGGCATTGATAGGTTATTTCGCAAAGGTTAGATTAACGGTATTCCTATATATTTATAAAGGGGTGCTAATAATATAGCATTCATTTGCCCTACAGAAGGACAGCCTATTAACACATTGAGGGCCGGAGACATATGAGAAATTTAAAGCCTGAGTGCCGGCAACGTATCGGCCATTTCAAGCCCAAACGCCGGCCTGATTCGCATGTTTTTGATCACTGAGTAGATAAAAAAAGTACTTAAAACATTCTAAATTTTCATAAGTACGTTTTGATTACATATTCGTCATATACAATTTAACAGAAATGAAAAATAGAAACAAAATCGAAATTTATAATTATAGAAAAAATACAGTTTAATTTTATGATGGATTATTACATATACAGAGGGGTCCAAAAAAATGTATCCACTGGTTAACAGTCCATAACTTGCAAACTAATTGACGGAGTTGTCTCATTTTTGGTGAAAGTGTAGCTTAAAGTCCAACTTAAAGATATCACTGTAGGTGTTCGAAATGGTTACCATTAACATCCACACACAAACGCCGAACTGCAGCACGAACTACTGACTGCAACGTGTTCAGTTGGATATTTGCACATGAATGTACGATGGATTCTCGAAGTTCATCCAATGTGCGTGGCTTTTGTCGATAAATGACGTCCTTTAGTGTTCCCCACAGGTAAAAGTCCAGAGGAGTCAAGTCTGGGGAACGTGGTGGATACTCTACAGCACCTCAACGGCTTATCTCCATCTTCCTGGTAGATTTTCATTGAGATAACCCCTAACACAATTGTGGTAGTGGGCTGGGGCACCATCTTGTTGAAAGTAAAATCTTCTGTCTCCATAAAAGTCTTGGATGGCAGGTAAAATGGATGTTTGAAGCTTCTGAAGGTACACCTCACCAGTAACTGTGCCGTCAAAGAAGAATGGCCCAATCATATGGCTTGTATGGCGATTGCCGGAACTATAAACTATTACACAACCAAAAATGAGACAACTCCGTCACTTAGTTTGCAAGTTATAGACTTTTAAACAGTGGATACATTTTTTTGGACCCCTCTGTATATATAACATAAACAGAAAACAAAAACATCAATATTTATTTATAGGTATTTTCCAAAACATTGTCCAAGATGTAAGGGTAATAAGCATTCAGCACACATAAAGCTACCCTCACTTCTTTTTTTACTAGCAGAGCAAACTTTACACGTACGTCGTACATATCGGTTTGTTTTCCCTGATCCAATAATTCTGGTAACTTTATGTTTCTTCATATCACCCAAAAGTCTCTGGGGGTGATCAAACTTTGGTGTGCAAGGTGTAGGAACAAGTACAAAATTAGTTGAAGTATTAGAATCAGAAGTACTAGAAGTACCATTTGATACATTTTGACTATTTGCGAATTCCTCGATCCAAGAACGTCCAACAGCATGTAAAAAATTTTTATATTTTATAATGTTGCCATTTAACTCGGTATATAATTTAAATTCATTAAACATTGCTCAATTTAAAAGAAACATACCGCCTTCTTTGTCCACTTCACTGTTTTTCTAAAGATGGAATAATGCGATAAATACGGTCTGCCTAATCTCCACCCATCATATACTTGTTATAGTCTATGACAGAATGTAGTTTTATAATTTCTTTTTTTTGTTTTCCAGTGTATTTTATTTGTTTTTGTTAATTCTCCCGAATGTTTAGTTGAAACTATGTATAGGTTTTCTGTTTTGGCTTCCACGCCTGTACTAAAATTTCACCTTTTCTTTTAAATGCATAGACTCGGGAACACCTCTATTTGCCCTAATTGTACCACAAACTTGACATAACCATGACAACTGAATGCAAATCGATGTGTAAGACACCCATACTAGCAAAATTCCACATCGTCATGGAGCTGGCACTCATGTGATAGACTCAGAATTCCGCATTGTCGCGGGGCCGGCCTTAAATGTGTTATGAGGGTCTATAATTTTTCTGATGTGTAAACAGAATCTGGCCTATTTCTTTATAAAATCCTATAACAGAAATACATTTAGCTATACATTTATTTTTTCACTCAAATTCCCTTAATGCTATTATCCTGATCTCCCACAATTATTTTTGATATTCATTACTCTGCCTTGCAAAATTTAATATTTTTGTGCTCTCGTGTCCATCAATATATAAAAAAATACTTCAGATTCTAAAGACTTGGATGCTCTCAGCTAATTTTACTGTTCTCTTAATTCTGGTTGTTACAACTCTTCTGCACTTCTCTCCTTACTAGGCAACTGTATTAAATGGACAGAAGGCCACATTTTTCATTGATCTCACTATTTTAATATATATATATTTTTTAAATTTATTTTTATATAAAGTGGTAGTAAAAAATTCATTATAATCTTTCTTGTTTAATAAAATAAATAATATACCTTATATAGGTTAAAAAGTAAGTCTGTCTGAACGTATCTTTATAAAATAAAAGGAAAATTAAGATAGATGGAAAATCTACAAAGGGGCCATTAAAAAAAAACCGTTTATTTTTGAGTCTCCAGCCCCTAGTGAGTCCTCCTGATTGAAGCCCAAAATACTCTTCCTAAACTGTTCAATTCAGTCTATAACCTTTGTCATATTCATTGCCAATATATCTATCTATCTAAGTTGAATTACATAATTTTTAGGTTATATTGACAATTTGTAGTTTTAAATAACACTTTGCATGTCAATGTTAAAATATCAGGTCGAGTCATAAGTAACTTCCGATGCAGCTTAGTAGAATCTATTGTTCGTATCTACCCGCCATGAGTTACCATGACAACAAGTTTTTGTTTTCGATATATAGACGATGCTTCGATTCGTCTTTTGTCAACTGTTTTGTGTGATACACGTTACATTAAACTGTTTTCTTTTAACCTCTGAAATGGAGAGTCAAAAAGTACATATTCGTCATGGGAATTTAAACAAGGCAATAGTGCTAGGGCGACAGCTGAAAAAATATGCAGTGTATATGGTGAAGGACTAATAACTGATCGGGCAGTTAGAAATTGGTTTATAAAAATCTGTTCTGGAGATACGACCTTAAAAGACAAACCGAGGGCGGGATGTACTTCCGACTTTGAAGACAACCTTTTAAAGGCAATATTGGAGCAAAATCCTCGTCAATCCACAAGAGGTATAGCAGAAAGGTTGAATACATCACAATCAACTGTTAACCACCACCTGGAGAAATTAGGGAAAGTCAGCTAGTTAGGAGTGTGGGTACCTCACAATCTCAGTGAACGGAATAAAGAAGATCGCATGTCATTCGCCAGAAGTCTGCTCTCACGGGTAAAAATTGAGCCTTTTTTAAACAGGATTGTAACAGGCGATGAAAAATGGGTTACCAATGACAATATAGTCCGCAAAAGACAGTGGCTTGATAAGGATCAGCCACTCCAACCAGATCCAAAAGCAAACATCCATGGCAAAAATATTTTATTGTGTGTATGGTGGGATTGCCAAGGAATAATTCACCACAAGTTGCTGAAGTCAAATTTAACGATTACTGCGGATAGATACGTTCAGCAGTTGCAAAGAGTGCAAGAGAAATTCCATGAAAAGCGTCCAGCACTCGTCAAAATTAATATAATTTTGTTATTTAATGAGAGCAAAATAAATGTCTGATAAAAGAAGGGAAGTTACTTAAGAATCGACCTAAATAGTTACTCATAGTCGGTGAAAAAAAAAAACTAAAATAATAAAAATTGTTGTTTATTTCAGATCCCACCTCCTGAGGGAATGCTTAGTTCCATTCCAATAGCATCTATTGATTCTATTCAGTTTCATTCAATATCTAGTACTACTTGTGATTCTAAAGTTCATGATCGTAGATTTACTCTTGATGAAGTTCCAGTGTACATGCATGTAGACCATCTACAGACCAATTTCGTATATGTAAGTAATTGTGTTTGCATATTTACAAAACGATATTTATACTAGCTCAGTAAGCCATTTGTAAATTAAAAAACAACAATAAATATTATTTTTTTGTTTTTAATTAAGTAGACCAATTAAGTGAAAACAGCTTTTGAAATGTTTATATTAGCAGGGGTCCAAATTTAAATAAGCCAATTGCATGATTAAAAGATGAGTATACAGCCGATATCACTACATTAAACATAAATTCATTAAACTTCGTATATATTCACTCTAGTCAAATGTGGGGTCAGTTTAATTTAAATTTTGTCAAAGGTGTTTTTAGTTAATAAATTGGTTTAATTGAAACCAAAATTTATTGTATTTTGTTTGTAGGGATCAATTTTGTCTAAAATATTGAGTTCTAAAATAAAATTAATAAATTTAAACTAAATAAAAGTTATAATCGGAGAAAATAAGGAGCTTAAGATAATAAGCTTTGCTGCTTCGGGTGTATCAAATCGTCTCTAGTTATTGGCGACCAAAAGATGGCCATTCTCTCCTCAATGCTTTTGAAAAGGTTTTTCCATTTTCCTACTTCATTGAGAATCCAACTTACCATTTACCAAAAATTAATATTTCTATGATGGTCTTCAACTTTATAATATCAGTGTTCATGTTAGCTACATGATTTGCAGCAAATTTAGCTTCCTTATCTATGCCTTCATTACCCATGGTGTTGCAGTTAGAAAGGATACACGATAATGTCAAGCTATGGTATGCTGAAAAGATTTTTGTTTGTAAACTGGAATTTTAGTATAGTATTATACAAGATTAAAAATATTTCAAAATTAAGTCTGTTTTCTCCTAATTATTTGAAATTTTTATTACAATGTTAAAATATTCAGTTCGTTTAATATTACATTGGTAAAAAAGTGGAAATATTGGCTAAAATCCTGATAAGTTTAGTATTTTCTCTGATGTAACTGTGCGAGGGAACAGCACAGAAGTTTGAATGCTTCCAATCCATTTACATACATTTCAGATATTTATTTTCTATTAGCTCATGTTTTGTTTTTTCAGATATTTATTCTGCTCGACTCAAGTTCTGTCGATGATAAATTACGACCTTATATTCCTTTGCTGTTAGATTTGCTTCAAGAATCACCCGTGAAACGAGGTAAAAAGATTATTCCTTATCAAGATGTAGTAGCACAACTTGAGGAAGATACCGTTGCTACTACCTTTAGAGTTGGGCTTGATTCTAATTCAAAATTTCAAGCAGGTCCATTCTCTTCCACCATTACTGCGATTCTGCAGGTAAAGGACAATATTATCAAAATCATATATTTGTTTTATTATTCAAAAAAAATACAATAATAATGTAGTACATATGACTCCCACACTCTATTTATAAATAAATATGGTAGTTCTAAAAATATTAAAATAACAAAGTAGCCTTCGAATTGAATGTGATTAAAAAAAAAAATTCCTTTAGACTAGATTAATCATGTGCTATAGCCCAGATATTATTTAAGTTTATCATTGTGCTACAAAATCGGTCTCGCTCATTTTGTTACAGGTAGAACCAAAAAAGTATGAAAGAGGAATAAAATGGTGTCGAGAGCTTTTATACGGAACGATTCTTACCAGAGAAAGAGCTAAGGTGCTAGCTACTAAGATTGTCAATAATGTTTCAGAAATCAAAAGAAAGGGGAGTGCTATGACATATGATCTCATGAGAGGCTTGCTATATGGGAAAAGTAATTGTTTTTTTATGATTATATTTTTCTTAAGGCATGTTGATGTTAATTTGTGAGTTCTGTCATAAAACTGTAAATAGATTTAGCCTTCATGCAAATTAGCCTCTGCTGAAATTTTTTAGATTTATTTTCCTAAATTAAAAGGATTTTTGAGACAATAAACTCTACAAATTAATAGTTTCTGAATGCTGCGATAACTACTCCAAAAAGATCATTTCAGTACTGTTTCCTGTGGTGGAAGAGACATTAGGAAAACATTAAGTGTTAATACAATCAGGAAAGAGAGTACTTTGAATAGGTTAAATATGTTATAGATAATTAATAGATATTAAGAAAAATTAGTTTTATCAATTACGTAAATTTGTTTTACTTTTTTTGTTACTTAGGTAGTAATCATCATGCTATCAGTGCTTTGCGCCAGTGTAAGTTCCTCTCTTCTGTCCTTGCGCAATTAGAAAATGAAGACACAGCAGAAATTGTGTTGAAAGATCTAAAAAGGCTGAGATATATTCTCACTCTTCCGTCAAATATGGCCATCCATATGTCGGCAAATCTTGATACTCTTTCTTCTCTGTATCCACACCCCCCGAAGTTGTGGCACAATCTTCTTCCTCGGGATAAGGCTCCACTGAAAGCAAGGTTTTGCATTTTATAAGTAGTCTTAATCATTTTATAGTTACTGTAAAATTATTAAGTTGGTCGAATTATATTGTATTTTTTATTTGTTATATTTTTATGTACCACATGCATTATTTACTTACTTATCTACCTTAGTACATACAGGCAGACAAAAAAATGTCTGAGTACCTTTTTTTTAAACGTAAAACTTCTTCATTAAGACTTTAAATATTCATATCTACTTAGATTTTTTAATGGTTGTAAGGAGTGTCAAAAATATCCTGGGATAAACTTCTCAATAGTTTCCGATCATCAATCATATTCCAATAGCATATCAAAATAATTCTTTGAAATTAATTATTACTGAATTATTTGATATTGATATTTGACATTAGGTATTTTTTTCACTCATCATTGTCCCTTAATTAAACATTTGTCCAATTTTTAAAATAAAAGTTGAATACTGCTCGATTATTCAAAATGTTTAGTATGACTCGTAAGTCTGCACAGGTTGCCAGCTTCCATATTATATAATAAACTAAAGGAAATACAGTTAAAGACTTAATTAAGATTCTTTATTATTAAAGTTCTTTGTAATGGTGTGGTTGCAACTCGTCTAATTATGTACAAGCTTTGATCAAAAAGTAAGTAGAATTTTTGTTTATCTTAAAAATTTTTTATTTATTCATTGATAGTAATTTTGTCCCCTTCAAAGTAATCCCTTCAGATATAATACACTTGTGCCAGCGCTTTTTCCAATCTTCGAAGCACTTTTTTATATATATTTTAGGCCCTTCAGTGATTTTATCTCATTAATGGAGTCAAACTGTCCTTTCAAGGATTTTTTCAACTTTGGGAACAAAAAGAAGCTGCAGGGAGCAATGTCGGGTGAATACGGTGGCTGAGGTAATACAACTGTTGTTTTTTGCTAAAAAAGTACGAACAATCAGTGAGGTGTGAGTCAGAGCGTTATCTTGGTGCAATTTCCACGAATTGTTTTGCCACTATTCCAGTCGTTTTCATCAGATCGCTTCATGTAAACAGCGCATTACTTCCAAGTAATATACTTTATTGGCCATATGACCTTCTGGCAGGAACCCATGATGCACTATGCCATCAAAATCGAAAAAAAGATAAATTATAAAATTCTCATTACTTTTTGATCAAACCTTATATATTATAATCTCAAATAATAATCATTATCTTCCATATTTCTAAAGTGATGGAAACCCATCAATGGAAAGATGTAAGGTTTGTATATGATTTCAGGTTAGAGAACTATTACGGAACCCCAGTGGTCAAATCTTGGCTAAGTATTATTTCAACTGCTACCGAATATTTATTATTATTTTTTTTATTTATTGTTCAGGTTAAATGTTATACCGGACTGGAAGCTATTAGAAGAAAAATCAGTGACTGAGTCTTGTGTCGCTGGGATTGGCTCTGTTGAATCGGCTTTCTTTCTTCAAACCGTACCTGGTATCAATGACTACAATGATGTCGATCTTCCTAAAATCCTCATTTTTTTCCAATATATTGCACAAACTGAGGTATACTTGTCATAGTAATAATTATTTGAATTCTTTATTTCAGACTTTGTAACAGCTAAGGATCAGTCCAGTAGTAAATAGGTACCCTACCTGGGCATGCTCAGACCTTTGTTGATAAATATTCATGAATTTTTTTTTTTTAACTGCTACACTTATGTTTACAAACAAGAACAGCGTTCGTTTATTTGCATTCCTTCACTAGGCCTTGATAGTTTTACCAAATGTCTCAAAATGAAATTTATTGTATTATTCCCAAGCATGCCCTTTATTCCCTTTCACATATATCTAAGGTAATGGTTATTCTAATAAAATGGAATGAAAGAAAAACACTTTATTCTGAGAAATTGTCCCCTAAGACAACACAAAGGTACATAATAAGTATGTCTAGCTGACATAGAATATTACATAAATTACTCTGATTGGTTATCTTATAAATGATAATGGGTCTATGTATATATGTGGGTCTTGTCATTGAAGTCATTCAATGAACTAACCCCATAATATTGGAACAAAAACATAAATGAATAAAGGTGAATGACATTCACTAACAATTGGAACATAAGGAAAAAATATAAATTATTAAAGGTTGTTGGAGTATATTAAAATAGGCAGTGAAAAAAAGAATAATAATAGCAATGAATTATGAAATGTAAGATAGGAAGGGGATAAGGAACTGGTAACAATTTACAGAGCTGATAAACGACTAATATTGATGGAAATAGCGTTTCAAAGGTTTGCACCACGAATAAGAAAAGTACGGGAATGGCCAAAGATTTATGGGGTGAGAAATACAGGTCAAGTGAGTGGGATCAAATATTGGGAGAATCAATAGCTTATTTGAATTTGAGGAAGTTGTAAAGAAGAGGCTTTTTATACATCGACTGGCACAAGGGTACAGCCATCCCAACTCGGAGTAGTGAGGTGAAATGCAACAGTCCCTGGGGATCCCGAGTATAAATATTAGGATACAATTCAAAAGGTCCCTTTAACCTAGCCTCGAATTCCTCAGAAAAGCCACCATAAACCACACAACAGTAGTCAAAATGGGGGAAGACAAGAGGAGGGAGGCACGCTTGTAACAAGAGATGAGAGGAAAGATTGAGGGTGGATATGGATCGGGTAATGTGGGATTTCTCGGGTAGAGTTTTTCACTGATGTGAACATACAGTTTGAGCATCGATGGTGAAGGTAAAGATATTATTTAGGATGTTAAGAAGGTGACGAGAACCAATGATAATATTTAGGTCGAGTCATAAGTAATTTCCCTTTTTTTATCAAACATTTATTTTGCTCTCATTAAATAACAAAATTATATTAATTTTGACGAGTGCTGGACGCTTTTCATGGAATTTCTCTTGCACTCTTTGCAACTGCTGAACGTATCTATCCGCAGTAATCGTTAAATTTGACTTCAGCAACTTGTGGTGAATTATTCCTTGGCAATCCCACCATACACACAATAAAATATTTTTGCCATGGATGTTTGCTTTTGGATCTGGTTGGAGTGGCTGATCCTTATCAAGCCACTGTCTTTTGCGGACTATATTGTCATTGGTAACCCATTTTTCATCGCCTGTTACAATTCTGCTTAAAAAAGGCTCAATTTTTACCCGTGAGAGCTGACTTGTGGCGATTGACATGCGATCTTCTTTATTCCGTGCACTGAGATTGTGAGGTACCCACACTCCTAACTTGCTGATTTTCCCTAATTTCTCCAGGTGGCGGATAACAGTTGATTGTGATGTATTCAACTTTTCTGCTATACCTCTTGTTGATTGACGTGGATTTTTCTCCAATATTGCCTTTAAAAGGTTGTCGTCAAAGTCGGAAGTACATCCCCCCCTCGGTTCGTATTTTAAGGTCGTATCTCCAGAACAGAATTTTATAAACCAATTTCTAACTGCCCGATCAGTTATTAGTCCTTCACCATATACACTGCATATTTTTTCAGCTGTCGCCCTAGCACTATTGCCTTGTTTAAATTCCCATGACGAATATGTACTTTTTGACTCTCCATTTCAGAGGTTAAAAAAAAACAGTTTAATGTAATGTGTATCACACAAAACAGTTCACAAAAGACTAACTGTAGCCTCGTCTATATAGTAAAAACAAAAACTTGTTGTCAGGGTAACTCATAGCGGGTAGATACGAACAATAGATTCTACTTAGCTGCATCAGAAGTTACTTATGACTTGACCTGATAGTTTTGGATTTCTCCGCATTCAATTGAAGACAGTGGTGAGAGGCCCATGCCCTGTTTCGATATATTCCCTGAATCAGTAAGGAGGCGGTTTGAAGCTTTGACCATTGACCTATATTTTGTTAGTGAGTGTAGTAATTTTTTAAATATTAAATCACAATTGAGATATACAATTCAAAGCTTTCAAATATTCATTGCTGTTCCAGACTTATAAAAAGACGCCAATAATACCCAGAGAGATATGCTTAATTAGCTATTTCTGAGAATCCTTCCTCTCTTAACACCTCATTTAGTTATGAAACCTTCTGTTTTGGAAGCATTTTAACCAGGGCCCTAAATATTAGGTAGTGCTGTTTATGTGATATTAAAAGCAACTAAGTTTTTCTGCTTTGCTACTTCTTTTTTTAAGTAGTTACTTGTTTATCCTCATGAGGCCAAGTCAACCCTGATCCTAAGAAAAAAAACTTAAAGGAGCCAGGAATCGAACCTGGGTATTCACAGTTAGAAGTCAGCATGCTACTAAACAATAGGGGTGTTATAAATAATTTTATTTATTGTAATTCCTCTTGTTTTGATGAATAAGAAGAAGTATGTCATTCTCAAGTATTAAAACATACAACAACAGCTGGTCACCTCCTCTTTCAATCTGAAACAGACATAAATTTGATGTATGTTGTTGGGTTATATTTATATAACCTATTATTTATATTAATATAAATAAGTAATTATTATAAATCTTAGTTTGGCAGCACTGTGGGATCTGGGAACTATATATTTTAAACCCCTATGTAGACTCATTGACCGTATAAAATTAGGTAAGAAATGGACTTCTAATTCATCAAAACAAGCCACCGATATCTCTCATTATTTAAATTTATTTAGTTTTTATTATTATATATTTTATACGTACTGATATACTAAAACTGTTGTCATTTTGTTACTTTTTTTAGGGACCTTTATGGAGAACATTGAGAGGACAAGGGCTTGCCTATCATTACACTATAATGGCTAGGCCTAATGAATCAAAACTACTTCTATATTTTTACCGAGCCAGTAATGTGATTGCTGCCTACAAAGAAGCAATAAACGTTATTGTTAGTCATTATAAGTTACTTTTACTGTTTTAACTGGTATTTGATTTGAGCCATATTCACAACGAGATTTCCTGAAAAAACTCACTAACACCCTCTTCTAATTTTGCAGATAATAATTAGATAATTACAAATAGGTATTTTATTTTAAAAATTAAATTATTTACACAACTCGTAAGTGAAAATCATCATTTTCAGCTAAGAAAAGTTTTTATTATCACATTTATTATTTGATTGTAGCAACTTAATGGGGTTTCACAACCAATTATTTATTGGACTCATTTGTATTATTCAAATATTTATTATTTATATATATTTTTTCATATAATTTAAAACTTTATATTTAACTTTTACGTTATCTCAAGGTTCTGTTAATAAAATTTAGGAAACTTCTGGCAAAAGGAATAATGGTTTATTTACACACATTGATTTAAAAATTGATTTACAAATTAATTACGTACGTGATAAAAGAACACTATTAAATCTAACATTAAAAATGGTACCTTATAATTATTCGTAACGTGATACTAATACTGGCGAGTGTTTCTTTGTGTTGCTTTCTTTGATGGTTGTCTTCTATTGCGTGATTCGGATTGTCTTCCTCTAAGCTGCATCGCGTGATCCAGATCGTCTTACTTCAGCGGCCTTTGTTCTCGTGCCGGGTGAAAGTGAAAAGGGCTGACCTCCCGTGGGTTGCTACCTGGGCTGGAGTCCCTCCTCGTGCTGCCTCGTCCTCTGCCGGTTCCAAGATAAAGAGTGCCTTATTGATCTTTCAACTGGTTATTCAATGTCAGTTGTTTCGGATATTTATACTTTGCTTAATTTTGAAGTTTATAAAATGAAATATTTATATTAAATTATTGATATTATTTTTATTAAAAATATTAATAGTTCATATAACGACAATAACAACGTTCATCCTTTCATAGGCATGAACCACGGATCGTTCGTACGTTCTTCAACATTTGCTTTTTCCGAGTTTATTTAAACAAACACCATTAAAAATCATAACATTAAAATATCACAACAGTATGTAACCAAATTCTGCCTAAAAGTTTACCTTTGAAATTGCATGCATTTCTATTTGTCAATATGCATACACATAACTTAGCATATTAAGGAGAATAAATTAAAGCGTTAAAATTGGGCAGGAATTTGCAAATCCAACCCCCCCCCCCCATATCTTGCGGAAGGTGCTGATACCTTTGCTAAACTTGGTGTGAATATCTACTGATTTAGAGGCCTTTGTTGAACACACCGACACACTCACGCCATTAAGATTAATTTTCTTATAAAATTGTTAATTATAAAACATATATTTTATTTTAGGAAGGACGTTTAAAAAAAAATGTGACATGGGATAAAACTCTGTTTGAGTCAGCAAAATCATCACTTATTTTTGAAATAGTTCACAGAGAAAAGTCCATAGGAGATGTCGTGGCTCAAAGTGTGATGTCCTACTTTAAGGGCGTTGGCCATGATTACAACAGGTACCAAATTATTTCCAATAGTTTAGTATTTCTTATCTCCATTGTTATGTTGGTTGATCATTTGTATTTATCTCTAACGCCATTTATTACTATAAAGATGACTTTCATGTGTAAGTTTATCCTCTTACAACGTTACTTGTCTAGAGGTTCTGACGCTGATAGTACATGATACATAATAGTATGTAAGTACATAGTACACAATGCTCTTAAACTGTATTTTTCAATTAACAACTTTTGTTAATCTTTTTAATAAACCCTCCAAATACCAGGTGGGGTCTGTTTGGACCCCATGGCTTGTTTTTTGTTTGTCATGCTCTTAAAATCAAAGATATATTTATGAAATTACATTACATTTCTGCTTTAACTATCTATGATAAATTTGCGTTGTCGGAATGAGAAAATTTGCATCAGGCGATTTATAGCAAATTTTGTTTTCTTTTTTTGATAAGCACTTGGTCTTACAGTGTTTACAGCTATTAGCCATAGTAACATAGTCAGACAAAATTAAATTGCATAAAATTGTTCAAACGATTTTATGTTGGTTTATTGGTCTAATCCAATGAATTAGCCTTATCCAACGTGCCCAAACAGTCCAGTCCTTTGTCCAATTTCTAAAAAAAAATATTTCGGTTCTCATTACTGTTTGATCAATCCTATTAATTTATGAATAGCGAATGAGTTTGGATCAATTAAAGGCAAATAGAAAAAAGTTAGCAAAATTAGTGGGGTCCGAAAGTACCCCTTAGTGTAATTGTCTTCACCTCAATGGCCAGAAAGTTAGTTGGGAGGGTTAATAAAAACTTGATTTTTGTCAATATATAATTATAAATTTTAAATCCATTCTATAGGTCTGTATTAGTAATTTCTGAATTCAAAACTGTCCTTACTAAATATTCCTTATTTCAGAAATATTATGAAACATATATCAGACGTAAAAGAAGAAGATATGGAATATATAGGATCAAAATACATTGCACCATTGCTAGATACCTCCTTAGCTAAAACGGCAGTGGTTTGTCATACTTCAAAAGTGGTAGAAGTTGCAGCAGGACTTAAAAAGTAAGGAAACAACTTGGGTAGTTTAGCATATCAGAATAATTCCAGATTATAATAATCCCATACTACCTAGTCTAGTTTTTAAAAATTAATTATTTATTATTTTCAGGTTTGGCCTCAATTTGAAAACATATGAAAATCTGGATCGAAGCTTTTTGAATGAAGATGTTATCGAACTTTCACAGTCAAAAGTCTGAAGGTTGCTTCTAAAAGCTAGGCCGCAAAAAAAAAAAAAAAAAAAAAAAAAATGAAAAAGTACTAAATTTGGAAATATTTCCTCTATTAATTAATTAAATAAAATAAGTTTATTAAATAATGGAACTATCGATTTATATTAAATTTTAAAGAAAAAAACATCAATGTCATATACTTAAATAAACTTGTGCCTTAATGAAATGTAAACTTTACTGTGTAAAAAAATGTATTTTTAATTATCATTATGTAATTATTTTCCTGATTTGGGTTCAAATTATGATGATTTTTCATTGCGTATATATACATATACATCAGGTATAAATAATTTATTTATAACCTTTTTTGTGTTCTTTTATAGCAGACTAGCTACACATATTTTCTAATGCTGAGCCTGAAAAATTTACTTGCTAGCTTTATTTATTTTGGATATCATAACATTTCGGAGAAAAAAAAACGCTATCTAGTGGCCAACCAATAATTACACGAAATAAAACCATCCAGTGGTGAGTCCAGTTCCCTAGATTTTGAGGTAACCAAGATGCATTTAACCTCACACATCCCACTTCCACCTCATGTAAGGATCTGATGCATGTGGAAATGTCATACATAAATAAACTGATGAGAATCTAAGATCTTTCTTTCATCAACTTAAGAGGTACTCCCCCTCCAAAAAAAAAATAAAATGCATCCGCTCGAATCTTAACTTCACAGCTAAAGTGTGGGCTCAATGTTACTTATTTCATTTGTTTCAGAGATTCGTTATTTTGGAAAAAGCTACTATTCCTTCTTAGCAGGGTCTAGTTTGCTGGGCATAATCCTGGAGATTAGAATTAGATTATGTTACATTCTAAATCCTCTATGGATCTATTTGCAGATCTTCAGACAAAGTTGATGGAATAAAAGAAGGAGGGCCTAATTAGCTGTGGTTTCTGCCTGAAATTGTTTCTTGGAAACTATTAATTAATCTAAAAACATCCCCTATAGCCAAATGCACACACTAATTAGACACATTGTTTAATTTTTATGTAAAAGGGGATAATTTGGTTTATTTTAAGCTGTTATTTTAAGCTGAGTTTTAGCTAAATGATGGTCTAATACTTGGATTTGTAAGGTAAAAATTTAGTCTGTCTAGGAAAAAGGGATTAGACTGATCAATGCTATTTAATTATTTAAATACAAAATTCTTCATCACTATTGTAGGATCCATGGTGAGAATGCCTGCCCAATTAGTTATTATATTAACTGGACAGATCATGGACATGCTGGGGCCATATCCCCAAAGGTTTCAATTAGAATTACTGGTGAAGCTATTTGCAGAGTAGTCATCTGGATAACTAAATATCACACTAGTGATCTCCATTAATTATAGCAATATTTAAATTAACATTAAACTATTATTGTTTGATGTATTTCTGTTAAAAAAAAAAAAGGAAAGCAATGAAATGAGTTATCTCTTCTTCTTAATAATAAAAACAAGCAGCTAGATCTTCCTTTCTGGACTAACATTTAACAATAACAGAAATAAATGTTTGTCAATCGCTTAAAAACTACTGAATACATCATAGTTAAACCAGTATAAAAATCGCAAGAGTGCTGTAGGATACTTCAGGTACTCAATTGAAAAATAAGTATTTTGCATTTATTTCTTAGTATTTGTCAATGTAATTCATTTGCAATGACTTATTTTTGAATGTTATGTTGTTAGTTTAACATCAAGAAAATCCTCTTATTTATGCAAAAGTACAGCTATTAATTTCTTGTATTGATACAGATAACTGTACTAACGTAAGAGACGGTGAATTCATAGTTAGTCGTGAATGTATTCGTTGGGATATCGGCTCCGGTTGATGAAAGAAAGTTGTTAGCTTTTCATCAAAATTATTAGTGGATAAAGTTTATATTTTGTAATTCAGTTTCATTTTACAGCACATTAACGAAAAACCATTACTAAGCTATGTTCGAGTTGAATTTAATCGCTATACTAATGTATTACAAAGATTTATTTATTTGTGATACTTTATATAATAAATAGAAAATAAGTTAGGATTGATTAACGTTCTTTTTTAACTATTAGTAATATTTTTCCATCAACGACAGTGGAGATGGTGAGTTAATTCCATAACTCAAGTAGTTCCAATGAGTGAAGTAACAATAATGATCTTGTCTAGCTAAATTGAAATTTAGATGACTAACTCCTAAGTAAGTGCATCATTAATACGTTGAACCTTTAAACAAAATTATTTATAAAATTTTAACTAAAAAAACAATGAAGACATTTCGTATACCTTTTTTGTTCCTAATTCTCTGAGATCTAGGACTAAGGATGAGATTTCGTTAATAATTATATCGATGATATTGTGACCATTTTCTACTTCTAGAAGTGCAATAAGGACTTGTTCCAGCCTAAAAAGTATCTTGTGTTGGTCTTTACTTGCAAATAATGAATCTTCCTGACTAGCTTCTTTGAAATTGTCTGCATCCTTCACGCATATACATATGTGTTTACATCCGGTTCATGAAGCCTTGACAGAGCTACCTGTAGTATGCCTTTTGAAAGATTGTCGCTACATTTGCAGCATTTTTTTTTTTTTTTCGAATCCCCTTAAAAATGATTATTTTCATTATAGACCCTCACTCGAATCGTAGCGTCGCTACATCATTACAAGTTCTGAATTCCATATAAAATTATATAATTTAATGCAAGTATATTGATGCACATTATACTTGACTTCTTTGATAAGACTCTATAAGGTGATTGGGCTCACCTTTTTGATCAAAATTGCAGCAATAAGATGCTAATCTTAATATTTATTAAACAAGTTTGGTTGGTAGCTGAGGGAGTTACTTGGATGAAAACACTGGAGTTGCCTTACATAGACTTCACAGACTTGGCAAAACCACAAACCCCTTCTGGTCTGGTCTGGGTTGAACTTTTAACTCATTTTGTGTTTTACAAAGAGAGTTGGTTTCATTTAATGTCCCAATAGTAAATAAATTCTACAAAAAAATTAAATGGGCCTTATGGTTATAACTAATTAATTACAGTTATTTAAAAAATATGAGCCCAATATGTTGAGATCCAGTCCTTTACATAGTCGCGGTCGTTGGGTATATATTTGTATATTCCTTATGGTCAATAGTTGTTTGGTAAGACCAAAGAGCTGTCTCAAGATTAAGTGGGTTAATGGTTGATTTTTTTTTCACACTTGTATGTGGAGGCAACCCAATAGGTTGTATCTCTGCTATTAGTAGCGCGAATGAAGAACTCTTTATTAAGAAGATCAATACCCAAGAAGTAACTTCGTCTATTCCAGCTTATACTAATTTTTTTTTTTCAAAACCCCTTTTATTAACATTTTTTTACAACAGATAATCAAAATACAATGAACAAGACTTACAATTGACAAATTCTCCTCGTGCTGTATACTTAGATGCATTTGAAGGAGGGTAGATTTACAAATACAATTGTCTTTTTACAGTGAAAATATCAATACAAATAAACAGAACTAGGTGCTCACCTTCGGATTACAAAAAAGGGAAACTTACATACTAAAAACTAAAACCTAAGACTAAAGCGTTCCTGCCATCGATGGGGGAACGGAGCGGGGGTTATCGTGCTAAACACCGGGTTTGTCAAGTACTGCAGTGAGTCGAAAAATTTTATATGTCTGCGTTGAATGAACTCATCCACCGTAGGCAGCTCAAATATCTCGTGAAGCTCACTGCTGCTCCGCTGCTCGAATGAAGTAGGTCTGACCACTTTCATCAGTATACCGTTTTGGAATTGTTGGAGTCACCAAACTGTCGTATAGGTCAGATAACGAAAAAGCGGTGCACCATACAGCAGAGTAGGCTTGAGTATGCTCTTGAAGCTTGAGACGCAGTGATAGATTGGGGGAAGTCAATAAGTGCGTAAGCCGGTAAGACTTTGTGCGGGTAAGCTTAAACTTCTTCGGAAAATGGTTATTAAAACGAATGTGTCTGTCCATTACGCTTATACTAACGGTGTTATCCTTTCTGTTATATATACACTCGCAGTTACAAGAGGAAAGCGCCTTTTCCCCCTTTGTTTATGCAGCCCGCTCACCAGATCACTCATTTATATAACAATTTTCTTTTGTCTTTTAAATTATTGAATGTCTTTTTTGTCCACGTATACCTTTAGTTAGTGCTTAGCGCGCGAACAGTTAAATCAATCTTTATATCTATTGTGTCAGCCTGGTCACAAACTCATCACACCGGAGGCTGTATTATTAAAAAAAAATATGCACACTAATGATTTGACAATTTTATGAACTAAATTATTAAACATTTACTGCAATTTGTATTATATAGAATCAATTAATATAAGGATAACTGTCATAATCATTCATTTCAGCAGGATTCCGTGGAAAATAGATGATTGATGTTAAATAATTGAATATAATTAGTTCGTTATTTGGTATATCCATTTAATAACGTAATGCTTATAAGGGCCCCATAAAAAAACAAAACCTGAAGATGAGAAATGTATAAGTCGCCCAGGTGCTCCTCTGAACGATAAGTCGATCGGGAACGTTATGGTCAGACTGGTGAAAATTCAACCTAAGGAGTTTCTCGAATTACTTAATTGTTAAAAAAAACCTTTAATTTATTCTTAAATGCTGAAAGTCCATGACGGAGATGTTAGAATTTGAAACTTTGATGAATACGTAAATGCCGTTACTAACAAAACATTATATATGATATTACATGTAGTAAGGGATAAAAATAAATCTGCTGATACCTCCCTAGATGCTCCTGTGCAAGTATGATTGAAATGTTCAAATTGAAAAGTTTAGATTAATTATTATTAATAATTAATAGCCAAAGAATAAATACTTGCAGGATCGTGACCTGCAACACTTTAAAAGTTTCTCATTCAGGTTTATTTCTTTTTACCAGTAAATGTATCTAGGTTGAGTCTTAAGTAACTTCCGTTTTTTTATCAGACATTTATTTTGCTCTCATTAAATAACAAAATTATATTAATTTTGACGAGTGCAGGACGCTTTTCATGGAGTTTCTCTTGCACTCTTTGCAACTGCTGAACGTATCTATCCGCAGTAATCGTTAAATTTTACGTCAACAACCCGTGGTGAATTATTCCTTGACAATCCCACCATACACACAATAAAATCTTTTTGCCATGGATGTTTTCTTTCGGATCTGGTAGGGCTGGTTGATCCTTATGAAGCCACTGTCTTTTGCGAACTATATTGTCATAGGTAACCCATTACATTATGTTACAATCTTGTTTAAAAAAGGCTAAATTTTTACCCGTGAGAGCAGACTTTTGGCGATTGACATGCGATCTTCTTTTTTACGTTCACTGAGATTGTGAGGTACCCACACTCCTAACTTGCTGACTTTCCCTAATATCTCCAGGTGGCGGTTAACAGTTGATTGTGATGTATTCAACCTTTCTGCCATACCTCTTGTTGATTGACGTGGATTTTTCTGCAATATTCCCTTTAAAAGGTTGTCGTCCAAGTCGGAAGTACGTCCAGCCCTTGGTTCGTCTTTTAAGCTCGTATCTCCAGAACAGAATTTTATAAACCAATTTCTAACTGCCCGATCAGTTATTAGTCCTTCACCATATACACTGCATATTTTGTCAGCTGTCGCCTTATCACTATTAACTCATAGCGGGTAGATACGAACAATAGATTCTACTTAGCTGCATCGGAAGTTACTTATGACTCGACCTGATATTTCTACTTGCTATTCTTGTGGCCAGTGGAGACCGTTCTGCCGACTTCGCTGCTATCCGGTAGAAAGCACTGATGGCCAGTCGGAGCTGCTAATAATTTTTTTTCGTTCCGTTTCATTCTGAGTCTGGAACCGGTTCCTCGGGACTGCTCCGCCCGGAACGTACCATGCCCGGTTCAATCTCGATTCTCATTATTTACCTAGTATTCAATGAGCCTTCCCGGTTTCGGGGCTCACAACAATAATAATAATAAACTAATAGGTTTACGTTATGATATTCTTAAACTCTCAAATGCTTGAAATTTAATATTTGTAAGCACTTTTAGCACAAAACTCAACAATTGATTAAGTTAAATAAAGTTTTATACAGTGGGTGTGTTTACTTTTGTTGATTGGGCTATAGAAAAATGGAAAGAACATTGTTTAGATTTTGTTTCAAGTTGATTCAGAATCAAAGGGCTCAACATGTTCAGCTAATGTTCTGCCGTTTAATTTCTCACAAGAAAGGCATTGTGGTAAATAGAGGACCGCTTATATTGTGGACAGATGTCTTTAAACCGTTTTAATTATCAGTATTAATTTATAATTCTAGATTGATTCTGAAGTAAAAAATACTCCTATGAGAACTCACACTTGTGGAGAGTTAAATGTATCAAATATAGGGCAGTATGTATCTTTATGTGGCTGGCTTGAATTTCAAAGATTAGATCGCTTTGCTATTTTAAGGGATGGATATGGTTCAACTCAAATCATTGTTCCTGACAATGTAAGACAATTTTATTATTATTTACAGATTTATTATTTTATTAATTTCGTGGTGCAGTTGCATTATTATGCTTTCACTTTTTGTGGCAAGAACACTGTATGTAAAGTGTAAATAAGTACTTATGAATTGTATCAAATAACTAAATGTACTCTCGGGCTGAGTACTTGTATTGCATGGCATGCCTTTTTCCATTTTATGAAATAGAAATTTACTCTACAGACTAAGTTAAAGTGGTGACATGGTACTTGGATAGTTTATGCTAAATATTTTCCAAAATAGTGAGCAAAGGAATTTATCTTCAAAACTGTAAGCGCTACCACTTGCCGTGTGGAAATTTGTCTCTGCCTTCAAGACTTAGGTGTTTGGTATGCAAACGGCACAGACTTGTTTAGTTAGTTGTGGCTGGGAAGGATGCCTGTAGGGACCATTGATTCCAAAACATTGTAACAGACTATGGTTTCTCAAATACAAACAAAATATAAATCTATGTGGATTGAGGCCACAAGATGAAGAGAAAATAATTTTGCAAACTTTGTACTAAGTCTTCTCCGTTAGTGATGCTTATCTCTAAGGTAAATCTATCTTCTCTTTGCAAATGGACAAAGAGCAGACAGATTAGGATAGTTCCTTATTTGTTGACCCAGTATGGTTTATTATATTACCCCATTGCTCACAATGCATTACCACTTTTAAAGGTGATATGGACTGCACTCCTATAATATCAAATACGAGGCTTTAGTAGGCTTCCCAGGTGTGATTTAATTTACATTAAGTAAGGTTATCATCTAACATCTGAGCTGGTCCCATGAAATTAGAGAAAAAATGTTAGAATTGTTGGGATCAGAAAAAAAAGGCCGAAGATCTTATTCTACTATAGTTTTAATTTGATAAGCTGAAGTTTAAGGGTGTTCCAAATTGACTTTGAATCATTACTAGTTAATAAAGTAATTAATTATTATTAATTTTCAAGTTATCAGGCCTCTGAAAAAGGATTTTGACCTAACAAGTTATTTCCAAGAATATATGAAAATTTAATTGTAATCAAATCTAGGAAATGGAAGTCAAAGAGCTGATTGAACTCTGTGTTGACTTTCTTTGTACCATCTCACAAGCACTCATATACTCCTTATTTCTTCCAATACCAAGTCCTATAACACACCCTACCAACAACTGGAGATCTCACACACATTAACCGTGTACTTGCGAATCACAATCATTTCATGATGAATGATATAAGGTCTAGAGATCAACGTCTATCACTTTTTGGTAGTTTTTATGCTCATAAAATTAAATTTTCTTTTTTAAAAAGGTTACTAGAACCAACATTAATGGGATAAGCGGTGAGTTAAAGAGATAAGTACGCTCTATTATTAAAGAGAAAGTAAGGAAATTGAATTACCGTTTGTTAAGAACTGAAAGAAACAATATCAGAAGGGCATTGTAAAATGGATAAGAGACTACTTTCATAAGCCGAAAATATAAAAAAGGAAAGTGTCTTAACATTGACACACCATAGGAATAAAAGGATAGAAGTACAAATAGAAAAGCCCTGAGCGCTAGTGAAAGGCATTGAAACCTCATTGCCACTAGTAAGATCAGGCTTAATAAGAAGGGAGTCGACTCCTTGCCACAGAGGATTAAGTGAGTGATCGATAAAAGAATCATTTCCATCAATAGTTGAACCCTAAGCCTTGTATGGAAAATACAAGTTGGAACAATGAGGGCATTGGGAATAATGAAATGGTCATAGCTAAACTAGGAAGGTACAAAGCACCAGGCTTGGATGGCGTAGCAACAGAGTTTATTAAAGCAGCAGGTGGCCTAATAACAAAGGAGAAACATAAATTATCACACATTGCATGACATTTTCGGCTCAGTGATTAAATCACCTAAATTACTGTGCTCTATTTTGAAATGAGCTTTTATATATTTTGTTTTATTTTTAAACTTGAGGTAATAAAAAATTACCTTCCAGTGGCTTAGATGGATGTTAGTAACGGGTGATTATCTGAAGATAGCCAACGTCCCAGGTAATGCAGTCTAATTAAATGATAAAAACACATCCAGCCTGTCTAATTGGGATTTATTTTAAAAGGGGAAAAATCCTATTTTATTAATTTAACAAATTGATAAAATTCAGAATGGAAAAATTACAATAAATAATATTTAGGCTGTAGGGTTTCATCCATTTTACTAGCACCTTTGGAGAGTACATATGCATTAGTCTCCCATCTAAGGACAGACTGTAGTTTTAATAGCATTTAATATGACAATTCTTAATATATATCTAGTTTTTAAATATATGTTATTATTTTTAATTATAAAGAATCTCTCTTAAATGAACAAATATCCAAAATTCAATCATTTATTCACCTCACACTCATAAGCGATAATATGTTTCTTAACAATTATATTCTATTGTAATCCAGAACATTCATTTGGAGCTGTTATCCTAACCATTTCAAACAAAGCTTACACAGGCCTACAAGGAAAAAAATGTTTTTTTGGTGCCTAGGATTTTAGAACTGATTTTAGCTATATTTGAAGCTGAATTGAATCTAAATATGAAATCAGTTTTTCTCTATCTACTCTACTTCTTTAGACCAGAGGTTTTTTTTTAACGTGCAGTTCTAAATCACATATAAAAGGATTGGGTTCTCTCAAGAAGACAATATTGTATTTGGTCACAAAATTAAAGGACTCCTGGAAAAATGGGTTTTTCTGGCCATTTTCCAGATGATAGGCGCCTATTTATTGACAGCTCAAAGCGAAGTATGAAATGTGTCCTTCTACAAAATGAAAAAGAAAGAAGAATATAACACGATAACTTTTGTCTTGGAGAAGACAAAGTATCATGAACATCAATGGATGATTTGTGTGGACTTAAAAATGGTAAACTTTCTCCTTGGACATCAAAGTGGCCACACCAAATATCCTTGTTTCTTGTGCCTCTGGAATAGCAGAGACAAAACTCACCTCTGGGCTAGAAAAGAGTGGCCTAAGAGACAAAACATGGAAGGAGTTGAGGAAAAGAATGTCATTAACGACCCCTTAGTTCAACGAGAAAATCATTTTTCCTCCAATGCATATAAAGCTGGGCCTTATGAAGCAGTTTGTACAGGCTCTTGGTAAGGACGGATCATGCTTTGCATATATAGGGAGGGAAATTCCTCAGTTGATCAGGGAAAAACGTAGGAATATTTGACGGCCCAGAAATAAGACAACTCATTTATGATCCTGCTTTGGTAAATTAGATGAATGAGGCTGAGAAAAAAATCCTGGACTTCATTTATTGCAGTTTTTGGAAATTTTCTGGGAAAATACAAATCTGAAAACTATGTTGAACAGGTAAACAAGATGCTTAACAGTTTCAAATCCCTTGGTGTGCCTCTTAGACCATTTTCCTGAAAATTTAGGAAAAATCAGTGAGGAACAAGGTGAAATATTTCACCAGGATATTAAAACTATGGAGGTCCGCTAACCAAGGAAGATGGGATAAACACATGGTGGTTAATCTGCCACATTTAAAAAGGGACTGATCTTAAATGTACGCAAGAATATCACGAATAAGAAGCTACCGGAGTGTTCAGTGATTAGTTGGTTTCATCGATGACTTTTTCCTCCATCTTTGTATAATATAATAATAAAGTTTCTGTGTTTCGTGTTTTTATTTGATCCAGTTGAAGGATTTAACTTAAAATAGTGTAACGTTTATTTCACTAAAATGTTATATCATAGGCATTTGAGCTCCTTGGCAGAAACTAATGCCATATTTGAATTAAGGGCATTAAATTCATATGTAATCAGCTCCAAATACTCCAGCACCAAAACACCTGATGACCTGTGTTATAGAAGATAATAACAAAGAAATAAGGCGAAGTAGTTATATGAAAACTAAAACTAGTAGTGTGGTATGATGAATGGTCATCAATTAAATTGATAAGAAACACTCCATTATCATAAAATGTCAACAAAAAATAAATACACTATTAAAAAATCTCGCTTGTATTATTTAATTACAAGCAGTATACTTAGTACAAGTATCATAAAATGGGTCTAGGAAATAGAATATATATAACCGCAATGGTCATTTCTACCATGTTAAAAATAAATATTTAGTAATATTTTATATTTCTGCTATGCAAATTTATTTATATTTTTAAAAGCCAGTCTCTTGGCCATCTTCGGTTTTAGTGTCGGTGGGTTTGTGCTTAGGTTACATTTTTATTATTTACTTCATTGACCTGAGGGATGCTGTAGTCTGTATGTGGTGTTTCCTTTACTCCTTTCTAAAATAAAAATGCGAGTTAAAAATTAGTTTGCCTATTTGTTGATGATTTATTTGGAAAGTGGTATTATGTTGCTTTGGAATGACGTGGGAGCAGTGAAAATGACAACATTTACAGTAATGTCAACAAGCAATAATTATTATTTTTATCTTTAAAACAAGTCAGTGAAAAATAATACTATTTATTTATTAATCACTCAAATTAAAAGACACTAGCAGTGAGAATTTCAAACATGTTTAAGAAATTCAAAGCCAAATACCAATACAGGTAGCTTGAGTTTCGAGGAATAAAAAAAAAAAAATGAATCTTGTAAAGTCATGAAAATATTTTTATAAAATAATTAAAAGAAGAATATCTAGAACTTCACAAAAAGTTCTGGATTTCTGGCAGCATTGTGAAATTTTTTGTTCTTTTTTATTTTATACATACGTTTTGATTAGAATTATTAAGTATCATTATAAGCAGACAAGTCACTAAGGAATATTCTGTTAACGGATTAATTTATATCAATAACATTATTGCTATCTCATTATTGTCTCATTTGAATTTTGCAGAAAATTGAAATTATGAATAAATTAAAAAACACTCCTCTTGAATCAGTTGTTACTGTTACTGGGATGGTTAACAAAAGGCCTGATGAACAGATTAAAAAGGTAAGTTTTTAAATACTTCCAAGTCCTAAGAGAACTGAAAAAATCCTAATTTTGCATTATTCTCATCTTTCAAAAATTTATTTTCAAATTACTCATGAGATTAACAATTTCCATTAGGGGAAATATTGTATTTGTACGCAGATATCATTCTGAGTAATAATAAATAGTTAATAATCGTCAAATTTAATCCCACTGTTTTAATAATTATTATCCTTACTAGGAAAAAATATAGTGACAGGACCAGGGCTCGATCCCGGGACCTCTTCATTCCGCGTTGTGTGTAGTAGACTAATGGTTATTAACATAAATTCAGTATATGTCTGATATTTAAGTAATCGATACTTGTAATGCATAGAAATGCAGGAAATATGTTAATTTTATTCATTAATAGAACAGAAAAGAGTGGTCTTGTGCATTTTTATAAATATTCATTTGTTTTTCAGAGCATGCCTACTGGAGAAATAGAAGTGATTGTTTCTCAATTTAATATTATGAATCCAGTCAAGAGAAAGTTACCATTTTCCTTAAGAAATTATAATAAGGTATGCGTTTCTTTTTAATATATTTGTTATTTGTTGAAACAGATTTTTCCATGATTGTGTTAACCTCAGCTTGAATTTGGGGACCAGTTAGTCTTCTATTCATTTTGCTTTTTAAATTAGTATATTGATCCTCGGAGTAGATGTTATTGATGAACTTCCTGATCAATAGTAGTTTTTCTTCCATCTGATTAACAAAATTGAATGTAAATACAAGATACTATAAGGTATTCTATGTAACTACATTTTTGTAATTCGATGCAACTGAAGTTTTGAATGGTTTTAAGGTAGATTTGATGTAAATAACCAGGTGGTACTAAATTTTTGACTGCCAGTGTACAGACATAATATAATAACTAGGTTGTCTTACCCACTAGCTACGTAGTATGTAACATCTTCATCAGTTGAGAAAGTTCCACTTACTACAACCTGCTGGCTCATGCTTCTTTCTCTCCTAAGAATATTTGTATTTATTATTTTACGTATATTATTGGACATGTACCTGTCTGCCTGAATGATCTTATTTTGTCGCTCGCCACCTGTCAACTGTAATGTACAAAAATTCCTCATAAAAAGGTATTTTTAGGTTGTTGAATTGTTTTACACACTGTGGTGTTAAGTTGAATTTTTTACAGATTTTCAAGTATAATAAAAATTAAGACCGTAGGAATAGAAAAAAAAAAGTGCTGTCAGGCCTATTTGTCAACAAATTCTATTTATTTGCTTAGTGTGTAAAATAGGTGCTTACATGAAATAAATACGGTGTTAATAGGCCCTTATTCTGGCATAATGGTATATCTTAATTAAAAACCTGGGAAAATATCCCGAGAAAATTGTAGAAACAATATCGACTGCTGTTCCAGTTCTGGGCGAATTCTACTTGTCAGTTTCTTGATTCTTATTATAGGATTTCAAATAGCTATACTGTACTCATTTATGCAGAGGATTATTTTTGAATATGTCCCACTTCGAGCCAAAAGAAAATGAAATAAAACTTAATATTTAAGGAAAGTTTAAAAAATGTGGACTGTATAAAAGGGTGGTTAATAAATTGAATACATACACTGGCAGTAACCCAAAATGAAATATATATTGACCCATAAAATACATATTAGTAAACGAAAAGAAAAGTGGCCACCCAGTATGAACAGTTAATATTAACACTAATAAAACTAACCTAGTAAGAATTGCGAGTACTCACAATAATCGTCGGGAAATTCACAAATTGTCTTTTGATTAAATTATCATGACGAGAAAATACATCTTCCACTTTTGTAAAGCTTTTGATCACCAGAGTTCATCTGAACTTAATGGCGCCTCTATCTTTTCCAATACGTCATTATTCAGTATTATTCACACTATTTGTAAATAGGAAGGCCCTCAAGCAATGTGTGTCTTGGCTTTCAGGAAGCAGAAACAGAAATTCCAACTTGCATGTCTACCTTCCACAATATTACTCCACCTAAAACGGTTGGTTCATGCTCACATGAAAGTAGTCTGTGCCATGTCACGAGCTTTCCCAAAATCATTTTAATTTTACTAGGTTTTCTAAATTTCACAACTTTTTATTTTTAATCATTTAATCTTCATGTAAATTTAAATTTCTTCTAATCTAATAAAATTCCTATTTCAGCTTTTTACAATACATATAAACAGAGGATAGATAGTTAGTAGTATCATATAGATAGATATATAGTATATAGATATTAGTAGTGTCAAATATAGATCGTTCCATGACAGTTTAAAGCCATCTCCCTTCTGACACAGTAATTAATCTAGTATAATACAGCTTACAAACAGATGAAAGACAGTCCTGTACCTTAATCAAAGTAGAGCCCCTTCGTTCCAAGTTTGGCAATAAATAAAACTTGTGAAGAAGAATCTTCAGTCTGTCTAGTTACATTTATTATATATTTGAAATATATTGAGTATATTTCTTGCTATACCTTACTAATCATTTGTAATTTTATTATTTATAATTTTTAGGCCTCAGAACATCTTCGTATGAAGTACCGGTATTTGGATTTAAGATATCCAGTAATGCAGAAAAATTTAAGAGAAAGGTCAAAATTTTTGATGAAGGTTAGAAACTTCCTTATTAATGAAGAAAATTTTGTTGAAGTGGAAACCCCTACACTTTTTAAGAAAACGCCTGGGGTAAGAAAGATATTTATATTAGTATTTTTTTTTTTGCTTACAGTTATTGAAAATCTGGTATATTTAAAAAAATATTTATTTATTAACAATTTACTTGTGTAGATGTGTCCATGTTACTATTACTATATATTTTGTTTAGCTTCTATGGTAACATTCAAATAAAATTTTGTGTAATTACTCTGTGTCATGCATGTGTTTAAAACTGCGATAGTGAAAACTAATTTTCTGAAATTCTAATGTAAAATCCAAAAATTAGCGATATCTTCTCGGTTGTGTTTTCCACAACATTAATTATGCCAAATTTGCTGCTGATTTATTTGCATGTATGTATTACTGTTATATCAGAAACTAATAAATTCTTTGTTGTTAAATAAGTTATATAATTACATAAGAATATTTTTAGGGAGCCCAGGAATATATTGTTCCTACGAAGTTTGCTGGTGAGTTCTATAGTCTAGTTCAAAGCCCGCAACAATTAAAGCAACTACTTATGGTAGGAGCTATTGATAAATACTTTCAAATTGCTAGATGTTATAGAGATGAAGGCGCTAGACCAGACCGACAACCTGAATTCACACAAGTAACCTTGAATCTTCTCTTTGCATTACTTTTTTCCTAAAAAAAAAAAAATTATAAAAAACATTGTACTTAATGGTTTTCATTCTATAATAGATTTATTTGGATACTTATAGATGGACATGGAAATGTCATTTTGCACATCAGAAGATATAATGAATATTATTGAAAAGATGCTGTTTCATTGTTGGCCAAAACAGATAAATATTCCATTTTCAAGAATGACTTTTTCAGAAGCAATGAAGTCATATGGTACTGATCAACCAGATCTGTCGTTTAATTGCACAGTGAGTTCATCTTATCAATTTCATAAAACATTTATATATTTAAAGGTACTGATTATCACTAACTTTGTAATTATTAGATTTTTGAAGTTTCTGAAAGGAAATGCAATACAGATAACTTAATTGTCAAAGGGGTAAAGGTTCCACAAGCTTCTGTAAGTATATGATTTGTAATAGTTAATTATGATTACACACCTTTATTATCACTATTTTTATTTATTTATTTTTTTTTTTGTCAAGGAATATTTCAGTAATGAATTAACGAAAGAATTGATTAAAGTTCTGAAAGATAGCTCAGTAGAAGTTAATGTATTAAAGTTCCAAAAAAACAAGGAGGACAAAAACAAAAAAGTATTACTTAATTTGAATATTGATCCTGTTGAATTTAGTAGAAATCATAACATTGAATCAGGAGACATCGTGTTCATTGCTCTCGGAGAAGAGAAAAAAGTGGTAAGTGATATAACTGTTTACGCGATGATAAGTTTTTTTCCTATAACACATTGTTTTGAAAAGTATCTTATCCTAGAAGCTCTTATGACGGGACAACCTTAAATTTTACTGGTAGTATGTTTGATCAGATGTAAAATAAATGGAACATGGTATCTAATGGGTTATCGTGTCAAAATAATTAATTGTTATAACATAAGTTAGCCCAATACTCGATATGAAATTTTTAGATAATTTCTTTCATGTTATTTTCCGTACTATACCTGGAACGACTGGCGGTCTACCTTAGTTGTTATCCTGTTGACTTATAGCTCAAGCAGGTAGACGGTTTTTATCGTTACGGTTATTATCGCAAGAGTGGTCTTTCTTCTAGTAAGGCCATTACACACCCTTCAGATAAAGAGGAGCTGTGTGTACTGTCTCGGTGACAATACCGATCTTGAGACTTAATACAAGTGGGAATAAAATAAAATAAATTTACAAATATGTACATTGGTTGCATTGCAGAAAATTCATTTTTATATTGTGATTGAAGTTATTATGTAATTTTTAATTTTTTTATCATTTATTAATAGCTTCAAGCTTTAGGTAAATGTCGCATATGGTATTTGAGATGGCTCCGTTCTCAAGGTATTATTGGAGCCTGGGAAAGTACCGATAAAGAAAAATTCATTTGGATAACGGACTTTCCCTTATTTGAAGCTGCTGAGGATGGTAGCTTGAAGTGTGTTCATCATCCTTTCACATCCCCACAACTTGAAGACATGCATCTTCTTCAGACTAACCCGTTGCTAGTAAGTTTGTATGCAGTTGTATTTATATTATATCGGTTAACGTTCTATGTTTTATGAAACGATGTAACCAAACCTCAATGAAATCTCTTCCTGTCTTCAGAGATGTTTTGCAGCATCAATTACTGCGCTTATAAATTTAAATAAATTGAATCTTGCATTAAACTAATGTACTGTCTTGAAACAGACTGGTCGCTGGAGAGCTATTTAGCTTTTTTGGTACCTATAATGTTTAGATTTTCTCGATTGCATCTGTATGTTGTCATTTCCCATTCCCACAATATAAAAATTCGGGCGTTTCCATGGAAACAAAATGTGTAGAATACGTTTGATTTTTTACTTAAATATGTTATTTGATGAATATTGCAATGTAAGGAAAATATTTTGTTATCACATTTTTTGATTCTCTGACCACTATTCTTTTATAAGCATTCCAATATCACGACATATCAAAATGAATGTATGAAACCACTCTGAAAGCCCTCCAACTACTAAAATGTTTTGACATCTATAGAATCATCCCAAATTTCCTTTTTATAAATAGTTACTATATAATTTTTATAAATAGTTACTATACAGAAAAGTATATATTCAAAACTAATGTTCTGAATAATACATCTATTTTTATTGTTTTCTTTAGGAACTTTTATTTTGTTTTTTAGGTCCGTGGTCAGCATTACGATTTAGTTTTGGATGGATATGAAGTGGGTGGAGGATCAGTTAGAATTCATGATCCAGATCTCCAAAAAGATATTCTTTCAATGCTAAATATCCCTCATAACTTCTTAGAACATCTAATAGAAGCGTTACAAAGTGGAGCTCCTCCTCACGGTGGAATCGCATTAGGTATTGGAATAAATTTTTATTATACTTTGAACCGTTTACTTATTTTAGAACCTTAATGGTAAATCCTGCCGGCAGCAGCTATTCAGGCTTCTTCTTGTAGATCATTTATAAGACACGTTTCCCCATTTTTTTTAAATTGGTATATTAAATTTGAAATGTTATATTTTAGGAAGGAAACAAATCTATTTACCAAAAACAACTTTTTTAAAAATATTGTAATGATCCTCTATCTTTGCTTTAATTTTATTTGGTTATTTATAAGGAGTTTAAGGATATTTATAAAAAGTTTTTAATAGAATAATAGTTTATTTTACAAGTTTCAATTAATATGATCTCAGAGTAGTGGTTCTAGTGTATATCTGTGGCTACTTAAATACTTCATATTAGCATAATTGGGTATAGAAATTTATGTATAATTTACTATAATAATAATAATAATAATAATTTACTGTTGCGGCCCCATTTGGTTATTCTAAGAGTGAGTATTTTAGTAACCTAGCTACCTGCAGTCTTTGTCTAGTACAGCCCCAGCTATTAATCAATTTTTGTGTGAGACGGGTCCAGTGGGCCACCTCCAACCTTCAACTTCTCCCTCGTCGCCTCAGTGGCGGATGTTGAATTTGCGCCAGGTGCTAGGTCTCCCATTGAGAAACCTCATCAATCCATTCAACGTTACTATGTTCGACTCTACTTCCAATAAGTAACCTTACTTACCCTCTCCTTATTTCGTTTGTTTCTTTAATAATTCTATAAGATCTTCTTTTCCTTTCATTAAGATCTTGAAACCATTTCATAATTAGTTTTAAGATTAAAATTTTTATTAGTTAAATCACTATCACACATAAACTTGTTATTCATTTACAATCAGTTGCAACCACAAATATTTTATAGATGCAGTGTAAATTAAGCTTTCAGTTTTGAATGCCTGTCACACTTACCTTATTATTACTTAATTTATATATAACATTATTATAAAATATTAACTATATATCAGTATTACAAAATGATATATAAATAAATGGACATATATTATTGACTGGTAGTGGATGGGTTTCTTCATTCCGGACTTCTCAGTAACTCACTTTATTTCCTCTTAACTCATGGTCTCATGGCTACCTCAGGACTGTGTGCGAATAGTTTTTCACAATAATTTCATATTTAAAAAAAAAAAAATCCTGAGTTCCCTAAGTAATAGGGGGACCGGAAAGTAATGTAGTTTTTTTTGTACATTAAAATAAAAAAATAAATTTTTTACAAGTTTTTGTTTTTAATTAATGATCTAATCACCCTTGTTATCAGCAACCTTTTGGCATCTAGTGTGCAAATTTTTAATGCTGAATCGATAAAAATCAATTGGTTTTTGTGCAAAATATCTGGAGATGGCATTTTGGACATCATCCGAATTTTCAAATTTTTTGCGATCGAAATCAATGGAAATCCGATGGCATAATATCGGTTGAGTATGGTGGGTGAGGCTGGAGATGAAAAACGAGTCCTCTATGATAATCCAAAAATCTCTCTCCGCATGAATCGGCACAAAGTACAGCTAAGCCAGGTTTACTCTCCAAAAAGGTGCTTTTGTGTGTTTGGTGGAGTATTCGCGGGGTCGTTCATCGCTGATACCTGGAAAACTGTGAATGCAGATCTTTACAGTGAACAATTGGATCGAGTAAATCAATCTTTAATTGAAATTACCCAGCAATTGTCAATAAAAAAGGTGTTATTCTGCAACACGATAATGCAAGACCCCACTGCGCCTATTTTTTCCGCAAGAACCCTGGAAAAAATTAATAAATTGAGGTGGGAGATATTGCCTCAACCACCATACTCTCCCGATATCGGATTTCCATTTATTCCGATAGCTACATTTTCTAAGTGGCAAAAAATTTAAAAATTTGGATCAAGTCCAAAATGCCATCTCCAGATATTTTACTCAAAAACCAATTGATTTTGATCGATCAGGCATTGAAAATTTGCACACTAGGTGGCAAAAGGTTACTGATAACAAGGGTGATTACATCATTGATCAAAAACAAAAACTTGTTAAAAATTTATCTGTTTGAATTTAATGTAAAAAAACGACATTACTTTTTGGTCCCTATAATATTACTAAATAATGATGCTTTGTTTTCTTTATTCCTAATTTTGTTTGTATATATTAAAAATAGATTGAAAAGAAATGAATAAATATAACAAAAGCATTTAAATAATGAGAAAACAGGCTGAAGCCACTGAACCTTGACTTGTGTAATCTATTTTATAATTATCGTCAAGGAAATGATGATATTGGTATTTCTTTCTCCAAAATTCCTTTAAAAATTATTAACTATGCCCTTTTGGATGACTGGTTAAAGATATTGCAGTGTAAGTAGCTCACATGATTTTTTTTGTTTTGCATAAGTGAGTGTGTATTAAAACTAAAAAAAACTCATTTAGGAATATGCCGCTAGTGTTGAGCGCGATCTTTCACTCAAAATAAGTGAAAAAGCCTTAATTATGTGATTCCTAGGTATAAATTTAAAAAATGTTGCCCTAACCTAAGCATTTATACTAGAAAAAGAAGAAAATATATATCGTTTTAAATTATCATGCTTTGTAGCTTTTAATAATGTCAGCCAAGAACAGTTTTCAAAATTATATCTTTTCTGTTCTTGTTTATGTATATATTTTTTTAATTTAGTTGTGTGTTTTTTTTAGGGATTGACAGGTTAATGTCAATAATGGTAGGAGCGCAAACTATAAGAGAAGTTATTGCTTTTCCAAAAGCTGCTGATGGTCGTGATCCTATGTCAGGAGCTCCTACAGTTTTGTCAAAAGATGATTTGAATCATTATCATATCCGTATTTCAGACACTCAAAAGCTTAATGATTAACGTTGAATCTATAGATAAAACATCTAATGATAAAATTACAATGATGCGCTAACTGCGCTCTAACTGAAGAAGTTATGACTTCATCTATGGTGTCTGAGCAAATAACAAAAATTTCCCTATCAAAAGGAATAAAGAATTTATCATTATTTAGAAGAATTTCCTAAAATGAAAAAAACATTACTAGCTGAAAATTTCACCTAATGAATTTTTACCAAAGGCAGTCCTAATTATTAAACAAGAAGATTGAAGGCTTCAACATCCATCATATACATGTATATATCATATATAAATGTCAATAATGTCAGCCAAAAACATATACATAAAATGTAGTAATGTTTTTGTATCCATTATCTTACTGGACCTGTAACATGTATTTATTTAATAAAAGAAAACTCATAAAATCGTATTCTTAAAATTATTATGAAGATAGCATATATATGTACTGCTTGAAGGAAGTTAAAGTCAAAACTACTTATTATAACTTTAAAAGTTGTTGTAAATTTATTATAATATTATATTTTATAATATAATACAAGGTTTTTTTTTTTTTTTTTTTTTTTTTTTCCCGAAGCTCTCTAGGTCGAAATTCGGATGTGGGAAAAATATAAAATATTTGGGGTAAAAGGAACCTTGTACTAGGCGTACCTGCTCGAAGGTAGTGTGAGCGGAGTTAGGGATGTGGGAGTCCTTGGTGGAGGTTGATTGAGTGAGCGCAGTAGTGAGAGTCTACTGGTGGCTGGTAATAATACAAGGTATTGTTTATTGCAAATTTAATGTGATAGGTCTAGTCTTCCTAGCTTAAGTTCCAAGAACTAATATGATAATGACTGTGAAATTCCCACAACCGCTGATCACATTTCCTTAAAATTACAAAAAACCATAAGATCACTTCCTAACTTCACCCATCCCTATAAACCTTCTCAGAGATTGAATGAAATGGCCTAGTGATCTCTTGTAAACATCATGTCATTAGGAGTTCAGGCACTGGTCAGCTGAGTGTGTGCGGCTCCAGCGTTCTATTTCAGCCTCCAGTGCTTCTACTTAGCAGTGATGGAATGGTTTACCTCTCCCGATAATAGATTTATCTCCCAATAATTGCTTCCTTCTCTATTGCTAGAGAAGTGATAATTCATGGGAATAAAATAATTCAGGGGATTCCTGGGCAATGCATCTATGCTTATATTGTAAATATGGTATGAATTGGATAACTTATCGCAATTACCCATTGTGCCTTACACTGATTGTAATTTTTCTTGAATAAACCATTAAATAAAAGTGTCTGGTTGTTTTATTTAATTTAAAATGATTATTAAGAAATGTGTTTTTTAGATTCTAATTTGTATTGATGAATCTTCTAAGAAAGAAATTCTTAAGTAAAAGCCTTTTAATTACAAAGATATTGTTGTCTCTCATCAAGTACATCAGAGTATTCTGGATTTCTTTCAAGAAGTACTTTCTCAACGAGGGGATCATATTTGAATGAGTTCTTCATTAAAACACAGCCTGGCTTGACTGCATTTTCATTGCACCAATGAATTTGTTGAAATCAGTTCTGTATTTGTCAAGTAGTCAAGTTAGTTTAGGTAAACGTCCATTTGTGAGTATAATTTTACTAAAGTTCTCAATATCAAATCTTAGTTGTTGGAAAAGAAGGGGGGAGAGACCCATGGTGTGTGTTGGCTGGAGGATGCTAAGCTTGACCTTTGGACCCAATTTGTTTGGTATTGCAAATAACCACATTAATTACTACTGAAAAAAAATCTTAGTTACTCAAAACAATGTGACAAATTTATTGAAAACAAATAAACAGTAGAGAGGGATGATAGTGCTGGCAATGAACATCTCCAGCATTACTAAGCTGAACACTAATTGTAATTTAAAATCCCAGGAAGTCCTTCATCAGCTCGTTTGACTCCCTGATGAACTGGAGCTTGCCTCCTGTCGCAGTCGAGGCCGAGACTGCACGTCCGATGTACCTGAAACGTAATAATAATGCACTCCTACAACATTCATGTTGATAAGTGAGCCTGTGTAATCAGGAGTCCTGAAAAGTAGTTTAGCTCCAAGACGTATTTTTGTTAACTAAAATTTAAAAAAAAATGGGGGGGAAATCAGAATATCATGTCTTAAGTAGCTTCTGAGTAGTGATGTATTGTAGCTGACTTTTTGACAAATTTATTTACACACTTTCCGTAATTATATCATAACCGGAACATATACGATGAAGCCAGAGGTCATGTTGAAAATACCTAAAATTTCAGATAGATAAGATCATTTTTACCGCTTCTATCATAGAGCAAATAGACTAAGGAGACACGTAAGACTGCATCTGCACCTGATTGAAAGAGGAGCGAGCCTCTTCAGGCTCAGCAATAGTGCAGTACGCAAAACAAATTAAATGTGAAAAAAGTCGAGTTGGTTTCTTTAACTTTTAAGATTGCTCAAAAAGTATGAAATATTTTTTGTTTGAGGGCACAATAAAGATAGTAACGCAAAAATAATTTCATAAATATTAGAAAACATAAAATTTTGAGATACGATATAAATTATGCAGTATTTACATAAGCTTTTTCGGTCAATATTTTGGCTTTAAGATTTTTAACAATAAAATAAAGGGTTTTTTTTCAGAATTATTCCCCAAGATCCCTCAGTATTCTTCACTTTCTACATCATTCTATTCCATTTATATCTATCTATATTTACTTTTCAAAAATACAATTTAACTCATAATTGTTAAAATAAATTTCTGCCTCTAAGAAATATATGAAATAAGTCTTTATTAAAAAAAATATTGTGAACCCACTGGATTTTTGAATTTAAACTAGTTTAAAACATTTTATGAACTAGATTGCTTCGCATACTTGGGGGTGACTGATTTTTCCGAGATACCACAAAAATAACTTAACACAACACCATGCTGAGGCAACAGACTTACAGAAAAGTTTGAGCGTAACCGATATCGCTTTTCTCTGTTTAAAGATCAGCTTATCAAATGATTCCCAGTCCAAAGCCTGAGGGTGGCATACATAGGTTGTCAAAAGCTCTTGGCAATTAAAGAAATATTTTTAAGAGAAATACATATTTTGGTTTTTTTAAAACCTCTAGATTTTGTCTAAACTTTTACGGTAAGGATAGCTCAGTTGGGAAAACAGGAGATCAGGGCTTCAATACCTATTTTATTCTACTGGTTAATAAGTAGTATTTATTTTTGTGATCTATCTATTAATAGCAACTTTTACTAAACTGTTTGTTCCTAGGATCGGTTGCCATAAAATGGCAACCATTCCCCCCCCCCATATTATTTAAGGTTTTTTTCATGGCAACCAACTTTTTAAAAAAAGTTATTAACTAAATTATATTTTTGGAAATTTATGAACAAAATTCTTAGAAAGTAAATGTACTATATCGAGAGAAGTTCGAGTTCTGACAGTTTTTGGCAATAGTAACATTATCTATGAGTAAATTTTATGAAAATCGAATATTTTTCTTTTGTCATCTGAGCCGATTCTTAACAGATAGATGAATACACTCAAATGAAATTGCTTTATTTTGTCATCATTAGTAGTGAGGAACTTAGAACCTTACCTGGTTGAAAGGAGACCAAAAGTCAATTGATGAAGGTTTTTGTGGAAATCATCTTTTATTCTTGATTGGACCTGATGGCACCTCAGTTCTGATTGATTGGCACATATCATATTTTGATTATCATTAAAATATAACTGTGGTGGCCTCCAAATTAGCATTATATTTTACAGCTTGCCGAAATAGCCCTCAATAATAATTGTCCACCATTACTTTCTATCTAACGCTCCTGGCTTTCTGTACACTGTTTTCACACATTCTTCTCAAAATGCCCTTGCAATCCGAGTCGTCCTTTCTTTGTTTGTGTCACCAGATCCAGCTCATTATAAAATTTCCTGGCCTCAGCAATTGTCCTTATCGGCTGATTACATTTTATCAGTATCTCATAAATTTTAATCATTGTACTTAAGCCATCTGCTTAGTGTGTGTGTCTTTTCTGGGTTTATTCATATATCTTACATCACAATATCAAGCACAGAAATACTGAAAGCCTTGCGCATTAGTTGCTCTTATAAAGGAGCACAAGACCCTCATGTGCTCCATAACATTTGCTTTTCTTGGGGATAAATAATAATAGTAAAAGACAAGGGTATGTAGAGTAGTATGTTTTTGCTCTACTTTCGCAATAATAATTTATGCCATTACAAAAGTATCGCAATACATATTTCAAAGGGTTACGAGACATTTATTTCTGAGTGGATATATTTGTAGGGCATTGTCTTTGATGAATAAAAGATGTTTTGTCAAACTACACTCCCCTACAAAAAAAATTTAAATGTTTGCTTCCTGATAGAATTATTTCAACTTAAAATTTAATGTTTTCAGTGTTAAGGAGGCTATAAATATGAAGGAAACTCCAATAAATATACAAAAAATACTGAATTAAACGCACGGTAGTGCTCAGCAAACTTTCATTCGTCCATCTGGTGTATAAAATGAGAAGTGTGACTCATTTGAAAACAGCACGTTGGTCCATTCAAGCTCTACAATGTGCTCTGGTCAACAATGGCCTGACTCTGGTCTCTGAGGGTTTAAATTCACTTCAGCAAGTCTTCTAACAGATTCTGCACATATTGATTGCTACTCTCGAGTTGTACGAAAGAAATTGAACAGTCTCAGTAACAGTTAAAAACCGATTCCGAAGCGTGTGTAGTAAAATAAACCTGTCATCCCTTGCCCTCGAGACTCGACTTGATCTAGGTCTACAATTGCACAAATCTGTCTCATGGTAACATGTAATTGCTCAGAATTTAAATTTAAAAGCATGGGCTGCTTGCTACAGTCAAAACCATTTTTTAAATTAAAAAAAAAAATTTGATAAATTTTTAGAGATCAGTTATAGATAAAAAACAAAATAGAAATTTCTGTATGAATTTTTTGAATATTTATTGGGTTTGCGTTCATATTTATAGCCCCTTATAACTATATGTCTATAACAACAGGTCCTCAGTGATGGTCTTAGGATGAAAGTGTTATTTTTAGAATACAACACAATTTGGTGGACAGACCAGATATTGCTTCAATTCTCAGACCATATATGAGGACCCGGGACAGACTTAAATAGTATGCTGAACCATCCTCCATACATAAATTTGATGAAAATCTAACATTTTTTTAATCGTCAACCTAAGGCGATTCCCGGCAAATACATATCTAATTTCACAGCAAACTCGCAGTTTGATATTTATTTCTGAATAAAACAACCATTAAAATTATTTTCTGGTAGTTTCTGGCCTGTAGTGAGTTGAAAATATCATTGACAGGAATTACTTAAAAGAAAGAACTATTAATTACAACACATTATAACCATATTAAACAAATAATAATAGTTATTCATTAATTAATGGGGACGAAAACTAACATATGCTTAAGTATGCTCTTAAGGTACTGAGCTGCTTCTTAAATTATTATTACTTAGTTGTAATTAGAAGGTTTATTACTTAGTACTCAGACTGTCTTATACTTAAGCTGTCCTTAACTAAGAAAACTAATGGGCTGGGTCTGTTAATTAACAAGCACTGAAAAATATTATATAATAAGGTAGGAGAATAATAAGTTTTGACAAGTATGTGCACTTATTTATTTTTTTATGTACTTAAATATACATAACTGTTACATGGTTTAAAATAATTTTAACCGAAAAAATTTGAATTTACAATAAATACAATACAATGTGGTAAATAAATAAAACAACAAAAATTAACAAAACGACAAAATGTATATATTTCCTTTAATTATTAGAAGTGAATGTTTTAATACCAATGTTAACAGATGTTATTGCATCTAAAGATATTACAAGTTTAACTGAAGTGCCTTCGACAATAACAATATGTGCGACATTTGAAATGTTTAACTAGATTTGAGGAATTGCATTTTTTTTTTATTAGATTTTATCTTTTTCAATAATATTTGTACAGGCAAAAAGCAAAACTCTATATACATAAATACAATAAGCGATAATAGCAAGACAATAAATATTGAAGGATAATAAATATCTTACTCCAAGAGAAAAGAAAAATAATAAAATTAACGCAAACATGATTGTTCCCTAGTAGTCTGGTGTTTGCGTGGCATACAGGTAAGTTAAAACCCATTAACCAAAGTTTTTGGTTTAAAAATAAATTCCTCTTAATTGATTTTTTTTTTAAACACTTTCTTAGTTTTTGTAACAAAAAGTTTTACACTAATTTTTACTTATAACTGACAACATAGTGTTGTGTTGTGATGGTGAAGTTGCAATTCACAATTTCTTTTTTAAAGATGAAGCGCTTCCTCTAAAAGTTGGTTCAGTTCTCTCATGTGTTGCATCTTGCTACCTGTTGCGGGTGAAGGTGATGTTTGCCTGCCTGCATACCTGGGCATCGTACAAAAATGTTTTACAAACAATTGTTTAACATATAATTTGATCTTTCATGCAAATTTCTTTTTAAATAACCCATGCCAACCTAAATACATTGATGAGCTAATAAACAGCATAAAAGCTGAAGAACCATGAAACAAGCAGTGATTAATAGAGTGGACATAGAAAGAGCATGAGCAGGAAGAAATAAAGGATAAAGTGTGATAGTATCCATGGAGTTCAAAATAATGGTGATGGAAAAATTTAACCGTCACAATGATTAAGTATATGCACACAACTCCCGGGAAGATTGGAAGGGTAGAACGAGGGGACCATCTGAGCTCAGTGATGGTTCTTTATGCTATCATAGCCTCAAAACTCGAGCCAGGAAGATATTCTGGAGCGCGTAGTGAAGCCCTGAAAAATGTTCTGCCGAAAGTAGTTGACAATTCCTTAAGGAAATTAAAGTTAAGGGTCCTTGAGAGACCCCACTGATACTTTGTGTTAGATTTTTCATCGGTATTCGGAGAGTTAAACCAAATATCTCATTACCAAATACCAATGCCTGAGCAGCCTCAGAGTTTGAAATGAAATGTTTGGCAAAGAGACGAGGAAAATGCCCATCAGGTTTAATAAATAAAAAAAATACCAGCAGATTATTTCATTTAAATAAACTAGTAAATATCATGGCATGAAGTTATTTAATTTGTCTTACTTTTAAAAATAAATAACCAAATTAATTTAGGAACCAGAGGAAAATAGTGTCACAATCAACAAGGAAAATAGTGAAAAAATGTGTGTGAATGGAAAGTGCAATTTGGTTTATTACTCAAGGATGCAAGCTGGCCTAGGCACTATTTGGCATTATTTTTTGTTCTACATATATTAACTACTCAGCTAAAAAAAAAAAGTTGTATTATATACAATTATACAAAATAATTACAGTTTACAACTGAATGAAGTATAATAATAATTCTATTAAAAACCAAGTGGATGGTCTTGAGAAGCATGCAAACGATAATAAAAAAAACCGAAACCAAAGCAGATGTAATAAAAAAAATTTGTTCAACAATTGTCGAGGGCCTCATCTCCCAACAGGTCTTGAGCACTCGAATGCCCTTCTCTTCACTAAATCAATAAGAAAATATAATAATGAAGCCGAGCCCTTTGAGCATTGAAAACCTCCCATATAATATAATAATATCAATTTTTGGATTAGTCTTTCTGTCGACGACTCGGGCAGTGAATGAAAAGACAAAATTTGATCCGTAGTTCACTTTGTTCATAGTGAGGAGGCCATTACACATGTCTCAATTTTGAAGAGACAATACTTTATTCTACCAAGGGATCACTTTTCTGTACATGGGGTAAGTCAGTCAAGGTAATGTACCTAATATACCACACACCTGCCCTCACTATGAACCTAAGAGTGCTTTATGCTGGAGCTGTGTGATAGCAGCAGCACTACTAGCGTAGCAGTGAATGTTAGATAAAGAATACAATGAAAGCATTTATATTTGAGCGCCACTTCAAGCCAAGCTTTGATACTGGTCAACGATAGACACAGCTTTTTTTTTTTATTATCGCTTTATCGTTTATCATAGCTCCGACATAAACACACCCTTAAGCCGGGTACCCCTGGGGCATGAATCACAAAAGTGAATATTATTGATACACTTGACACGGACTATGGAAATTAATTAGATTAAAATTTTGTATTTATTATTCATGATTATGGTCCACAACTCTTTCTTTTTGTGAGCGGCTACAAATGCAAGCTAGCTTGCCTTACTTTCATGATTCACGCCCCATGTCAATTCCAGCATTGAGGATAGAATATTTTCTGAACGAGTTAAGAGGGAGTGGGGCTCCAACAAACTTATGTCTGTACTGCTTTAACCCTATCACTATTCAGTTGTTATTTGAGCCTTCAGAGAGATTCACGACTCTTCAGCCAAGAACGTATGGGTTTATTACATAAAAGTACAAATTATAATCAGCAAGGGTTCAGCGCTTAAGTTTGTAGGTTATATTCAAATCCAAGCAGGTTTTCCTGCATCTAAGGTGAAACCATGTATTGTAGTTGCCTTAATTCAGACAAGGTGTGTCCCACAATTAAAATATATCTGTACCTCGGAGGGATACAACACTATGTCCATTTTCATAACTTTACAGGAGAGGAGTTTTAAACTTTTTTTCAACATTGGCACAGCTATTTATTGAGATGTTGAAACAATATTTTACCAGAACATTCTATTTATTGTTATTTACATCTCAATAAATAGCTGTGCCAATAACACTTTTTGTTGAAAAAAAGTTTAAAACTCCTCTCCTGTAAAGTTATGAAAATGGACATAGTGTTGTATCCCTCCGAGGTACAGATATATACATAAATGAATTCAATGTAGCATGAAACATATCATGACTTGTAGTGTTATTGGAATTAATGAGAACCACCAGGAAAGAGATAGTTGGTTAAATAGCTGACTGTACATAAGGGGAGGTCCTAGGTTGAAATTTTATACTTTTTTAAATAAAAAAAAAAGTATTTTTGTTTGGTTGATATCTCATACGAAAGTTTCTATTTTGAGTACTATCTGATTATTGGGTATCGAGTGCCCGAGACTGAAGACAGAACGACCTCCGATTGAGCATACCTAACGGTTCTAGGTGGAGGCAGAGGGGAGGGCTCGCTAGGGATCGGCTCCTCACGGCGCCCGAACAGCGAGCTGAAGAAACCTTTCTTTTCTGGCGTCCTAACCAACACATAGCAAATACCATTATGTCCTTCTAAACCATGCTACCAAAATAATACTGTGCTCAAATTATAAAAATTAATAAAATAAAAAAGGTTTTTTTAAAGCCAAGAATGATTACATTGCTAGAAATTATTTTTTTTACTACAAATTAATGCTTTTAAGACCACATCACTAATATTGTTATGAAAGGAATTAAATATTAAAAAATTAACACAGGTAAACCTAGTCATGAAAACTGCTAACTATATTATTTGAAATTGATTAAACTAAGCATAAATTTAAATGCATATATAATGTACAAAAACTTTATGAAAGAAGATCAATTACAAATGAGAAAATAATTCAAGTTTCACTGAATATTAACTACAGCAATGCAACATTATTTATTCCTGGTGATCTAGGTAAGGTATTATAACAACAAATAAGTCAGAAATTGATTAAAAATGACGAGTTTACATAATCTGTCTGAACCATTCCGAGAATTCTTCTTGCCTATTTAAAGTATTCATAATGATCCCTAGAGCAAACAATTAGTGACAAACTAGAGGAATTGTCAGAAAATTCTGGCCACCGTTAATTAAAAAATAATATAGATTACCCACCCATGAAATTGGAGTCATCCTTTAATGATGAGAGGCAACAAATCATAAGAAAATTACAGCAAAAAAAGTTATAAACAAATTCAGAAGAAGGATTTTTCATGTTAAAGAAAGTTGAAAAAAACAACAACATTGGTTCTATTGTATATACGTATTTTATAAGGAACAAAATGTATTTGAGTAAGTTATTGAATACAACGTCCAGCTTTTGATAACTCCTTTAAGTGATATCCAGTGCAGGTTACAATATTTCATTGCTTACAACGATACAAAATTAATAAACAAATTTTGGCCTACCGATATGATACCCATGCACAGTTTTATTAATATTTAGCTTTTTACATAAAATATATATCACTAAGAAACTTATGAAATTAAGTATTTTCAAGAAAATTAAGTTTTATTAAAGGAAAGGAGAAGAGCCACTGATCAGGTTAGCCTCTTTTTTCCTAGATTATTTTTTTAACCCTCTGCCTGTCTTTAATTTCCCAGTTAAAGATAGTAACTCAAATAAAGTTAAATACCACATACTAACTTGTTTAATGTACAAATTATTTGTGAAATAAAATTAGTTATTTCCACAGCTGATAAATAGAGAATTAATTAAAAAATAACAGAGGTTACAAAACAAAAATACTTAAGATGTACTAACCCATGCCTGTTATTTCCAAAATAACATAAAAGTTTCCAAGTCAGAATTAGTAGCTATTAACTCACCTAACAGGCCTAGTTCTGTTGAGAGCAGTAGCGAATCGGGGTGCAACATATGACCAGGCTCCTTGGTTCTTGTGTTCTTCCTGAGCAAAGACAATCTCGGCGTTCGGATATCTGGCACACTCGGCCTTTACCAAGTCATATGGAAAAGGTGAGATCTGAAAACCATTGTCACATTAAATGCCAGTAAAAATCATTAAAATAAAATAGCAATATTTTGTAAACACTGACAACTTTACATTTAATATAAGCAATGAGAAAGTCTGTTTAATTAGAGATATATTTCGATCCTCACCTGCTCAACACGCAAGATTGCAATATCAGCTTCCGCATTACGTTCTTTCCTTGATTTTGAGAGATCGTAAAACACTTTACCACAGCAGAAAACAATCCTCTTTACATTTGATGGATTCTGACCAGCAGGACCATCATCAGGAATCACCCTACAACAGACAAATCATGAAAGTTACGGGGGGAGAAAAGATCATTGAACCACTTGGGATCAGTTGCAAATGAAGTACTGAAACTATCACACTGCATTATTGGAAATGGCCCTTATTTCTAAGCTTAGGTAGGAATACATAATGACAGAAGTTGTCAAACCTTTTAGTGAAATATAAAAGAATGAGAATAATTTTTTTTCTTCTATGATTGATTTTTGAAAAAAAAAAACACAACTGATTGTTTATCAAACTTACCTAAGGAACTGACTATTTTCAGTCATCAAATCAAAGGATGACTTGGCTTCAGGATGCCTAAGAAGCGATTTAGGTGTCATAAGTACGAGGGGTTTGCGGAAGGGGAGGGCAATTTGCCTCCTCAAGATGTGGAAGTAGTTGGCAGGGGTGGAGCAGTTGGCTACGATCCAGTTGATGTCGTGGAGCTGACGGACTGCAAACTCCTCAGACTCGGGTGGAAAGTAGTCAGGGTCGTCAGCAGACATCTGGAGGAAGCGTTCGAGGCGAGCAGAGGAGTGCTCAGGGCCCATGCCCTCTAAACCGTGAGGTTGAAGCATCACCAGTCCTGACTGACGCACCCACTTGGCCTGACCTGAATATTAAATAGCCTAGAATTATTTATGTTTTATCAAATAGTTGGCATTCTCATAATATTCAGAAAGGTTTTAGACTAACAAACTTAAGAGAAATTGGTTCTAATTCTCTTATAACCTAGCTCAAATATGATGCAGTAACAGACAGAATGATAAAGTTGATTATATATATAAAAAAAAGGTACTCAATAGACCAAAATGGTTTATCGGGTGGATGAATACCTGATGAAATGAACTGGTCGATAACACATTGGGCAGTGTTGTTGAAATCTCCAAACTGAGCTTCCCAGCAGACAAGAGCATTTGGATTTGTCATTGAAAATCCAACTTCAAAACCTATCAGTGCAGAAAGAATTGTAATTAGAATAACAGCAAAAGAAAGGAAGTATTGCTAATGCAGATAATAAATTAAAGACAATTACCAAGAACTCCGTACTCGGACAGAGAGCTGTTGCAGACTGTGTATGGTGCCTGGTCAGGGTAGAGGGCAGTGAGGGGCCTGTAAGTGGCTTTGTCTACGTTCTGGTGATGGAGCACGTGGTGGCGGTGAGAGAATGTTCCTCTCTCAACATCCTGACCGGACAAGCGCACATGGATTCCTGTAATTAAATTTGTAATATTATTCAAAATTACCACTGTATATTTTACTTAATAATAAAAAGGTTGATGAATTTAGGTATTTATCGCCATAGATTATGTTTTGCTGTGCCTAAAGGAAGAGGATTTGTTGTCAAACAAGTGTGTTGGAATCTTTTGCCAGTTAGCTTATTCAGATTGTTCTAAAATTTGAAAGGTAGTTTCTACTTCGCTACAAAATTCACGATTATCTTTTGGTTAAGATGCAATGGATAGGAGGACCTACAAGAAAAAAATGCGAAGACTTAAGTAGTGTTTTCAATACCATTTAATAAGTATTGAAGGATCTCGGGAAATTCGTTATCTCTCTTATTTATTTTTCTTTCCTGAAAGAATAAGGAGATCGCTATAATAATTATATTGCATAATTACAAAATATTGTTAACAGTAATACTACCAAACATTAGGTTGTTGTTGATTTTATGCCTAAAATCTTTTGGTCAATAAGAGCAGAGGAAGGCAGAGCTGTTAATTAATTAAAAGGTGTACCACAGGACTATCTATCTATATCATACAATTATGATATGATTTCCGGGAACCAATTTCATATAGTTACTCAACCCGACCCTATACAATATATGAAATAGACAATACCTTCTTTAAGGAGGGAACCAAAAGCCATAGCTTCAGCAAGAGCCCAGTCAACTGTCCTCGCTTCAACCATAGCCATTCTTGCTTTTAGAATTCTTTCAATACCTACAAATAAAAAAAAACAAATTTTGAAAAATGTATTCACTTATCATCAGTCGACTATAATTTCAAGAAATAATAGAGTTATATGTTTTATACCTTTATGGACAACAAATTCGGCAGCATTGGGTGGTGTAGAAGAAAATCTTTTGCCAATGTGAACGAGAGTATCCTCTTTGACGCCAGTTGGTGAAACCTTCAACGGATCCTTTCCTTCAAAGAAGCCAGACCACGGAGAGTCCAGCCAATCCTTGTACTTAATGTGAGTCTCTTTTTGGGCATTGGAGTATGCTTCTTGACAGATCTTTTCATACTTAGCTTTGACGTCCTATAGATAGATGCATATTATTGCCCACAAATATTAACTTATTGCTTTAAAGATATGCGACTAATATTAAGGAATGGGCATCTTGATGTTTACAGTATATAATTAATAAACTACAAGTAAAATGCTAATTCCCAGCTAGTGGTTGCCCCATTATTATAGCTTCTAAGAAAACTCTTTCACAAAAATTCTTTGGAGTCAAAAGACATCCATGCTATACATAAACCACGTTTGATCCCTCAAAAAAAAAAAAGTTCTACGTGTTAAAAAAAACAACAGAGACACACTAGACAACAAACTTTGAATTTAACCATAGAAATCTAAAAATAATGCTTGCCTTTACTTCCTCTTCTGAAACAACACCTTCCGCAATAAGCTGATCAGCGTATTTGTCAAGAACGGTTTTTTGTTTCTTGATGATTTGGTACATGAGTGGCTGAGTGAACATGGGCTCGTCAGCTTCATTGTGCCCATTACGCCTGTAGCATACCTAAGCAACAGGCAACATTTATAAAACAAAGTTATTAAAACTCTTAAGCTATTAAAAATAGTAAATAAATTAAGAAGTTCTATGGCGATAAGTAAAGTTAATTTCAAACAATAATAAGTGTACGAACAAGATCGATGACAACGTCCTTATGGAATGTATTCCTCCATTCAGCGGCAACATTGCATACATGCATAACAGCCTCTGGATCATCAGCATTAACATGGAAAATAGGTGCGTTCACGACTCGAGCAACGTCTGAAAATGAAATAGCAATAAAAGCACTTAACAGAAATACTAGTAATTAAAATAAATTATGAAATGATAGCGTGATCTTGACCCATTTTTAGTTTGTGCACCCAATGACTAAGTGGGTCACACTACTCTGATGTTAGCTAACATATTTATTCAAGGTTCATTCATTAACTTCATCGCAGCAAAATGGTCACCAAGATAGAAGATTGCCGAACAAAAGATAAATTGTTTAATGTTTCTTATAAACAACTGATTACAATTTTGAAATGGAGAACCATTTAGAAATGTATAATGCACATTAGAATCTATTAACTGAGAGATATATACATTTTATTTGTTTTAATAAATTATTTCATAATTAATTTAAATTCCTCAACATAAAAATAAATTCAACAATACATTATTAGCAATGTGATCCAAAATTTTCTGTGATTACCTGTGCAGTAGGGAGAGGATCTGGAGTGTCGGGGATCAGTAGTGAAACCAATCTGGTTGTTAACGACGATGTGGATGGTACCGTGAGTAGTGTAGTCGGGCAAATCTGAGAGATGGAAAGTCTCAAAGACGATACCCTGACCGCAGAAAGCAGCATCACCATGGAGCAGAATTGACATGACCTGCAGAGACATAAAAAAACAAAACAATGAAACATACGAACACCTCACAGATGTAAATATTTCAATTGTACATGCATTATAATATCTACAAAAATGCTCTAATAATAAATGGATAAGCTTTGACACACACGTCTGCCGGGACTAGAAGGGCTCTCCTTCATTCATGGCCTACTCAAGCTCAACCGTGTTTATCTGTTAAGTACTATTGGTAGTTATTTAATCTATTTTCCAAACTTCTCCTTAGAGTCCACATAAAATATCTGCTTGAAATTGTGTCATCAACCAAATTAGCAAAGATTTTTTATACGAACCATCCGTATCTCATTGGTATGTTTTCTATTGCTTTTGTTTATAGAAGAGTATCTACAAACCACAGTTATGATAAATGTTTCATATCCAAGATAGTAAAAAAAAATATGGGAGAGTATACAGAACACCATTTGTTGAAGTAAAATTCTTGGCCTGAGTCATGGGGGGTAAATAACAATAAAAAATAATAGTAAATTTAACAGGTTGTTTTAAATAATAAAACTCACCTTTTTCCCTTCACCATCACCCCTGTAGAACTGCTCTGCTCTGGTCTTGCCCTGTACAACGGGATCCACAGCCTCCAAGTGAGAAGGATTGGCTACGACTGCCAGTCTGATGTTCTTGTTAGTGACACGGTTGAGTCTCTCGATGTAAGTACCAAGATGGTATTTCACATCACCGGAGCCCTAAAAGAGATATCGATTGTAAATCTTGTAAAAATAGCACAAATCCAAACATTTCGTACACCAACTTTAGCAGTGTGACAGCTCAAAACAACCCTTTTTTGGGAAACCATGTAAGATAAGGAATGAAAATATTAGTATTTTCTTGCTTGTTATGTGTAGTTTCCAAGTGTTTATCTAAACTTTTGCTGAAAATTTCTTTACGGTGCTAACTCAAAATTCGTATTTTTTTGAGGTGTCACAAATGTCGGTGTGAGATTTATCCTTTATAAACTAACTGGGTCAGTACCAAGTATTATTTATTTTTGTTTTTTATATAGAAAAAATAATTCAATATAAATGTTGCAAGGATTTTTTGCTACTCCACAACCTTTGATGAAAAAGTTGGTCAAACCTATGGATTAGGATTTATTGTGAGCAAAGTGGCATAATAGTTAAGCGTCAAGATTATTAGTTTAAATTAAGTGACCTCACAAAAAATGTTTCATATAAGAAATTAACTTAATGTAGACAAAAATGCTACAAGCTTTCTTGAAAGTGAAGGCCATAATTGGATAATAATTAACAGTGATAAAGGTTTTTACAATTAAGTACATACAGTAGATAAAAAAAGACAATTAACTAGATAAAAAAGAAAAACTCACATCGTCTGCAGCTTCCAAAGCAGCAAACTGGGTGAAGATTTGTTCCAAAGGTTTGCGGCATACATTGGCCAGTACATTAAGCCTTCCTCGATGAGGCATACCCATCACAATAGATTCAACACCCAATTCCGTTGATTTGTCAATGACCTGCTTCATTGCCGGAATGAGAATTTCGGCGCCTTCTAAGCCAAATCGTTTTTCGCTTGACCATTTTCGAGCAAGATATGCTTCAAAACTGACAACAAATACATAACAGTAATTAGCACTATAAAAAAATAGGTATATGTAATTTATAAATAAAAAAAATTGCTGAAAAATATTAATAATTTTCTTGAATGAATAATCTTCATAAGAGAAATTAGGCTTGAACCTAAACATTAGAAGGGCAATAATCCACATGATAGATTTTTTCTGTAAAAGAAAGTTGATAAACAATAGACTGAATATAATTTTTCCAAGCGACCTAAAAGCTATGTAAGTTATGTTTGTCATCTAATGACTCTAGATATTTAGTAGATAATTTATTTAAATTTTTTTTTTTAGATATAATGTATGTTGATCTTGAAGGTACATATAATGGATATGAATCAACACTTAGTCCGAGACTTCTAGATTACTAATTATCCATTTGCAGAAAAATGAAAAATTTTCATCAGTTTCAAGCCCAAAAGAGAGAGACTTGAGTTTGAAATAAGTACAGAGAAATCGTTCTCTGGTGTACAAGCATGTAATCAATCTGAACATTTACAGGTCATTTTGTGTCGTTTCAAATGCAATAACAGGAACTGTGAAAGGAAATAAAAAGTGAAATGAGTCTTTTTCATTTCTCTGAATTATGTTCTTTCTCAAGTCATAGCCCAGAAGCCAATAAATATTACAAAATTACATTTTCACCCCTTAAGTTAAGATCAAATTGAAGACGACATAAAAAAAAGGAATTCAAAAGCCAAATGATCGGGAGCCAACTATAGAAAAAAAATTGCTGAATTAGGTCTTTGGACCGAATATTTGTAGGGAAAATATCAAGTTGCTCTTTATTAATTCATTAGTAATCACTAGTCGAGCTCAGTAATCCCACTTATTTTATCATTACTAGCCAAAAAAAAAAGAAAGAAGAGATACTGACAGAGCTGGAATTCTTACTCGGGACTCTTGATTTTCATTCAAGCTTTTAACTAAACTAAGCCCTCATTATGTATGAGCTCTTTCTGTGAACAGTTACCCAGTTAGCTGGTCTCATATAACCTCCGGAAAATCACCACAGTTGAAAGTGTGTCAGATGGCCCTTGGTTTGAATTTACTTTTCTTCTTTTTTTTTATTCACTAATAAATCTCAACATTTATAATTAAAATTAAAAAAACAAAAACAAGACCGCCACTGGCTTCTATATCTACTAGTGAATAAGATTTTAATGAAAACTAGATCTTACCCAGTAGCACGGGTTAGACGAGCCAGGATGAGCCTCTTCTGGTTAGCGTCGATCTTCATGATGTTAGGTGTCTCCAGTTTCTGTCTGATCCAGTTGCACTGCTCTAGGGAGTTGATGAACATAAACTCCACACCGATGTGGCGGCAGTAGACATCTTCCAGCCTCTTCAGGATGTCTCTCAGCTTCAGTGACTTTTCCTTGCCTCCAATGAAAGTTGTGGACGGGAGTTTGAAAACTCTGTCCATGTCAGCATCCTCTAATTTTGAAAGGCCATTGTTTTCAAGTTTTGCATAATCACCTGTCTTTGTAGAAGTGAATAGGAGCGGTAAGGAACGGGTTTGAAAGGAAACAATTATATCTTTTGGAAATGAGGACTTAATTTGTAGGAATTGATTTAAATGAAGGAAAATAATGTAAGAACCAACTGAAATCCTGCTTTAGAATCTGAAAATATTATACAAAAATAACTAACATTACTTTTGAACAGAAGAATTAATTGGGATATTACATGATTTATTTATCGATGACATTTTGACATACTATGAATGTCTATTAACAATAATGAATAATGTTTCACTTGCGTTAAACTCTTATTTGTATTCCTGTTTATTGTTACACTATTTTTATAAAGAACTCCCTTTCTTTTCTTGTTATTAGAATCTCATACAGAAATAAATATTATGTCAAAATGTTGTTCATAAATAAATTATGATGACAATCGGAACATCTTTCCTTTTATCAACATATACCAATATCCCAAAAATCACAGCTTTCAATTCACAGTTTAACTAGTCATTAATTTCTTTAGAATGTATTTTAAAGCAGACATTCAGATGATGTTGTTGAATAGAAAAGAATAAAAATAATAAAAATATTTGTTACACCAATACCAATTCAGGAATATTTACAAATTAGTATAAAAAAATTATATAGTGCAGACTGACAATTGATGGTGATCAATGTGTATTTCACACACAGTGTCGAGGGAACGGTCCTTGAAACTTAAGGCATACGCATTGGCTTTCAGTGAAACAACACTAATTAATTCGATCAGCATTCTTCATGAAATAATAAGCAGAAATCGGGGAAAAGAATGAAGATATTAAAAATTAGATTAAATCAGTGGTACAACACTCATGAACAGACAAATCCTACTGAGACTGCAGTTTGACTTTGGTCAATTCTAGACAATCCTCACGAATTTTAATTATATTTTCAAGACTGATTCGTATCACACTTCTTTATTATCTTACTTATTTATTATATTCGGTATTTATTTTTCCTCAAGAGGCTGAGTGTACAGAGAGCAGACCCATCCCCATATAAAAATCCTAGAGGAGAGGGTATAAACAAAGAGAATATATTATGCTCTCATATTATTATAGTAGGCATTTTGACTTGTAGTATATGTTTACAAAAGGTCGCGAGCTGAATTCGAACCAGCGAAGGCGGCTGTTAACTGACTTTAATTTATAAATTTCATCCAAAATATAAATATTGGATTTTAAATGCTTATATTTTTAGTGCAAAATGATCCACAATCCTCCATGAAAAATTTACAAAAGTTCATTTTCATAGAAACATTGATCATATTTAAAATAATATAACAGCCAATTTTCAATTTCTCAGTTTGGTATAACACACAATAATAATTATTTATATAACTTTCAGAACAATAAAACTTATCATAAACTACAATACTTTATTTATTATAATAAATTAAATGTAAAAATATATCATTGAGACAACATATTAACTTATAAGTACAGGTATTGAACAGAAAATGAAAGGAGACAAGTCAGAGAAGTCTGATGTGTTACGCATTGTATAAGATATGAATAAAGACATTTTCAAAAGGCTCTATGTACAAGATTGTTGAAAGTAGAAAAGTAATAGTTGACTGGGTTAATATAGAAGAAAAAAAAGCCATCACCAGCACATTATAAAAGCATTAGTTTAATCGTTAAAAAACATATAACAAAAAGATAGAAGAAAAATAAATTAAGATATTAATTGAATTAAAATTGTGATATATTATTGTGAAGAATGTTAGTAATAAGGAAAATGAGAAGGGAAATGACTAGCTTCACGTATATATCACAATTCCAACAATACTACAAAAGTTTAACATTACTACATACGTTGCATCAGAAGGCCAACTTTTGTCTGCAATTCTTGTGAATACGTAGTGCCTTTTTTCTTCCCTTGAACAAACAATAATACTCCACGCTCAAAATAAACCAAAAATAAATAAACAAACAAAAAATAATGACAAAAAAGACAAAACAAGGTGTTAATAAAAAAAAAAAAAAAGAAACAAAACAGAATAGCGATTATGAGAATGAATTTAATCAGAAGGAATGTTTCGCTCAATTAAGATGAGATGTGACATACTGAAATAACGAGACTATTTAATTGGCATGCATGTTAATTAACATACTGAACAATCACATCGACGTAAAACAAAAAGGTAAAGAAGAAAAGGGTATAATTTTATTTTGAATCAATTATCATACATTCTAGCATGGTAGATTAAAATGAAATGAAATTTTGAGCATGCAATGAAAGCTCTTAAGTCATCTTTATTGTCAAGTGGAACTTACATGGTCCTTGTGTAATGTCATTATATAGCCATCAATAAAGCTTCTACGCAAGGATTGAAATAGACGTTTAGTTAAAATAAAGAGCATCAAGTATTTATTTATAAAATATGAAATTCTTTTAAGTGCACATCGGTAGCGTTTGAGGCCTTCAGAGAAACAAGTAGTTTAAGTCTATATTTGATCAAGGCTTCAGTTAAAAAAAAAAAAATGCAGCTTAGACTTGCACAACTTTTGCTCTAAATCTTCCTTTTGTTCCTAGGCTGGTTCAGTAAAAACAATGTAGTGGCTGAGTAGTGCAACACCCCTGTAATGTAAACCCAGGCAAACATTTTCTGACTAAGTGTAAGGTATCCTACGGACCATCAAGGAAAAGAAAAGTGTTTTAGTTCTGATATAGGATCGTAGTGGAAATTAACCTAATATTTTTAAAGAATTTACACAAAATAAATCTTTAAAACTGGTTTCCGACATCCAGCATCCTAGGAATGAATATGTTTGTAAATGACCTTAATACAGTTCCTTAAATGAACAAAACAAAATGTTGGTGCTATGGTTTTGTTCTAGTCAGGTTCTGGGTTCAAATCTCCAGCAGAATTTAATTTAATGTATTTATAAATAGAAGTAGATGGCTCACCTTTACTATCGACAGTAGTTTGTCTGCCCCCGAGTTAATCTTAACTGTTGGGCAGCAACTGTAGTTCTGGATAATATAAATAATTATTTTTTTCTTATATTACATTTGCTTGATATTCTTTCCTCAGTTAGGGCTACCTTAGTCTAGTCTTATTAATAGAAGTAAATACCTTACGAATTATGTATTTTGACAATTATGTCACCAAGAGTTTTCTGTGTCACTTTTAAAAAATCGGATTAATACAAACCTAGATTACTTACCAAACTTGTAATGGCTGTAGAGAAGTTCAGGTGGGTGCCTTTCGTCTAAATCTGCAGATGAGATGCCCAACGGATCCAACTGAGCTATGTGATGTCCTCGGATCTATGTTTTTCATTCTTGGGTTAGGTGTTAGTTTACACACGACAACACACTGATGTTTCATTTTCTTTTTCATCACTATTTGTAGGCTGTACTACTTGCATCTAAGCATTTTTCAATTGAATTGGATTGATTTGGGATGAAAAAAAAAGTGAAATATCAAAATAATTAAAAAAAATAAAAATAAATAAATAGTGAAAACAAATTAATTAATAAGCATTTGCTGAAATGGTGAATAGAAAATAAAATCCCACGAAAATATTGCACTAAGTAAAAAAAAAATAATGATATAAAAACACAGTTTAGTTTGTCTAAGCTTTAATAAACTCAAATGGCAGAATATTGTTAGAACACAACACAAACACATTAACTAGTTTAGAACAATACGCAAATCACAAAAATAAAGAAAACCATTAATAAGTAAAAAGCACAGCTACTCACAAATGCAAATGACGACTATATACCTTACCTTCGTAACAGATCCATTGGGAAAAATAATTAAATCAGCAAATTCAAACATAAAAATAGAAGAAAGTATATAAAAAAAAAAAAAAAAAAACCAAAGACAAAAGCTTGCAAAATAATTCATTCCAAAACTACGAGGCTGCTACATCAGAAGTCAAAACAATAAACAGAAATAGTAAATATGTCAAAATAAACCAAAGTCAATCCACTGTGTCCAATTAACGTAAACCAGACTTCTCATTTTAGTGCTAGGTATGTAAGGGAAGGATTACTGAAATCAGAATTTTGTAAACCGAAATATTTGTTTTAAGCTTAATGAATAATTTATAGAGTTTAATTTAAAATGTAACATTCGCTAGAGATATGGCTTAATATAACCAATATTTCAGTATTATTATAATCAATAGAACACGAATTAAGAATGTTACCTAAGTTCGTTTACCCAAAACTGAAGGTTAAGATTTTGATGTTTTGAATCTACTTCATAAGAGTACGATAGATATGTCAACAATGAGGATATGATTCAACGGGTTCTCTCACATTTAATTTGAAAAATTAAGTTACTAATTTAAGTGAAAACTTTGAAAAAGATATACATATCTTTACACTACATTTTAAAAAGAGGAATTCATGGTTATCTCTTAAAATAGAGAACATTATTCATAATTAGATAATTTTGGGATATTAAGCAATTTAATTGCTTAATTATCGTTATCACACTTATTTCAAAGTTCTGATTTTTGTGTGAGCAAGTCAAGGCGGGTCAGCAGGATATAGGATATGTTTGAATGACGGAGGACAGACGAGGCGAACCAGTCGGCCTTACCAAGCATATGGTCCCTCACAACGATGGGATGGGGAGATGTTCCTCGTTCTGAAGTATAAGAAGAGTGAAGATCGGCGTAGGTTATCCCAAGAGGGTCAAGCTCAGACACTAGGTGACCCCTTGCCTAGGTACACAGCACCCGAACAATCAATAAGTTTATCAACATCACAACTTAGAATACCCACATTATCTATAACATATTATTTTGAAACATACTATGCTAATTTAAGACAGGTACTTTACAAACAGACGTACATATTAGTTTGTCTAATAAAAGATAAAATCTAGAAATGAAAAATGTTATGATTTTTTTATTGTACTTGTTAAAAGCTGCAGAATTCTTATTAAAAACTAAAAATAAGTTCTGCGGTGCCTCACTTTATGAAGATATAAGGCTGACTGATTATTTAAGTGATGTTGCGCTAAGGATTGGTTGACACATGCCCGTTACATCTTAACCATTACTTTAGTTTTATAAACCGCATTCTCAGAATAGCTTTATTCAAGTAATGCTGCTCATTTATCCTTAGGAGGCTGAATGAACCCGTGTCTTTATAGTTAGTAGTATAGTAAGACAATGTATCACTCGGCTCCGGTGACAGCGAAATATTTGTATTTCTCTGATTTGTCCCTAATTATTTTTTAACAAGGAATAAGGCAAATTTAATTTAATCAAGAAAAACTTAAGGTAGACTGCTATTTAGATTAATAGATTAAGGGCTAAAATGTTTCCCAACATAATTTACCATTTCAAGGGAGCCTTTTTTTTTCCCTCTCCCTTACCAATAAAAGTCAGAACCGAAGTTTATTAGGGCTGGATGAGGTTATTAAAACTTTAGAGTTGAACTAAGTTCAAAAATAAAATAAAAAATAAAAACAGACTTTCCAGGATACGGATTCGACCGCGAGGACTAAACTAAAACAAACACACTGTCTCCCTGAACTTATTTAATTATACAACTATTCAAATAAACTTTACAATGAAAAGAAAAGTTGGTAGATGCAGCATACATTATTAAAAAAATATTGGTGGCTTATTTATTTAATCTTTTCTTGAATCTAAATTATCCATAAAAATTGGTATTCACATGCAACATGCACGAGTCGATAATAATTTATCGACCAAAAGAATGAAACATTTATGGAAATAAATGAATACTAGTTAAATATAAATTTCAAAAATAATGAAAATGAACATATTATTGTTTAATTCAAATGTAGAAAAACTAGAAATAGCGAGTCATATGAGCAAAATGAATTAAAAAGAAAATAGCATTATGTAAATTCTGACGATTGTTCTACACATCTTTTGATTTATCGGTTGTCTAATGTACAATAATTATTTTTGATGAGGAGTCAAAGACTGTATAAACTACTACAACTCCATGCAATAAAAATATCACGCTATAATACTATCATTGTAAATAAACTTTACAAAAGCTTTACTCACAGCATCCAATATAAAGTAAAAAATAATACTAATAATATAATAAATTTTACACACAAAAAAAACAACTTCAATCTGTGAATTTTTGTGGTGTGATGGTTACAAAATCAATTAAAAAACTTGACATAGAAAATGTTATCACTTTAAAAAAAAAACTTAACCTACAAATCATTATTGCTTCCAGTTATTTCTTTGAACTATTCAACTAGAATAACTTCTGTTTACTATTGAGATCAGCCCACTTACATTGATACATAATGGTTAGAATTAGGTTTAATATTTAAATCCTTCATACAAGCTAACTTTAGATCCATAGGCATTGCTAGTTGACTTACTGTAATGTTATTTTTAAGAAGTGATTCGAAAGAAGGATTATTTTACCATATAAAATAAATTATAAAAAGTTTAAATTCAAAACAAGTGAATGTAAGAGTAGGAAGTATGTGAGTAATTGGGACAGCCGAGAGGAAGGCACTGCAGTTGTTTATAGTTACTAGGAGAGAGCAGTTGTTGATGACTATTTGATACAGTTTGGAGATGGTCAAACATTTGATGTGATGGCCCTCCCAGTTTGCATTCCCACATACCTTTTATTTCTACGCATAACCTCATACAGAAATATATCTTTGTATAACCTCGTATCATCGCATGCCATCACCTCAACATTGTATTTGGACTGTCGAGATCCCAAAACGCAATACTTGGTGGAGGAATATATAGTGAACAACTCAAAAACAGTATGGGTATTAATTTTTTTACATTTATTTATTTCATGTAAATGTTTGGTTGTCAAGGACCCTCCCTGAGATTAAATAAATTAAAGGAATATTACAGTACATAAAGGCTTATGACCCTCAAGTTAAAGCCTAAGGAGTGCTGTATAAATTTATTAAAATTTCTATAATTATATGTCCCCGACTTACAAACAACTTTATTGGGATCTTTATAGAATTATATCTGATTGAGATAATAAATGAAAAGGCCTTTATTTATTAAGGAGTGAAGAAGATATCAAACCGACGATAGCTGAAAGGAAAAGCATTTTATCTTAGTTAAAACTTGGTTCACTCAGCCCTGGTTAACCTATTGATGACATAGTAATTGATAACAATGTATTATGATTTCTATAATAAACAATTGCTTGAAGGATTGAAACAAGTTTAAAATTGAATGTAATAAGTACCAACATTATTTGTGTAAGGTTTCTCGAGATTAAAAGGACCTGTTGATGGAAAGACCTAAAAAATGAATCTCATAATAATGGAAAGTGTAATAGAAAAGGAGTGGAATAACAAGTATAAAACAGTATTCAGATAAGAAAACAATCATGAAGATAATTTAACGAGATGTGTAACAACTGACAAAACAAAAGGGGCTCACCCTTTATCTTTGGAGGAGTGTCAACACGTCAGCAAATACTTGACTGGTATTAAAAAAAAAAAAATTTCAAAATCAAAAACCTTGGAAAACATTAACTAAATTCCTATTTTTGTGAAAATTAATATTTAGGAAAACAGAGAGGTTTATATGATACGAATATATTTAGATGAGTTTAATTTTTTTTGGACAATCATCACATATAATTGTAAAGAAATATTGCCCAGAAAAAAATATTATACTAGTATATAATCTAATTATACATCTTATGTGTATTAGGAGATGGTTGTCAAGTCAATGGGACTTTTAAAGCAATTAAGAAATCATGGCAAATTGGGGCAATCTATGGAGGAAGATTTAGTTTGGCTAGTTTAGAAACCAGAGATAAGTCAAAAAGAAGCAATTAGTAAGCTCTCATGGACTAACAATGAAACTACATTCACATTGTTATGCCACAGGAACACTTCATCAGTGTTATTGTTGGATAAATTAAACCATTGTTGGTTTTAATCACGTTCTCTAACCTGTCCTTACTACTTGAACTTAAAAAAAACAGCCTACCAGACAGGTGAAAAAGAAAAGAAATATATAAAATATAGAACGAATAAATAATAATCATAATGTTCAAAGAAATAAAATAAAATAATTGTATTTTAAAATATAAGTATTCATAAAATCCTAACATAATTTGCCAGAGAAACAATAGTAAATTGTGTAGAATCAATCTCCTAATATCTGGGATTTAATTTCTTTTATGTCTCTATCCTTAATATATTATATTCTATCTTCATCTATGTTCTTCTGATAGAAGAACTTCAAAATCTCATAAAAAAAAAAAAAAGTTGGATTTTCAAAAAGAAACAAGTGTTTGACTTTGCCTGAGTAATATTATATTAAGAAAAAGCGGGCAACAGCCCAAACCAGTTCAAGGCTGTTTCACCGATGTGTTTCTTCTTCTTCTTATTTTTTTCCTTTCTCATCTGCCTGGCAAAATATATAACACTGGCTGAAACGCATACCTGGCTGAGTTCCACAACATTTTCAAATTTGCACAAGTCTGGCTCGGCTACCAATATCACAAGGTGGTCATTCACACACACACACACAAACACAAATAATAGATGTGTATTAACTTAGGTCTAATTAATCTAACGATCTAACTAATCGCACAACTGGACACAGAAGAAATAAGTAGCCGATTCTAGCTTTCCGAAGAAAGGGCGCTAAATACTGACCACCAGAATAAGACAGAAATGGACCCTCAACCGTGAGGCGGCAGACTTTATTGTAAAAATGGCTGTCCATTAGTTGGAGAGAGTAATAAATAACCAGTTTATTATTATTTTCACATATAAATTAATCAATTGAATTGGCTTATTACTCAATATCTAGATGTTCCTAACATCTCACAGGCAAAATAAAGCATATATTTAAAATTTATAATGTTTGATAGCGAATGTACCCGCAACATGGGCTTTCTGAACATACATAGTCCAATAGTTCTTTTAATTTTTACATTCCCTGTAAGCATGGCCCAGAGATAGAACAGACCGGTAGGGAAATCTAGAACTCGCAAGGGGTGTTCTCATAAGATCTATGAATCTAAATATTTTAGCAATAAGTTAATTTCAATATAGTGCATAGGACATCTGTGACATTTTCTTATCAATTGCGGTAACTCATGTTATTGCATTTCACCAGTCTCAATAGTACTTATTGGATAAGATTTACATTTCAACTCCTGCTCTTACTCCGTCTCTTAATACAATGGCATCGTTGGGCTTTTCAAAAAATACAAAGATTGTTTCAGTTTTTAGAAAAGCGTCTTTGCTCTTGTTGCGATTAGCGACAAGCGCCGGTTCGACGGTTGTTGTTCCTTTGCCAGTTGGTGGAAAGTTTTATTATTAATTTTCCTTGCTATCCGAAGAAGAAAGACAAAAGTGAACGAGTCGATGCCCCTGTGACGATTGCACAATGGGAGACAATGGCTGACCGGAGATGGGAGCCAGCTGCAGCCGGTTAGAGCGGCCATTGCTCACGTCCTCCGCCAATCACCTCGGCATATATGTGCACCTAGCCATCTAAATATACCTCAGGTTGGACAGAGCAAAATGGCTGTGAGGACTCAATCAAACATTCCTCAATGGCAATGGAAGACAGGTCTCTGAGCAATCTCAAGTAATAATGGAAGCAATCGCAGATAAATCGAAGTCATTTATTAGGTGTACACGATGATACAAATCGATTTATTATACTTGTGATCTATATGTGAGCCCACCTACCGACCTTGAACCTTCATTCTTATATCATTACTGGTATTGTTGCCATATAAAGGGCGTTCCAAGAATTAACGCAAGATTTGATTTAAATAGAAAGCACAGTTTTTAGTATTTTTGTTATTTTATTATTGAATTTTTAAGTAAATAGGATAGGGTTATTTATTATTAGAGCAAATGGCCTGCACGACTTTGCTGGCACATACGCACTCTTTTGTCGAAATTTTCCATGATGTGGTCGAATTTCCTCTTTTAATGCACGGGTGGATGTGGGCTTGTTGACATACACCTTTGACTTCAAATAACCCCATAAAAATAAATCTAAAGGTGTTAAATCACACGATCTAGGGGACCAATTCTGATCACCGAAACGAGCGAGTACACGACCTGGAAATGTCTCATGCAGTATTTGAATTGTTTCATGGGCTGTATGGCATGTGGCACCATCTTGTTGAAACCACATATTGGCCACATCAATATCATCCAATTTTGGCACAAAGGACTGCGTTTACGACGCCGAATTGATGTACCTGGATTTTCAAAAACACTCTCACGCACTGCTTCGATATTGACATTTGAACGGCTTGTTTTTGGAAAAACAGTGTGTTTAGTGTCTCCAACTGATCCAGTTTCCCTAAATTGTTCAACTAATCTCTTCAAAGTTGATGAAGTCAAAACACTATTCCGAGCATATTTTGTATGAAATTTTCGAACTGTGGCTGCCAAACTTTCATTATTTTTGAGATAATGTTCAACAATAAAGACACGTTTTTCTATCGTGTAACGCTACATTTTTAATAAAAATGATACCTTTATGAGAACACATTTAAAGGAGTATAACCCAACAGTCATAAAGCAAAATGTTATAAGTCACTTTTCCTAACCAAACGATTTTGTTACATTCCAGAGACTATAAGTACTATAAAAAGAGAGTATAAGTATTAGCGAACTATCTTTTCAAATAACTTTGTGATTTTTAACACTATAGTACGTACTTATAGACTATGGAGTGTGCAAAAATCTCTCATAAACCGAAGGTGAAGCCCCATCACCTAGTACAGTCTATTGATTTTTATAATTTTAACTATAAAAAGAAAATCTGTTTTTGTAATTCTATAATCGTGTCTCCTTACAATGCATTATATGCTGTAATGCAGAAGATGGAGCTACTTATATCACCAATGTATAATAATCTTATTGTTCATAATTTGTTAAAAATGTTTAGCTGAAGGGGTTAGGGAAAAAAACCATAGATAATTACATACTAAAATTCATAAAACGAAATTGTGCATGGAGAATGTGAAATTTTAATATCAGACTTGAGAGTAGAGTCTCTTACAAAAGAGAGGTTAAAGATCAACCTATTAAAAAAAACAAAAACAAACACAGCAAATCTTGTTTTTCTGTCATTAATCCTGAGCTATGTGGCTGTCTCTCGCGTTCTATATTTCCTCCCCCCCCATACTTATCTTAATTATATTTTCACTAGCAACTAATGAACACTAAGCGGAGTGATATTGAAATTTGAGACGTATCGCACCGTTTTATTCTACTACACACCGGGACAGATTGAAAGACGACCCCTTCCCCTCGTACCTGTTTTAGAAATAAATCTTGTCCATTTAGGCTGTAAAGAACTATTTTTGTTTTTGGTTTTATAGTCTTGTATACATTTATGGTAATGGCCACACAGCTTTCCCCTGAAAATGTTCGGAAAGTTACCGAATGTCAGACAGAATAAATGTCACTCACGCGAGGTTATTACCGGCATAAAACCACGTCACTGCTGGAGGTGATTGCCTCGCTTCTTGGCACTAAGAAAGAAACTAACAAGTTGGTGTAAAATCTTTCTCCCCCAAATTATTAACGTAGAACATGTTTATTCTGGAGGAATATCATCAAGCGGGAGTCCCGCGCACACTTGCAGACACGGTGTTAATCTATGTTACCTACTTAAGCGGATATCAGTGGGTTTGTTTTGAACATACAATCGTTCACAGAAAAACGGAAAATAAATAAATGTGACAACGGAATATATATTTTTACGTTATTGTTAACTTAACAACGCTCCATTAGGTAGTAAAATAAAAAAAAAATTATTTAAGTTTCCTTATTTTACGATGTTCCTAAAATAACACACCTATAAAATAATCTAAAAAAAACGTCATTTTTCTCACCATAATGATTTTTTTAACCTAATAATAGACGAAAATGTATTTTTGTAAAACAATATGAACGGAATAAATGGCTTAGAAAGATACTAACGGGACTCGGTACAAATACTTTAATTATTGCGAAAAAATTAACCGGTTTGTTTGCCGAAACGTCTTTATTTTATTAGTTAAACTATCTCAAGCCTTTTCCACAAATAAGAAAAAAAAATAGCTAAAATTCTGACATAAATAAAAAGCCCTATTAATACCTGCTACGAACCTATCAGATACAGGGTTTCTATTTTTGATATCTTTAAATTCTTAAATAGCTTTCAAGCATCGACTTGACAGGGGTTTCCCTCGGCTAAATTTTATTTTAAGTCTTAAAAAGTTGATTGAGAATTTCAATTTTGTCAATTTCATTGACATTTCAGGCGCAACGGATTACTATTACAATTCATGTTTGAAAATAAAACCTATGTACATAAAAAAACAAACAACGTGAAGAACATGACTGAAATCGAATTAGTCACAAATAATGTTTCGAGGCCCAAACCACAATTTCAGTTTTATTTAATTTAATTTTAATTTAAGTTTTCTGTTCACAATTAAATAGTTTCGAGGTCGGAAAAGACTAAAGGGACCGACAAATTCTCACTAATGCTCTAAGGAGATATGTCAAGGTAAGGTTAGTTTGTCTCATAAACTGTAGCAGCTGTCGTTTGTATAATGTTTAACAAAATCTATGCCCATATCATTGTCTATAAATAAATAAATAAAGCCTTTATTGCATGAGGAAACAAACTATATTTTGTAAAATAAGTAATAACTTGCGACAATATAAATAAAAAGTACTGCTTCTGAGCTATTTACAATTAATAATAATCTATTACAAAGTAATTCAAAAAACTGTTTGCAATATATTTACAACTATGAATAAGCAAATACGATTGGAACATGTTGCCTCGTGCAGGCCTCTTGATGAGGGTGATGGTCTAACTTCCCTGGAGACCAAATGATTATCTATAGCTGTTAATAAATGCCAACAAAATATACTTCCGGCTGAGTAAAAGGAAATAGAATTAATAAATCTAATAGTTAAACACAGCTGTTTTTTTTTTAAATTCTAAACGCAGTGAGTTGTACAGAACATTGCCGAGAATAAAAACTGTGCGTATCCAATAGCTATTTGTGTAGGATTTATGCTTAAAAAAAATATGGAAGTAAGCCCTAAACAAATGAGATTCTTCGGTCATTGAACTATATAAATGTGTGTCTAAGATTTTTTTTACAAAGAAAAATTTTTATAGCAGGCGATTAAAAGATAATAAAGACAATTAAACTGAGCATAGATCTGTCTGGATACATTCTCTCTGATTAAGACAGCTGTCCTAGTAGCCTAAATGGGGAACGGGCCACTGCCTTCTTTATTTAGCAACCACAGTGAGGTATCTTGTTACTAAAGATGGTTGGTACAGGATGCCCAGTTGCTTTCCCACAGAACGGGTCCATATGGGGCATTCCAATCAATAAAGGTAGGAGTCCAAAATGCGTAGACAATGTTGTCACGGTAGCGGGACTTGATATTTAACACACGTGAATTAGCCACATTAGAGGGCTTGTTGACCTAATCGGCATATTTTGAGATCTTTGGAAGCCGAACCAGTTACATTTTGAGATATGTTCAAAAAGAAAGACGATTGTTCAGCCCCTGTTTAAATGTAGAACCTCTTCAACCCATAGATTAACTCAATCGACAGATATTTGACAGAACGGTGATATAAACCAAACAGTATCTATAAGCTGCAATCGTTCGGGTTGATTATTGATTTCTAGTCAACAATGCTCAAAAAGTCAAAGATTGCAACATATATTTAAACGGATAATACTTAACTCTGATTGTTGGAGAGTCTGAAGGGGGAGGCTCTCCTTTCAAACATGTACAATACAATCAAGTTTTACCATAGCGGTCCTACAAATTAGCGTATTGATTTGACTTTTTAAAGCCATATTCTACACCACAGCAGCAGCAGCCGATGTATACGTATACAGGTTGATCCAGATATGACATTTATGTGAAAAAAAAAAAAAAAAAAAAAAAAAACGACTTACAAGCGCTTTACTTAGCAACTTCTGTCTAATTTTGGCGAGTTAAAACTTGCTAATTTTTCCCAATCGCCAAGGCTACGTGAAAAGAAATTTAAGATATTAAAAAAAAAAATTGTGAAGCCACTTTGAATCAACTATTTTTTGGTATATGACAATTCGAACTAAACCGACTTACGGAGTTCACTCAATATAATAAAGAAAACCTATTATCTACTTAAATAAAAAAAAATATATTCAATATAAAATTGGAGGGGGGGATAAAAACAAAATACATAGCCCAGGATTAACTAGTACATAGGGATTCATCGACAATGGAGGCAAGTTCCGCAAGCAGACATTTTCTCTTTCAAAGATGTTTTATCTCCTTACAATAACATTTCAAAATATTTTCGAGAAATCTACGCACTTCCTTAACATTTCACAATTTAAGGTTTGATATTTTAATATTTTGAAAGGGCAAGGCAAACTGATCAACTGAATCTGTGCATTACTTCTTGTAAATGTTATGGTAAAATTAGAAGCTGAAGATAACGAATAGTAAAATTCCACGATATATTATGTATTTACAGATAAAACAGAAGAAATGGTACATTAGAAAAAGACCAGCTGACGTTACTGGAAAATAACTCGGTAAATTAATAGTAATAAAATAAAATTTACGAAGCCAATTAAAAGAGCAAACGATACAAAATTAATTGCCTGGAATGAAATTTTTCCTAAATTTCTCCTCCAAGTTACTTTCGTTATTTGGTAATAAGGTTATGTCACACTGAAATGCCAACTGGTGAACAGGTTTGCTGATTCAGTCTTTTGATTCATACATTTTTTTTTTTTTTTTAATCTTCAAATGATAGGCTTAACTATTATTTATCGTTTTCCTTAAAAGTTTTTATAGTTATCATTAAAATATACAATAAAATTTCCAGATACTATGAACGAAATGATAGCCCGTGAACCGGACGACTTTGTGTATGGCTAATGGAAAATGGAATCATAAAGTAGCAAATATTTATTATTTTTTACAACGGCGTTGGTAACTGGAGGGTTTTACGGCGAAATAAACTAAACAAACAACTATTTAGGTACTCAAAAGTACAATTAATAAAAAGTTAAATATAATTTTTATCTTTAATGACATTTTTTAAATTACTTTCCATGAGCTACTCAATAATAACGAACTTGAGACTGAAAGAGAAAAAAATACTTATTTATTATAATTTTTTTTTTCTTCTCGGCTGAAGTGATTTATGTGTTTCTACAATCACTAAGCCATTCATAATCTTGCCTTGTAATGGAATATCAATTGTACGATATATTTTTATTTTTATCACGGTGTATGGAGATACGTTTCAACAACACAAGTGGAAATTCAAAGTTGGTATACAAAAAACAAAAACAATCTTGAAACGTTAATTTCTTACACTCATTGTGAGTTTCAAACATTAGAGAACAGAACTATACCAAATGTAATTTCAAATAGGGTCGTATATACACGACTATTTGAGCCTATTGAATAATAAAAAACCTAGTTAATAGGTTGACTGATTGAGCGTATAGAATTTTATTGTTTCTTGAGGTTTTAATTGCCTGTAATTTTCATTTATATCATCAATTCTACAGAGTAATCTGACAAGGTTATTGTCGCCTATTAAAAAAAAATTTTCATCCTCATTAATAGCATCAATAATTAGCATAATTTGTTATCCATTACGTTTTAGCACAACGGATAAGAACAGTCGTTGAAAGCGCACGTGGGGCATGACAACTTTATACAAAATAAAATTATTGGGAAATCGCAGTTTGTGAATTTATATTCAAAATGGTGATATTTGAATAATGGTCAACAGTGATAATCAAACTGCATGTTGCACAACACAGCAAAAATCAGTGGAGATGGGACTCCGGTGAAAAAATCAGTTTCCAAATACCTGCCTATCTTCCTGGCACTAGGAAGACTTCTTAGAAGATAACTTTTATTGTATTTTAGAAATAATTACCAATTCTAAAAAAACTTCCAAAACCACCTTGATATATTATAAAAAATTATTAGTTGTAGTATGTAATCCCATGGGTGTCAATTGTTTTTTTTCTATTTAACCAATAACACAGGCCTACATGAAAATAATTTTTTTTGCCTAGGATTTTAGAACTGATTTTACCTACAATTGGGACGCTGAATTGAATCTAAATATGAAATCAGTTTCTCTCTATCTGCTCTACTTTTTGCTGAGATCAGAGTTTTTTTTTAACGTGCAGTTCTAACTCCATTTTGTGCAGTTCTAAATCACATATACACGGATTGAGTTCTTTCAAGAAGACAATCTTGTATTTTGTCACGAAATTAAAGGACTCTAGGGGGAAAAAATGGGTCTATCTATTTTACAGATGATTGGGGTCTATTTATTGATAGCTCAAAGCAAAGTTTGAAATGTGTCCTACAGAATAGGAATAAATATGGTTCAATACCAATTGCTCATTCGAAGAAAATGAGAGAAGAATATAACCGCATAGCTTTAGTCTCGGAGAAGATGGAAGTATCATGAACATCAATGGGCGGTTTGTGGAAACGTTCACCTTGGACAGCTAAGTGGCCACACCAAATATCCTTGCTTCTTGTGCCTCTGGGATAGCAGAGATAAAACACACCACTGGGTTAGAAAAGAGACAAAACATGGACATTGGGGGAAAAGTATGTCATTGAAGATCTCTTAGTTGAACGACAGAAATTCCTCCAGCCTTCGTAAATTCCATGAATGAGGCTGAGCGAAAAGCCTGGACTTCATTTGTTGAAAATTTTCTGGGCTAACGCAATGTTGAAAACTACAGCAGTTTCAAATCATTTGAGTGTAACATGAGTATTAGGGTACAATATTTACACAGTCAGTTTGACCGTCTTCCTGAAAATTTAGGAGAGATCCTTCAGGAACTAGGTGAAAGATTTCACCAGGATATTAAATCTATGGAGGCCCGAGGAAGATGGGATACGCACATGATGGTCAGATTGCTGCTGGAGTTTAAAAGGGACTGTCCCAAAATGCATTCGAGAATGTCAGGGAAAAGAAGCTTCCGAAGTGTTCACAGTGACTAGTTAATTATTTTAACTAGCATTTTAAATAGTAACTATATTATTTTAAGGCCAGAAACGACGGCACGAGGGCTTGAAATAACCTATTCGGTGTAATTTATAAAAAAAAAAAAGATATGCTAAAATTGTGAGTCTTGAAACAACTACGTATTAACTGTTATAACCTAAACTATTTCTAAGATTTTCTTCTATAAATAAGCACAAGAATCTGTACAGTCCATGTATCAGCTGTTGGCTGGCTGCCTCGATGGTATCGACCAGTCTGCTTTACAGCAGGCACTCCTCGATATATTTATCGTCTTGTAATACATCGATTCATTCTTTCACTCAGTTTTATAATGCTAAGAATATTATAATGCTAAAAGTAGAAAGGGCTTGAGCAGAAATATATACTTGCCTCGTGACTTCATGGAAGTCACTGATGGTTCCCTGTTATTTTTAAGTAAGCAACCACATCGTTCCAAGACCTCTCGGCTTCCCACAATCTTATCCTTTTCTTATACACATGTCTCAGCTTTAGCCCCGGACCCCACTATTCCCTAGACATCTCAACCAGTATGTAGTAACGTAACTCTTAATATTTATATTTACCAGTGTTTTGCTTGTTCTTAATAATAAAGCTTTTCTTTCTTTTGTTTTAAAAGACTCTCCTCTATAATGATTATTTAACTGAAGACTTTTCCCTCTATCTTTGTATATAATAATAGAATGTCTGTTACGTTTTTTTTATTTGATCCTCGGATTTAACTTAAAATAGTGTAATGTATATTTCACTCAAATGTTATATCATAGAAATTAGGATATCAAAATTCATATGAAATCAGCTTGAAATACTCCGGCACCAAAATACCTGTTTGCCTGTGTAATTATTGAACCTATATAATTTAGAAGTGGACGGTTTTCATGGGGAAAGGAGAGGGTAGTCCTTTCTCTAAACAAAACTTAACCCTTTTCAGAATTTTTATTTTGCGATTATTTTATTGTAAAAAGAAGTAATTAAATCATTCACAACGACTAGTCTGACGAGCAACTTGCGGTATATACAATGAAAAGGCGGGCTAGTATCTATGGGAGGAAGCGATCCAATGCACAGATAACTCTGTGAAGGAGAAATTATTGCGATGCTCGTGTACGAAACATTTCACACGATTACGAGTTCTTACATGCATTGATGTGAGGAATGTTTCGATTCCTTTAATTTGATTCAATCTATACGAAAGAAAAGTTTAAAAAAATCAAATACATGGTTATTTGTATTTGCGAGAGAGTCCATGATATGAGGGGATAATGGAGTTATTAGCCAGCGAAGAACGGAAGTACAAGGTTTAAGAAAATCAATAAATATATATATATATATATACATATTGCTCATTAGGATCAAATCCTGACATTTCATACGAGTAATTTCCTATCCCGGAGAGTTCCAATAGGGATTTATTAATCTTCGGAATGATGAACTCTGGTGTTCAAAACGGGTCAATGGTTACCTACATACCGTTCAAAACGACGCGTAGGAACCAATCCAAGAAAAAGTGGACGACGTCTCAGGTGAGGAACTGGAACAACCAACCACCTTCAACCAATCAGCAGAGGAAGAGATCGAGAGAGGAATTACTTCTGCTTAAGGAACATTGAAGCCAAAGTGAACACACAAGTGCATAAGTAGCTAGAAATTCGTGGCCAAAGACACTGAAGCATCACCATTGTATCCTAAGAGTGAAATGGTGGTTTTAGTGTTTTTTAAATGTAAGTGGTTTTTTTTATAAATAAAGTTTTGAAATGTAGGATTTATTGAACTTGATTTTCACGGAAGTCACTGATGGTTCCCTGTTATTTTTAAGTAAGCAGCCGCATCCCTACAAGACCTCCCTACTTCCCAGAATCTTATCTTTTTCTTATACATGTATGTCTCAGCTTTAGCCCCAGACCCTACTCATGCCTAGACATTCCACCCAGTATGTTCTAACTGATCTCTTAATATTTGTATATACCAGTGTTTTGCTTGTACTTCATAATAAAGCTTTTCTTTTAAAAGACTCTCCGCTACAAAGATTATTTAACTATTAGATCCTTCATAGTCATAATGTGAAGAGAAAATTACCAACAGTTGTCGCTACGAATGGCAAAATTTTATGATTATCAGTCGTGAAAGTGCCATTATGTAGATTTGAGGCGAGTGAAAAACAACAACATGTATTTATAACTGAAGTAATATTTCGTATATGTTTGCCAACGGAGCCACAAAGTCGGATTTCAAACAGTTGTCTGTCAGTCATTCCCCGTTCGGACGAAAATTATTTATGTCTTAGAGCGGTAAGTAGCGGACCACTAAGGACTCGTGCGGTCTATCCTTATCATCTCACGTCAGATCTATGGTATGCTGAGAATTTGCCCTCGATTTCACTACGTAGTCACTTTACTGCCATAGTTGAACCTATACGCACGGTAGTTCAGCAAATGAGATCCATCATTTAGTCATAAAAGTATTGCATGATGACCTGCGAGCATCTAAAACTATACTTTAAATTAAGATAAGGATCATCTGGCAGCCCACTTGGCCATTGTATGCAAATGGTTCTGATTCACCCACCATGCATTATTGAGACTTATTCATTCACTGCATTAAACAAGGAGCGTCACGTACACATTTCAGTGCAGCATTACAGCATCTTTAAGCAGACAGAACACTGAAGGTACCGAGTTTCTTAAAACTCGCCGAAGTAAACATACGATCCATCACAATCGTAAACAGAATACTATCACCATTCAAACTGACTGACAGCGGTTTGGCCGACCTAAGTTGCCCACAAATCAGAACAAAACTTCACGCATCCATTAGTGAGCTAAATATAAACTAGGAATACAGTAAAAGGAAAAAAGTTTCATGTAACTATCATTTAGAGGAAAAGCGGTTGATGATATTGTTACGCCAATAACTATATTGCAATTGAAATCGTTATTTTCATTATCTTTTCCTAGTCTGTCATAGGCTGCTTGTTTGCAGTAAAGATAAAAAAAACACAACACAATTAGCCCTTATGAAAGCGAGGAATTTCCTATTTGCAGGGAGAGAGGGCATTGTTTCTTTATGGTTTCCTACGCTAAAAATCAGACAAAAACCATTGTGCCCATTTTACGATAAAACATACCACACACCAATCTATAAAGAAAAAGCATCATTAATTATAACATTTCCTACCATGTTGAATTGTCTAATAAATTGACATAGTCAGGACAATTGGGACTTGGTGGCGAGTTTTATAATGCTAAGAAGGGGCCTGAGCAGAACGGTACACTTCATGGAAGTCAATGATGGTTCCTTGTTATTTTTAAGTAAGCAACCGCATCTCTCCAAGACCTCCCTACTTCCCAGAATCTTATCCTTTTCTTAAACATATGCCACAGCTTTAGCCCCAGACCCCACTTGTGCCTAGACATTCCACCTAGTATGTAGTAACGTAACTCTTAATATTTGTATGTACCAGTGTTTTTATTGTACTTCATAACAAAGCTTTTCTTTCTTTTCTATTAAGACTCTCCTCTATAATGATTATTTAACTGTGGATTGAGAACTCATAAATGATAGTCCATCATACAATATTGGAAAGCCTTATACAATTTCTCGAGATATGTCGAAAAATGCCGATTCCTTGATCGATCTTTGACAATCCTATTACTGATGCCAGGAGGGGTGGAGCGCTCTCAAGATTATATTTAACTCGGCAGTCTTGATTTAGTAAGAAGTACCTGAGGATAACCAGCCGCCCTTGTCTAATTTTAAGTGTGTAGGACGATTAACATAAATAAACAAATATTATGATGAGGATAAGAGCAAAATAACGTAATTCAATTTTGAATAATATCTAAATCCAATGTCCTGCAACCTTTTCTAACGTACAGATCGCATTAAATGAAACAAATAAAGCGATAACCACCCTCATTGGATAGTCAATACAAATACTGTATATGTACAGGCTGAAACACTTAAAAATTCTTTTAGGGGTGCCAGGATTGAGGAACCATGCCGGTTAGATCTGTAAACCACGCGTTCAAATAGAATGTTGCATAAAGTAGCTGCTATGAGCGGGTAAGATGAGATCCGAAGGATTAACAAGGGCCTTGACTAACATCAGACTTTTAGATACGTCAAAGCTGCTAGTAGTAACTGCTGGACAGATAAAGATAAACCTTCGGTGCTTTTTTTCACAAAACACTGTCTGCCTATGACGTATATTCGAGAAATTTTCTTTCCCTGAAACGTAGAAAACTAACTGTGTGATATCTTTGCAGTTTAATGCAGAGTTTCCTTGAAAATATAGTAACAGGAATAATTTATCGAAGCAGGCAGTGGATATGCCATACAATTCTTTATGTAAGTCCTCCGTAAGTACCTCTCAATACTGTTTCTTCATTTTCTACCTCATTTATTTACTTTATATATGTATTTATCAAGCGTATTTAATCAGAAGTTCTGAGAGAAATAGTTAATGCCCCTTATTACGTCAGTAAGAAAACCCTTCATAACGATATTAATGTACCCGACATTCTTGAACTCATCCCTTTCAAGTTCATGAAATTACATAGTAACCACCTATCCAACCACCCTAATCCCCTAGAACAGTCATTGCACCGCACCACTCATCCCTATGATTCTCCTCGGAGACTAAACCGGCAGTGACCTCGTGACCTGCTACAAATGCGTAATAGTGGGTGTTCTGGCATTGGCCAGTTTCTCCAATCATGTCCTGAGCGTCTGTGGCTCTCGCGCCTTTAGTCAGCCTCCACCGTTTCCGGTAACGCGGCTGATGGTGGAGAGTGGGGGGACTTCCAAAGACTCCGCTTCCTTTTTCGCTTACGAGGGAGGTGACAACCACGTGGAAGTCGCTTGGCTGCAATTTAATCACAATAGAGAAAGATGATAATAACAATAATATACGCATTTAAAACGATAATATTATTTATGATGATCCGCGAGCAAGCGATAGAAATATCAATATTATAATCCTTGAAATAAAACATTTATAAAGCAGGACATCTAGTGTGACCTTTGTGCATTTACTTTTACAAAACCTTGTTCGACATCATACATAGCTCAATAGGACCTAATTAAAAGCTAACTGTGGACAGCCACTGCTAACGTCAGTAAACAATAGCGCCTCTAACTATAAACAATCCGTAACACTTTATTATACAAGTGGTTTTGTGTTTAGTGCGTCATATATTTATTATTACCGTGCTGTTTCATTTGAGAATAGCTAAACAATCTAAGATTATAGACGGCGAGCTTTGAGAGACAGGATTCCTGTCTTGTACCCTTTTAACCACAAACTCATCTCATTTGAAAATTAATCGGTTCTCGGGAATAGAACTAGCGCATATTTTTTTTCCCAGCCAAGGCCGACGTTACGCAAGTGTTAATCAAGTGTGTAAAGCAAAAGTTTATAAAATTCGAATGAGGTATAGTTATCTCAGTTAATACGTCAGGTTAGACCAGTGGTCGGCAAACTTATTAGCCAAGGAGCCAAATATGTCTGCTTGTTTAGTAAACTTTTATAACACTAAATAAAACTAAATTTCATACTTAATAAATATTTATTAATGCGAACAATGTGCTTGTATCTCCTTGGAAAGTTTTAGTAAGTCAGGTTTGTATGTTGTTGTTTTTAATTTTAGGCATGATTCCAAGTTCTCATCAATAAGACGACTTGAAAAATACAACTTTTTAATAAGACAGGACCAACGGCAGACACGGTAGATAAGACAAAACCAACTGTGATGCCAATTTGTACCCCCACTACTAAAGTATGCGCGCGCATGCTTGTGGTACCTTTGTAACACACCGGGGTACGCCGAAAACATACGAACCATCTACCTTTTAACTTAAACAAAAAATTATACATGTTCTCGATTTATAGAAGAATTTTAATTTATCAAAATAAGATGTAATTTTTTTCTTATCAAGTTTTTTTTAAATGAAAATATTATTGCGCCTTCCGTGGATATTTGTGCCAGAGCCGCACTTAAGGAGCCAAAGAGTCACATGCGGCTCTGGAGCCGCACTCAAGGAGCCAAAGAGTCACATGCGGCTCTGGAGTCGTACTTAAGGAGCCAAAGAGCCACATGCGGCTCTGGAGCCGTACTTAAGGAGCCAAAGAGTCACATACGGCTCTGGAGCCGCACTCAAGGAGCCAAAGAGTCACATACGGCTCTGGAGCCGCACTCAAGGAGCCAAAGAGTCACATGCGGCTCTGGAGCCGCACTCAAGGAGCCAAAGAGTCACATGCGGCTCTGGATCCGTACTTAAGGAGCCAAAGAGCCACATGCGGCTCTGGAGCCGTACTTAAGGAGCCAAAGAGTCACATGCGGCTCTGGAGCCGTACTTAAGGAGCCAAAGAGCCACATGCGGCTCTGGAGCCGTACTTAAGGAGCCAAAGAGTCACATGCGGCTCTGGAGCCGTACTTAAGGAGCCAAAGAGCCACATGCGGCTCTGGAGCCGTACTTAAGCAGACAAAGAGTCACATGCAGCTCTGGAGCCGCACTCAAGGAGCCAAAGAGCCACATGCGGCTCTGGAGCCGCACTTTGCCGACCACTGGGTTAGAACAATATGTTTTAATGGTTTTGTTGGCTTTTTCGAAAATCACAAGCCCTCATGTTTCCTTCCACCCACAAGGAAGATTTAAACATCCAAGTTATTAATATGTAACATGTGTGGAGTTATTAACGGGCTGTAATAAGGGGAAACCAATAAAACCCCGGTTTTTTACGGCTTCGCATCACACTTGCATCTCTTTTGATTTTTTACAGTAACTCCTGGATAAAATTCGTTTATATCAATACCAATAAAATTCATATATAGAGTGCATTTTGGAAATAATTGCTACTTAAAAGACTAGCCACAAAAAGACCAGTTATAAACGGGGGCGATACATTTTTGTTTCTTAAATTATCTATTTGTTTTATAACATTTATCCCATAACAGTAAAACTAATCAAATGCTACCTAAAAAGGTAAAATTAATTAAACAAAAAAAAAGGCAGCCGTTGTTGTTAGAGGTTTGAGAGTTAACTTGAATTCTGTTTTAGGGTAGCTTGCTAAAATTTTGAGCCTATACATTTCGTTTGAGACACCACACCAATTTAGGGTCTTAGATGAGATCGTCAGGACTGGAAAGGCAATTACTTTTGGTGGTCAGTTTGTGGGATTTTAATCTGCAACCGTTACATCACTGGAGAGCGACCATTTTCAGCCATAAGTATCCTTTTCGTCGAATGGTTACAACCAAAATTATTAAATTCAATCAATTTTCAAATGGCAACGATCCACATCGTAAGTTATCTCGAATTCTGTTTCAGGGTAGCTTCTTCAAATTTTCTAGTTTTCGTTAAATGCACGACACAAATTTAGAATATTTAAGGTCGTCAGTTCTATAACAGCAATTACTTTTGGTCAGTATGGTCCAATTTCGATCTGTAACCGTTACATCTATCAAACGCACGCAGTATCAGCAATAAACTTTTTTGTTGAATTGTGACAGCCAAAACTTTAAAATTCAATCAGCCTCAAATACATGATAAAATTACAATCTGCCTCATTGGGCAATAAGTAATTGTGATAAATGATCTCATTCACACCATATTTATAATTTTCATTCACTCGCTCATTCTTACAGTATTTACAAAGAGCCCAGAGACCTCCCAAGTCCACATGGCTGTCACCTCCGTTGCGTGCGGAAGAGGAAGCGGAGTCTTGAGAAGTGCTTTACTGGATAAGAGCGCGAGAGCCACATACGCTCAGGACATGATTGGAGAAACGGGCCATTGCCAGGACTCCTACTATAAGTATGAGTATATGTATTTATAGCAGGTCACGAGGCTATTTCAGTGTAACCACTTAACAATCAGCGTATTCTGAAGCGTTGTGGAATTTGCTTTTGGAATTTCCGATAGATTGTACTACGTTTTCTAACTTTATAGTACAACATACGCACAAACAGACCAGGACACATATTTTTTGACACATGCTGTAATGAAAGCCACCCTTTCCCGTCACGGCAACACTTGTAAGGTAAAGATAATTATAATTCATTTCATGGAGTAGTTGAATAATCTTTGTAGAGGAGAGTCTTTTAAAACAAAAGACAGAAAAGCTTTATTATGAAGAACAAGCAAAACACTGGTATATATAAATATTAAGAGTTACATTACTACATACTGGTTGGGATGTCCAGGGAATAGTGGGGTCCGGGGCTAAATCTGAGACATATGTGAATAAGAAAAGGATAAGATTCTGGGAAGTAGGGAGGTCTTGGAGGGATGCGGTTGCTAACTTAAAAATAACAGCGAACCATCAGTGACTTCCATCAAGTCACGAGGCAGGTATACAGTTCTGCTCAAGCCCCTTCTACTATTAGCATTATAATATTCTTAGCATTATAAAACTGAGTGAAAGAATGAATCGATGTATAATAAGACGATAAATATATCGAGGAGTGCCTGCTGTAAAGCAGACTGGTCGATACCATCGAGGCAGCCAGCCAACAGCTGATACATGGACTGTACAGATTCTTGTGCTTATATATAGAAGAAAATCTTAGAAATAGTTTAGGTTATAACAGTTAATACGTAGTTGTTTCAAGACTCACAATTTAAGCATTTATTTTTAGTATAAATTACACCGAATAGGTTAATTCAAGCCCTCGTGCATAAAAACGTTTCTGGCCCTAAAATAATATATCAAAAATTTATTCGACTCTTGCGCCCATATAATTTATATCCATTGATTAACCCATTATTAAAATATACGCTCTAAGCGTATTTGGTTTTTATACGCATTTGTATATTGCAACGAGAATGCAGAGAATGAGAAGAAAGAATTTGTAAGGAGGAAGGATTTCCTATTCGAAATATGACAGCGCTTTGTTTCAGAACGCTTCCAAACTACGAATACATCTTCAGGACGTGCCTCCACCCTTACGTTATAGGCGATAATTAATTACTGAAAAGAGTAAAACAGAATTCGGATGACACAACAGACAAGGATTTGCGGGTACAACTTCAAATGACACCGTATGTATATTAATTTTTCCAATAAACAGGGGTTTATCAAGGTTTCAATAACTCTTATAACAATCTATTGAGGTTGGAAAGAAAGTAATGTCGGGTTTTTGGTGTGAAATAAAACTTAATTTTCTCTAAAAAAAAACAAAAAACAAAACAATCAGCACAAATCAACAGCTTGATAAATTTTAATATGGCTTAAGTTGCGATAAATTGATAGTGAATTAATGATCTGTGATATAGTGCAAATGATGAACGCTATTTCGTTACGTTGTATTACCGGACGCTAATGAACACCGTTTATTTATCTGTTGATCACAGATTACATAAACCTTGCATCAGCGTTAGACAGAGATAAGAAATATACTTTAGTGTGTTTTAATGAAACCTTTAAATAAAAACTTCATATTGATATCATTTCAGAAGTTATCGATTAGTTATCGTGCTGACAACGGAAATTTCGTCACCAGTTGTTTTCTAAAAGGTTTGTCAACCTATTCATTGTTGACCAATCTTGGTACAGTGAAGAAACCTATAAATCTTATCATAGCTAATTAATAGTTATTGGTTGTAGTATTTACTATCACTGTTCTTGAATAATTATTAGCCAGATAAAGAAGGAGACATTTTAGCCTGAAACCTATGGCGATTAGATATTCATTCGCCTGCCAGTTCGATAAGCCATACTTCAGTTCGTTAGAGCGCCTTTCCGGGAATCAGGGTGTCCCGGGTTCGCATCCCGTTTTGATAACTACATTTATTTTTCTTTAAGAACTTTTTAACTGCTTCAAACAAAATAAAAACTCAGCAGGACTACAACATATCGCTGGCTGGGTTTTTAAAGTTGTAAACTGTAATGGAAAAATAAAAAAAATGTGCCTGTAGCGACCGCAAACTACATAAGATAAATCACCCTATACTCTATTGCATATATATTGTAAATTAATTTAAACAAATGTAAATAACATAAATAAGTGATTGTAAATGTGTAAACAATAAAGTCACAGCTGCAAGTTATGAGCTGGGAAACCGCTACCCCACATCAGGTAGAAAACGACCCTGCCGGGTCAGCACTTCGGCTGCCTACACAAAGCCCTACCGCTAGGACCTTATTGGATACAATAACGAGCCACCACTAACTATAAATAGGGGCAGACCTCGGGCTGTAATTCATTCTCCTCCTAGCGAAGCTACTCGACTTGCAGCTGCGACGGTATTCAAGAATTTGGTCTTCTTCTTTATGAAAAACCTCTGCATCTCTTTCTCTCCTCACCTAGCTACGTTTTAGTCCGGCGTTGTCAGACCCCACACCTTCCTAGTGGGAACCTCTGCCTTCGTCTCGCTAAATCTAGCACCTCCTTGGGAGAGACCTCTCCCTAGTGGACAACGGTTGTCGTGGCCCTACAAGCTTACCAAGCAGTGTTCCCCATGGCGATTCAGTCTGCCTCTCTCCGGTTCACACTCGCCTTTGGGATTTCGCCTACCCTCAGATACCGAGTGTAAATTCGTGGTCATTCCAAGACCACACAAACTACCTACACCTCTTCTCCTGAACATAGTGCATTGTCGGGGCACATACCTATCAAATATGAAGTCAGATAGTAAGACCGTCATGAAACGATTGTCCAGGTTATCACGTAATAGACCCTTGCTTCGTCATCAAGGCTAGGGTAACTAGGATCCCCCCTCGTGACGACCCGACAGTGCCATTTCCACTCTTGTTGCATAACGTCGTGTAATTACACAAGTTATACAGAAAAAATAAATAATGAGCAATCCCCATATTTACGATGACCTTTAAATTTAAAAGAGTCAACACAGCTGGCGGCGATGCATATTCGCCGAGCAGACTACAAGCAATCATTGCGCAATACACCGCACTTTCCTCTGCGCAAATGTTCGCTTTAACGTTGTCAATGGAGTCAATAGTAGAGCGCTGTACTTGTCAGCTTTGACTAAGTGGTTTTAGATTGTTGTCAGAACAAAGGCTCTCTACTTTCAAGTGTGTCACGCATGTCTTTTCAGTATTTTTTTTTTTTTTTTTTAAACTTAACAAAAAGGCATTAAAACTGTCATAATAAATTCACAATATTTTGTCAAACCCAGCTTCATTCGTGCAGAGCAGGGGTGCCGCCCAAGCTTCTTATAACGCGTGCCACAACCAAGGTTTCCACATATTGACGCGTGCCACAACTGTACGTACCCCCCCCCCCGTATACCCTGACACCTTTATAATAATTAATTCTATATACATAATATATTAACATATATATATAGGGGCTTGTTTTCAAAATTATTTTTCTCCCCTTTGGTAAATTTTGAGAATAAACCATAATGAAAACAGTTAATAATCATTTATACAATAAAAATATATGTTAGGAGTAACTATGTACAACCTATTTGGTAATCGTTAATTTTCACTGACTCGAAGTTATTTCAGACTTTTGGAAAATTGATATTATTGCAAAATATATATGTTTTTTTATTCTTCTATGAAGAAAATCACGTTAGAAAAAATATTCAAAAAACGTATAAAAGTAATTTTGTTACCTATATCAAACATGACGAGACTAAATTACCCCCTTCATCCCAGAAAGAGGACATTTTTTTTTTAAAAACCTACTGGCCGGCTGCGTGGCAACTCCGAGCTCTACGTGCCACCTTGCCTGGGCACCCGTCATGTAGAGGAATGCTATTTTGCATTGTTTTCCTTAGTGCCTCAAAGCTTCCAAAAATAATAAAAATGAAAAAAAAAAGTATAATGGGAAGTAAATTATTAAGATATCAAATCAAGATATAATAAAGTTCTGGTTTGTAGCGAATTATTATCTATAAATACATCCATTTGATGTTTGATCCATTTGATGTTGATAAATACATTTGATGTTTAGCCGAACCGGTAGGCGGCGAACCCGATGGAAATGATACCTTTTCTCACTTTCACTTCGCCCCGCCCCTCAACGGGTAGGGAGCGGCGTTTACCCGACCTTTTCTCTCGGCTCGGATAAGCATGAACTGTTTCCTAAGGTCTGGCATGGTTGTCTCAATGGGCCTTTAAATCGACAATAATATAAAATAAATATTTGTTTACTGCGCTGTTCGTAACTTATTGTCTTTTCTGATTGTCCATGTGACAAGAAAGTAGCATTGGATATGTTAAAGATAAATTTACATAGATGAAGCGTGTTTAGACATCCTAGAACTTCAAAGCAGTCTGTTAGGAAAACCTTTCTCAGGCTACACTGTTAATGAAAACTAAATATACAAAAAATTAAGAGGAAGTTTTTATGATATAATTTTTCAATTTTTAGGTATTTGGATTATAGATATTGCTTGATTGATTTGTATTGTTATACAATATATATTTTTTTGATGTGCGTGTGTTTGATTATTGATAAAGACGTTCAAGAGTTCTTATTTATTTATTGACTCAATGGTGATACATTATTCAATTAATAGGTCAGATACCGTTATGAAATATTGCATTATATTTTTAGCAGATTATTGAGAAAACACTATTGAAATATATGTGTCTCTGGGACTTCTTTAAAAGTTTGAAAGCATATCCATCCTGAAACCCTTCGACTGTTTTATTGGATGTTGCCTTAACGTCAACTTATTTTATGAGTCAACTCAGATTTGGACATTAGTACCATAGCGTTGTTCGTAATGGGTGTCCCAGAATTAACGCAAGATTTGAATTTGCCGCCATTTGTGCAGTAAAGTGCTGGCAACCCTAAAAAAAAAACAATTTGACAGCTGACAGTTTAGGGTTAGTAAAAATGGATCGTTACACGACAGAACAACGTGTCTTTATTGTTGCACATTATCTCAAACATAATGAAAGTTTGGCGGCCGCAGTTCGAACATTTCATACAAAATATAGTCAGAATCGTGTTTTGACTTCATCAACTGTGAAGAGATTAATTGAAAAATATAGGGATCAGTTGGAGACACTAAACACACTGGTCGTCCAAAAACAAGACGTTCAAATGTCAATATCGAAGCAGTGCGTGAGAGTGTTGTTGAAAATCCAGGAAAATCGAGATTCGTTGCTTGACAGTTCTTTGTGCCGAAATTGGATGATATTGATGTGGCAATATGTGGTTTCAACAAGATGGTGCCACATGCCATACAGCCCATGAAACAATTCAAATACTGCATGAGACATTTCCAGGTCGTGTACTCTCTCGTTTCGGTGATCAGAATTGGCTCCAGATCGTGTGATTTAACACCTTTAGATTTCTTTTTATGGGGTTATTTGAAGTCAAAGGTGTATGTCAACAAGCCCACATCCACCCGTGCCTTAAAAGAGGAAATTCTACGCTGCATCAACGAAATTCAACCGCATTTATGCCAAATGGTCATGGAAAATTTCGACAAGAGTGTGTATGTGCCAGCAAAGTCGTGGAGGCCACTTGCCCAATGTGTTATTCCATAAATAACCCTATCCTATTTACTTTATAATTCAATAAAAAAATAACAAGAAAAATACTAAAAACTGTGTTTTCTATTTAAATCAAATCTAGCGTTGATTCTGGGACACCCTTTACAACGGTCTGTAGCTGCCTAACTCACTAGGAGAGACCCCGTGGATTTTATTTTCACGCCTTTTTATGTTACTAAATAAACCAAGTCACTGTGGAAATGGAGGGCTGAGAGATTAATAAATAATAATACTAATTTTTTTTTTTTTATTAGCTTCGAATTTTGTTTAAGGTGTTAATAACCCCGATAAAAAATGATTGTATCTTTTAAATCTGACATGAATTCAGAGATGAAATTTGAGAGTTTAAAGACTTTTTTAACATTTAATTAAAAATAAAAATAAAAATATTTCATCAATGTTTTATGAGCATCATAAATAATTCGAAGTGTTGTGTCGGCTGTGTGTTTTTTGAGTGTTTTTTGAAGTGTTTTTTTGAAAGTGTTTTTTGAGGCATATCGTGCAACATAAGCAAGACAGTCACAAGACAACTACTCCATACCCGTACCAAAGTAAAGCTTCCCCCATCAGACCCTGCAATTATTTACTTATTAAATTAGATCGTATTATAACGACATTATTACTTTAAAAAATGGTTGAGTAGGATGTAGTCAAGGGGTAGCCAGTCACCCTAAATCGATAAAGTAGCGTCTACCTTCTCGCCTGCCCTGAGCTCATATCTCTTACCTTGTGAGGGCAGTGTACACAACGTGTCTTTACATAAATACCAGATAACGGTATGTACCTTAACCATGAAAAATATATATTAATAATGATGAGGTCTCCTTATGTAACATCCCAACACCTTTTGAAACTATAAACCGGGAGACAGTTAGGTAATTCACAATATAATAGTAAACAACATTAATTTTAATGCAGCGAAATTAAAAAATATATATATATGTATTAAAGTTGTAGTAGATATTGACCCATTCACAAAGAATATGAGTACAAAATTCGTAATACGTATGGCTGAGAGAGTTGTACTAAAACTGACGAGTCAACGCTTATGAGTGATAGTCCAACGACAGGTCCTTCGAAAGATCACTGGGTCGGTCATAGAAGATGAAGGCAGACACCAGGAGCTCCAGATGACTCATCCGGTTCGACAAGACTTAAAGGCCACAGACTGTGACGACCTCTTAACGGCTGTCAGAGGATGGCCGTCGCGATATGAGAGGATTCGAGGTGAAACGTAGAGCAGCCCAAAGCCAACAACAGGCAATAAAACCATATAATAATTTAACATACATTGGACATTATATGTCACTAAAAATCACGAAAAGATATTTAACGCACACATTTTAAATTAGGCACACTAAATAAAAAAAAAAAAACCCCTTATAATTCATAGAATTGAATGTAGTGAATATTTATTATTGTTGAAACAGCTTTATTATGATAAAATTACAATCTTCCTTATTGGGCAATAGGTTGAAGCGACCGCTAACTACATAAGAGAAATCACCCTATACTCTAATGCATATATATAGTAAACAAATGTCAATAACATTACCCAAATATAAATTATTGTAAAAACGTTAAACAATAAAACATACAGCCAGGGCCAATTAGTTATACGAGCTGGGACTCCAGCTGTCAGTCAGGTATAAGGCCCAAACCGCCGGCGACCCTTCCAGGCAGGCTCTGTCAGGGAACAAAGGAAAGCCACATCATTGGCCACAACAATGGCGATGCTTATTGGCTGCGGGCAAGGCTAGCTGGGTATTTAAGCCGATGATTTGGGTCCTGGAAATCATTGTCCTCACTTGTCACCAGGCACCCCCCTCGTGACGACCCACAAGGTAATTGTGATAAATGTTCTCATTCATACCATATTTACAATTTTTCATTCACTCGCTCATTCATACAGTATTCACAAACAGCCCAAAGACCTCCCTAATCCACATGGTTGTCACCTCGCATGCGAGAGAGGAAGCGGAGTCTCGGGAAGTCCCCCACGCACCTCCGTCAGCCGCGTCACCGGATACGCGTAGTGAATAAAGGACAAAAGAACATCAAGTTGGATAACCTCATAAAATAAATTATGAAGGTATTTTTTGACGGCATGTATGAGTCAATTTGAATACCATTAAATGCTTAACTTTGGGTATACCACACCACGTAAAGTGCTTCATTATTCAAACGGCGCGTACAGTTAAGTCTGAACAACCTTGGCCAAGTTTTTAAATGCATTTCACACGACATTGTCCAGTTAGTACATTTCCTGACATTGTGCGAGCCCCCCCCCATTATTTTTCTAGCCGACACAAGAAGTAGTGTTAAGAAAACACTATAAAAAGGAAACTTACAAAGTAGCAAAAGCATACTAACAAAATTACTGAACTCAAGCAAAAAAAAACAACACATTAAATGGCCAAGGAGAGTAGGCTATTCTATTCCAAGTAAAAACAAATGAAACTGAGAATACATTATCGAATTCAAGGACACACGGTTGCAATAAGCAGAAAAAATAAATAAAAAGAGGCAAGTTAGAGGCACAATATGTTATGAAAGCAGCCTTCATGAGGAGCGCCTTGGAAGTTTTTCCGCGTAGTATGAAGACTGATAGGTTAAGCAGAAAACAAAATCAGCCGCTTGTTCATCATATACCGTATATACCATTACCAATGAGAATGGTGCGACATGTTTACTACATAATACATAGAAAATAACAAAAATATTAATGGATTATGAGTATATTGGCTAAGGCTGATAAAAGAATGATGTTAGATTTTCATCAAATATCTCAGACCTGCATCAAGTGAGCATTGATGGACAACGTTTAGGCTCACATAGCCCCTCAAAACGTCGTCAAGAAATAAACTCAATGAACATCTAACACCTTTCTTTCATCAGACAAAACCGATACCCCAAACAAGTGTCCTTAACTCCCGGATGAATATATAATATAAATACGATTTCTTGTAATATTTATACTCGCAAAACACTTATATGTATGACAAATGCAGTATTTTTTAAACGAATGAAATTGATACCTCAACATTGTACATACTACCTCGAACCCAATTATTGTAAAATTTGCACGAACCTTGCGGAAAAAATCTGCGGAAAGTCGCGATCTAAAAATGTTTCCCTCAATTAAAAAAAAAAAAAAAAAAAAAATACAAAGCCAAATTTAGCAACTATGTGAGCCCAATTAAAAATCACTATTGCTAATCGCAGTTTTAAAAGATAACATTTTTGATTCCCAAGATTAGTTCTTCAGCACGTTAAAATTGTATTATCAAACAAAACAAGTTTGTCCTTATCTATATTCTTACAGTTTATTTTAAGATTTTATTTAAAAAATAGATAAAATAGAGAGAGAAAGAAGAACTATCTACAACAAAAGATATTCATTCACAACTACGCGTTAATGGAATTTCAGATCTAAAACGGTGTCCATGTGTGCTCGATTGAAATAGTAAGTGGTGGGCGAATAATAAACATTGATTTCGATGCTGTTTTTTAAATTTATTTACTCTTTTTTTGTTGTTTGTTTGTTTATTTATCACTTTGAATATTCTAGTCTCGATGCCTATTGGAACTCTACATCTATTTCAATATTTAACCAAACATAATTATATTGATTTAGGCTTAGAACAAACGAAATCTGGGCTTTTTATTGTTCGCTCTCAACACTTTAGTTGTTGGAATATTCTTGAAATTTTTGTGAGCTGCTATCTGTAATTCTTTAGTAAAAGGCGAAAGTTGTATTCACCCTTAAGACTGGAGACCAGTCAGTTAACATCAGTGTAAACGCCGGGAAGACCGACTGCGTTATCTTCTCCCTCCATAAGGGGAAAAAAGCCTTGCCAAAATCCTATACTATCGGATGTCATAAGAACACACGGGCTTTCTCAATATACTATCTGGGTATAAAAATGACTAGGCATCCCCATTTCTCTACCCATTTTAGTAACAAAATAGAAAAAGTACACATGTCTTACTCGCATTCGCACTTCGTCTCAAACTGACTATATAAATGTGTTCTCAGGACAGCTTTCCTGTACGGGCCCAACTATATACTCACTTAGCTGACAATACAGCTAAAATTCTCCAACAATTTCAGAACAAAATCATAAGAAAAGTGGTCAGCCATACCTCTCTCGAGAAATTAAAGAACGCCGACCTGCACCGAGTTCATCCGCCGAAGACACATCAAGCACCTAACCAACCCAGTGTTTAAGACTACGACCCAACCACCCTTCCCACATCGATGGCAACAGACTGTCGGGGGAAATTAGGTTGAGTTTAATTTGGTTTAAGTTTTTATTGTTATATGTAAGTTAGTTTTAAGTCAATGATTCATACGGTGAGCCCCATTACTTTTAAACATGTTTAGAAAATGAATGTATAATGTGCATTATACTTTTGTAACAATCACAAATCGCAATCCAAAATTATTAAAAATGTAGCCAAGGTACAGGACATATAATGTACCTACTGTAAATAGATTAATTTATGTAGAATCCATCCATAATTTATAATAACAAGGGGAAATGAAGGGGGGGATCTGTAATCCATCCTTAACCAGGGGGAAAGAAATCAGAACTTAATGGCTTAAATAGCCATCGAGTTGGGACTTGATTTTTTTTATCTTGGATTTCCTTTTCGTAGAATACATTGAGCATTGTACGTTGAATTATCTTTACGACTACTGTCGTAGATCAGGCAATTATTACCAACACGGATGAAAGTATAACCCCCCCCTCGACAACTATTTGTGATGGGGCAAACAGCACAATTAACTTTTCCTGCTTGGCCAGCAATGATGTCACCCTCACAAACCCATGCCCCCGTGGCAGTTAGTCAAGTTCTTCACGGAGTTTTTCAATATCGTCACATGTTTCCGGTGAATAATTTAGGAACATTCCTTTCCCACAGTTAAAACGACAACAACAGAAACATGATTGTTGCGAGGTAGTTTAATTTATTATTGTTTTGTTTGCACATTCTTATCCACTTAAAAAGAGTCACGTGTGATGTGCTGCAACACAATTAACGGGGGCTCCTTGTGCAGGGAGATGTTGACATTAACAGACAATCGATTAATAATTACAGTTAATTTTTGAGCCGGGATATCAAATAAAACTTCCATACGAAATTTTTATTTTTTTTAAATTTTTTTATTTTTTTAAAAGTTTACTATATGATATTTCTCTCTCTAGTTTAAACAGACTACGAATAACAATTTTTTTTTTCCGGACAATTTTGTTGCATCATATAAATACAATAGGTTAACGAAACGCTTAGACGGCTGGAGTGCATAATTGAATAAAGGATTAAACAATGTAAATTATAGAAACAAAAAAGGCAAATATAGACATTATTTTAATGTAACAATAATCTTTTCGGGCAAAAAGACTTTAATAACAATTTCGTAAATCAAATAGTCGATACAAACTGAGAAAGAATTCCCGTCCAAATGTTGAGTTGCAACAGAGTTAGCCTGGTGTTATTGTAAGTGATTTTAAGCATCAATTCACACGTGAAGGAGAAAAAGCAACAACAGGTAAATAAACACAGTTATTAGGCGGCTCTAACAGATCTTATGTAACAAATGATTAAGTGGCAAGAGCACTGCTTTTTCATGTTATTTACATCAATTATTCACCTAGACGGGAAAATAACATATCAGGCAATAATTGATGTTTTTCACTACATTCCACATTCAGTCAGAGACAATTGTACTTGTAATCGGTCTGACAAATAATAATGCTTACACGGTGTTATTAAATGAAAGCGTAAATCGTATTATATGAATAGGTAAATACTGGCTGGGTGAACGGTCTATGAATTGCGTTTTTAATAGGAAGTAATAAAAGTTTTGTATAATGGCACATTAAAAAAAAAAAAAAACAATTACAGAGCTTGAGAAATAGTTTACATAACCCGACCGGCCAATGACCGAGCTAATCTAATACAGAAACTGCAATGACCTGATTATGACAACATTCTTAACAGTCAATACTTTTTAGTCTTACAAACTATTTTTATCAGAAACGCTGAATATTTTTAATTAAACAATTTAAGTATAGAAAATAATAAATTAATACTAGATAAATAATGATATGCCAACTTAGAAAACACCCACCTACGTTTCCGTATTTTATCAATAAATCTTCGGCGTCAGTTTAGAGAGAGAGAGGTCAGTATCCCGACACTGCCAGAGCTAACTAAGGGCGTGGGCGTAGTAGTCCCTGATTGGTCAAAATAAACGATCATATGATATAACAGCTTCCGTATGCAGTAAAGGCCTATGTAAGAAATTGAAGTGAACAATGCTCGCTCTCGCTCTGCTCGAACCAGGGCTTTCTTATTTAACTACCTCAGCATTTCTCTTTCATAACCTCACTATGTTTTAGTTCGGCGTTGTCAGACCCCAAACCTTCCTAGTGGGATTTTCTGCCTTCGTCTCGCTAAAACTAGCACATCCTAGGAAGGGAACCCTTCCATGCTGAAGACGGCCTCTGGGGCCTTACAAAATATGCCTAGTAGCATCTCCCCCAGCGGTCCAGTCTGCCTTTTTCCGATTCACACTCGCCTTTTGGATCCGGACGGTTTTCACCTACCCTCAGATGCCGAGTGTTCTGATTCCATGACCACATAAACTACCTATAAAACCTAGCCTTATCCTGAACATAGTGCACTGTCGGGGCACACCTTTTAAGATCTTATGGAGTCAGATCAATAAACAAAACACGAATATCTCGCCGACTAGGCCGCCAGCAAAGGTCAATATACCAATAGTCAATAGACTATAGGTTTATTCATTTATCTCTTTCTTGACGCCTGTCGGGCAGTGGCTAGGGTCGACGAGACCTTCCCCCGGCGGGCACCCCGACAAATGAAAAGGAACCAGTAGCTATATATAATATGCTAATATACTAGGTAGAAGTTAAGATATTAGGTTAACTTTATTTTCAATTTTGGCCAAATATTTTCTTAATACAGTAAATTATTTTTTTGCTTTGTATATCCTATCTTTATTGGTTTATTTCATCAGTTATAATCAAAGTATATTTGATCGTGATTCTTAGCAAAGTATCACATGTTTAACTGCTGCTTATACCAACTGGGTCTGCTAATTTAAAAGTTCCTATAATAAATGGTACAACTATTTCTCGCTTCGGTATCTGAAATATTACAATTTAGCCCAGAACTAATTAGTAAAGCGGCAAAAAGGTAGCTAAAAGTGTCCATTTTTTCAGCCCTCCACAGTTTTTAACAGATCACGTTGTCAAGCATCGGCACATAACATAAGCCAAGATGACGTACGACTCGTAGTTAATATATCTGTACCTCGGAGGGATACAACACTATGTCCATTTTTTTCCATATTGACTTTATTACCGTAAAAAAGGTTTTTTTTCATTTTATAACAACTGCATGATGTAAATAACAATAAATAGAATGTTCTGGTAAAATATTGTTTCAACATCAATTCAATAAATAGCTGTGCCAATAACACTTTTTGTTGAAAAAAAGTTTAAAACTCCTCTCCTGTAAAGTTATGAAAATGGACATAGTGTTGTATCCCTCCGAGGTACAGATATATAAAGTTATAAAACTTTTTCAAAAATTTGAGACTTCTCACAGAAGCGGAAGTCTAACCCCCCACTTATTTAGGAAAAACGACGTTTGCGTAAAGGAAAAAAAAAAAAAAAAAGCAACCTCTTCACTAGAGTTGTGGAGGAGTGCCTCACTATGGAGTTGGGTTCGATTCCCGACTCCTCTGAAGAATTTTTTTTTCCTTCTTATTCTACACCGAAAAGTTGTTATTACAGAGATGCCATGCTGTTACATGAACAAGTCGGTGTATTATGAACCGTAACCACGTTTCAAGTCGATTAATAGTAAACTAGTACAATGTTTTTTTTTTCTTATAAATTTTAAGAAATTGACCATGAGCTCTCTATAACTCTAAATAACGTCTTATTGACCAATCACCAGTCGGCAACTTTCACCGGCTTCTTGATTTCTTTCAGCTTTAAATCAGTTATTTCTCAAATGCATTCAACAACATTATTTGAGAAATGTTCATAAATAAACCTCAACACATTTCTTTTTAGGTCACAGTCATAAAAGTAAGCAGTTGCTAAGATAGCGTAAATTTGATGCAGCCTTTTTTTCTGGTGGTTTCTGAATACAGATTCGAGAAAAAAAACAAAAACTTGCGAGTGGTATACTTGGGTTAAGGTCTAAACATTGGCTTACACGAAACCAACGAGGCTTGGAGTAAGAAAACGGTATTTTTTTGTACATATTTCATAATATAATTAACTGTTAGAAAGGGTAGCAGATTGCCGGGGCGCAAGGTGTTGCACAAATACAGTATTGAGGACAATAGCCGTGTTTGGAATCTCTAATGCACAAGAAATAGACCTCGACTGTACATAATAGAAATTTAAGAACGTATCGAACCGGGGACGAAGCCGAACTGGGGCAATTATGACCACCTGGAGCCGTAGTTTTTTTTACACATCCGTCCAAAAGAACAGGAAGCTCTTTTGAAGACGGACAATCTAACCGTCTATAACAACCTCTGCGAACTGGGGACAGAGGATGAACTTCTAGTTATCTGCAATCAGAATAATCTAATTTAAAAGCCGATACATTTTATAAATTAAACTAGCTGTTCTGAGGATCAATTGGCTTACTGTTTTTAATTTGGGCAAAAATACTTAATGTTATACGTGAATAGCGTTCCTATCAATGAGAATTGTATTTTCAATAAAATAAGTGTTAACAATTAAAAACGACTCAGGACGTCGATTTCTTTCAGTTGTTCTCAAAAGTTATTGATTAGTGTATGAATGAGCGAGTGAATGAAAAATTGTATATATGGTATGAATGAGATCATTTATCACAATTACTTATTGCCCAATAAGGCATATTGTAATTTTATCATATTAAAATAAATTTGGTCTTTTGAGAATTGAAAACACCTGGTTTACTTCACGCTTTAGTTCAAAGCTTTTTAAACTGAGACTTGAGTAATTGTAAAAATCGGCGAAATGAGCTAGATTTTTTTCATAGTTCCCGGTTTCAATATTACAATTTCAATTAACACCCAATCAGCACATATAGACGGATTATAACTTGAAATTTTCGATAGATTGGATCATTGTTACAATTGCTAATGATATAGACAGACACATAGATGAAACACGACTAATCCGTGGCTGTCAACCAACTATTTAGTTTTTTTTTTGTTTTTTTTACAATGAACCACTACAATCAAAACGAATCAGAAAGAAGTAAATACGTAACTCGATAAACAAAATAGCCCTTTATTACATTAATAGGTGCATGGTAAGGACAAGACATGGAAAAGGAAGGAAAAAGTTTGGTGTGGTGAAAGGTACGAGTAGCGAAAGCCCGATGCCCAACCAGGATAGAGAACTACCTTGGCCTAAAATCCGTATCAGGTAATTTTTATCTAGGAATTTAGGAAAGACATGGGGGGGGGCATACTTAAACATAAATTATGACACTGTTACTTAAACTGTAAGCAACCAACATCTCAAAAATATTCAATATTGACGAAACATCGATTTAATTTAGACTTATGACATGAACACAAGCTAAATTATCATTCATTTGTTTAAAAAATAAGGCATTTTTCAAGCAGATTAATAATGATCCATGTGTTTTATGACTTTAGGATGGGTACCTACTTTCCCCCCAATTAATAAGCATATAAGGAACTAATAACTAAAAAATAAATAAAGAAACTAATGTAAGGATTAAAGAAACTATTGCATACCCCTTCCACAGACGACTCGTATAAAGGGTGTCCCAGAATTAACGCAAGATTTGATTTAAATAGAAAACACAGTTTTTAGTATTTTTGATGTTATTTTTTTTATTGAATTATAAAGTAAATAGGATAGGGTTATTTTTGGAATAACACATCGGGCAAATGGCCTCCACGACTTTGCTGGCACATACGCACTCTTTTGTCGAAATTTTCCATGACCATTCGGCATAAATGTGGTTGAATTTCGTTGATGCAGCGTTGAATTTCCTCTTTTAATGCACGGGTGGATGTGGGCTTGTTGACATACACCTTAGACTTCAAATAACCCAATAAAAAAAATTCTAAAGGTGTTAAATCACACGATCTAGGGGGCCGATTCTGATCACCGAAACGAGAGAGTACACGACCTGGAAATGTCTCATGAAGTATTCGAACTGTTTCATGGGCTGTTAGAACGGCTTGTTTTTGGACGGCCAGTGTGTTTAATGTCTCCAACTGATGCACTCACCCTATATTTTTCAATTAATCTCCTCACAGTTGATGAAGTAAAAAAACACTATTCCGGCCATATTTTGTATGAAATTTTGGAACTTCGGCCGCCAAACTTTCATTATTTTTGAGATAATGTTCAACAATAAAGACACGTTGTCCTATCGTGTAACGCTCCATTTTTACTAACCCTGAACAGTCAGCTGTCAAATTGTTTTTTTTTTTAGGGTTACCAGCACTTTACTGCACAAATAGCGGCAAATTTAAATCTTGCGTTAATTCTGGGACACCAGATTACAAATCTCTCGACCATCCCTTCCTTCTCTTGTACTTCATTTAGTTCTGTATATTTCATAGATTATACTTTTGACGCATTAAAATATTATTAGATAAAAATTGAACTTAATATGTGATAAAATATCTAAAGCAGTTTTCACTATATCGGTGGATCAAGGATTTTTTTTTCCATTGTTTTAACGCATTTTATAGCCAGTTGCCAATGGATTATAGAGGCTAAAATTTAACCAGAAGTTGCCAAACAGTTCATCATTTTGAGACAAAGTTATTAATAATAAGACGCCATGTTTATGGGAGTAATTCGTTGAATAAATTATTATGAAAGGAAAAATGCAAAGCTCACATATGCATAACTGGGATGTCTCCAAGGACTAAATATAGAATGAAAACGTTAGTAGGTAGTCCATATAAGAACATACTCAATGATCCATTGATGAGGTTGTAACTTTAATGCATAAAGGCTTCTTGTAATACCAAGAAAACTCAAGACTAAACTAAACAAAACACAATATCGTCTTTCATAGGCACTTTGACTACAAGGAATAGTAGTGAATACAAAATATCTAGTTCCTATTGGAAGTCCTCTGTATTGTAAAAAGAAAGACAAAACTACACTTGTAAGTGCCGACATTACGTGAATAGAAATGACCTAGATACAGCCGGGATATGAATCCAACAGGACAGCACGATGGGTCGAGCCAAGCCAAGGTTTTCTCTGTTCCGGTCTAGGCGAAGGTTACTTTTGAATAGCCACACGATCCTATTCTACCTGGCACACTTTCTTGTTACGTCAATCATGAAGTGAAAAGTATTTTTGACTCAAGTTAAACAGTATAGTTAAAAAGACATAATAAGTAAGAGACGAAGGAACAATATCGAGACAGATGCCGAAACAACGTGTGAATTTCAACTAAAATACTTCATTTTATGGCTTAAATCACTTTTGATTTTTCATAAAAATAGCTAGCAAACAATAAATAAAGATAAATTATTAAATTGTAGCTAAAATATTAAAATCTGCCTGGACAAACGGACGGAGAGGTTTGGCATATCTTTATATGCCCCTTTTCCCCCCCTCCCTCATGGTTATGAAATGTGTCTATAATTGTTTTTTGTATATATGACAGGATTTTTTCCCACTAAGCAATTGTCCCAAAATTCGAATTTTGGTTTTAAAATATAATAATATTTTATAAAGCTCTTCAATTTTACTTTTTTATTTTACAATAAACAAATACTTATATTATTTATTATTTCGGGGTGTATCGATCAGCCATTAAAAGTTATATATTGACAAAAAATTCCCGCTTTCTATTGCTATATCTCAAAACTTGTTTTGTTTTTTTGTACTATCTTTGAAATTTGTTTTGCTTTACCACACTCTTTATATTAACAATAGGAACCCATTACAATTTATAATGTCAACTATATTTTAAGCTGTGTCTCCATCATTCCAGAGATTTGAGGAAATGTGACCCGTTTTTTTATTTTCCCGTATTGGATTTCAACCAACACATAATGACCATATTTCAAATGTATTCCATCGTTTTCACGAGCTCTGTTGTAAAACATACGTAGAGACAGACGAAAGACTCTTCGTCCCGGTACCCTTTCGAAAGAACATAGAGAACAAAGTGTATACCGGGGGTGACATAAGGCAGATGGAAAATTCAAATTTTGGTTTTAAAAAATAACAATAATAATAATATTTTATAAAGCTCTTCGTATTTTTTTATATAAGTTGAAACAATAAAGGAAAAACTGAGGGCCAGACTTTAAAGGGAAAAAAACTACTAGTTGATCCACCGATATAGTGAAATCTGCTTTAGATATTTTATTACATATATGGTTCAATTTTTATCTAATAATATTTTAATGCGTCAAAAGTATGAACTTAATGTATAGGATATTTTTGGAATATCTTCCAAATTCTTGTATGTTTAACCAGGGTAAAAGCTGTGACTCGTTAAACTGTAAGCTGTGAAACGGGCGAGAATTTTTTTTTTTCCATTAATTGGCGGGTAAATTCTCGTGCTCGGAAACAAAATAAACACGGATTTATTCATTTCTTGATAAGAGGAAACTTGTAAAACAGTCAGTCGTTAAAGATTCGTTCATCAATGTAATCGAAACTAATTAAAAGGCAGCGCCGATTGAGCACAGTAATAGATACTAATCGATTCCTGGCTCGACCGTGAAACAGGTCGTAGACAACACGTCACAGACGTTATGAATAATGCATACGACGTTTTATAAACTAGCAGTTCGCTCATTCCCCGAACCAATTCCATCCTCTAAATGGCGACAGCAACAATATTATAGAATAAGGTTTAAAATTCATATAAATTTTTCCATCTGCCTTATATCACCCCCGGTATACACTCTGTTCTTTCGAAAGGGTACGGGGGCGAAAAGTTTTTCGTCTGTCTCTACGTATGTTTTACAACAGAGCTCGTGAAAACGATGGAATACATTTGAAATATGGTCATTATGTGTTGGTTGAAATCCAATACGGGAAAATAAAAAAACGGGTCACATTTCCTCAAATCTCTGGAACTATGGAGACACAGCTTAAATATAGTTGACATAATAAGTTCTAATGTGTTCCTATTGTTAATGTTAAGATTGTGGTAAAACAAAACAAATTTCAAAGATAATACAAAAAAAAACAAGTTTTGAGATATAACAATAGAAATCGTGAATTTTATGTCAATATATAACTTTTAATGGCACTGTATATGAGGTAGGCCGATCGATACACCCTAAAATTATAGATAATATAAGTATTTGTTTATTGTAAAAAAAAAAAATTGAGTAATAAAATATTATTTTTTAAAAGCAGAATTCTAACTTAGGGACAATTGCTTAGTGGAAAAAAATCCTGTCATATATACAAAAAACAATTATAGATACATTTCATAACCATGAGGGTGATAATTCAGATTGCAGGCTCCAGGTCGATGTTGGGTTAAAATATAAATAAACTTTTCATTCTTGATGATAATTTTATTGAAAGTTTATTATTTGCTGAACTATTTTTCAAAATTTATTTCCTTACTTCATGTTAGTGTTTTTAAAATGTTTGCAAGTTTATGAAGCCTATCTATCTACTCGCATTTTGGAATTCTGATACAATTTTGATAAAAAAATATTCAAAAATTAATGATTAAATAGTGTTTTCTGTAACCTATACCAAAATAAATATTCTTTAAATAGTATCTCGAACCATCTAGTAAACATGGAGGTAAATAAAATAAGTTTTGGCAAATTATCAAACAAAACAGATATAACCTTATACTTCATTGGTATTGCTGACAGCTGTAAATAAAATAATATTTTGTAAACTAAAATGTATAATAAAACAGTTTTGATTGCTGAAAAAGTGTATTATCTTATTTTTACATGGTTTTGATCATAACTGTTAGAGAAAAACAGTTGTATGATTTAGTCTTCCTAGTTAGATAGATCAATACTTTCACTAATGTTTGTAAACTGCGCTTATTGTGCACTGGCCTAATTAAATATCAGAAAACTTTAATTAATTGAACTAGTTGAACTAATTAGTTGAATTAGTAGAAACCTTAATTAGTGAGAATACTTTGTGCGGAACACTTAAAAATATTTCATGCAATCAACAATAAAATTGATAATGTACTACTTACAACGTGCAAATAAAAAGAAATGTTGGATTGTAACTCGAATAAGTATACTAGAGCATTTTATGGCTAAATTTTAAAATTTGGATTTATTTACAAACTGAATATAATTGGTAGAACTAATGATGATTTATTATTCTTTAAATTAAAGCTTCCCTTTTTACCTGCATGAGAAAATTAAAAAAACTGTAGACTTTTGTTTTTGTAAATGTATAAATAAAAGAACCCATTTATTTTAAAATAAATTTTCAAGAATACTAAAGTTTCTTACTGGCATTTCTTTCCAGTTTTACTCACATCTAAAATATGCTGAAAGTTTGAAGGAACTTTTGAAATAACTGAAAGCAATAACAGTTCCCTTACTAAGTACTTATTATGAATCACTTACACTTCAAAATTTTTCTTCTTCTAATGATAAATTTGAGTTTAAAATTTCCTTAATGAATAAATGCTGACCTGATAACTCCTGATAATTGCTTGAACAGCAAGGTGATCATCTATAATCTTCTCTGACACTTGAGCTGCACCAACACCACCACCACCAAGGTAAGGGCCTAGAGATGTGATAGGCACTGTGTTGCGTTCTGGTTCTGCGAGAGATGGTGGTCTAGCGTAGGCTGCGCCCGGAGGTGCTCCTGCTGAACTGGCTCGGAAGAATGCATCCCAGGACTGAATATACAGCAACAAATGCAATGTTAACCTTCTTGAACGATGGAAAATTCAAAGTAGTAAAACTATATGTGATAGAAATATTTGGTACAATTTCTCAAAGATTCATCAAACCTTTATGGAAACAAATATGCAAATTATTTCAAATTACAGTGTTGAACTTAGTTAGCTTCTACAATTGGTGAGGAAAACACCAATAAAACTTTAAAATAATTTGTAAATTCAATAAAATTAAAAATTGAATTGCCTAAAAAAAACAAAACAAAAAATGTGACAATAAAGCAATATTTGTGGTATATAATTCCACTGGTTTAATAATTATTAGCCAAAGAAAAAACTTGGGACGACTTCCTGATCTCGGGTCAGGCAATCTTTTAAGCTCAGCCAAATAGGTTAGTGACTAAAGAATTGGATATTAAATCTGCTAGCGCGGTTCAATATGGATGGCTCAGTTGCCAGATATTATGAAATCATGGGTTTGAATCTCGACTCCAGCGGGATCTTTATCTTTAAGCCAATCTTTATTTTATTTATTTATTTAATTAGCCTGTTGATAATAAAAAGATAAATACTATCTGTATATATCAATATAACAATGTCAATAATAACAGTATTTCCAGGTTTTGCACTATACTGTTGGTAACATCAGTTTCTATTCCCCGTTATACTTCTTTCAATCTTCTTCAGATGTTTAAGCTCTGACTTCTTAAGAACTTTCCTCTTTCTCAAGAAAAATCAATCATTTCCGCTTAAACAGTACAAGAAAATGGCAAGTTTCAAACAAAAAGTTGAAAGAGGAACTGCAGAAAACTACAACTATTTATTTTTAAAAGTGAAAACATTCTTAAGGGGTAGGTAACGTTAAACTTTTCATAATGAATTACCAATGTACAACAAACAACCATCCTCTCTAGATATAAATATAATTTGAATTCACGAGTCACTGAAAATTAACTTTTTTTTTTTCATTTTAAAGTTATCTATTATATTTTGACCGAAACTTATTTGAAATAACTTAAACAGAAAAACATTCTATCACTGTATATAATTACTTATAGTAAAAATCATATCAATTAAAATTACTGTATTAGCAAATTATTTCAGGGAAAAAAATAAATACAGTTATATTACTTGACAGACCATTTTTATAGAAGACGAAATAAGTGGTTATATTTAATGTTTTGGTAGCACCCACACTATTCTTTCTTATATAAAGGGAGGAATTTCTTTTCCCATTCAAAACATAAGAGAGAGCTCTTGTTTTCTATATTGTAATTATTTTAACCTTGACACTGCCTAACCGCCTTAAACAACACACCTAACAGCCCCATATAGCAGTAAAAAGGGTATTTACCTATTTTGGAGTTGTATTTATTTTAATCAATAAAGTTTTCCGTCAAAGATAAGAAAAACACCATCATTGTATTTAATATTAAGATTGATTCTCATTCTATAAATCACCATTTACTAGTGACAGACATCTGTTTTTTTTGTTTATTTAATAAAAATAAATAAATAACATTATTATCAAATAAACTACTTTATTCTATTATTTACTCAAGAAACATGAAGATTACCAATGTTTATTTTAGATTTTTAATTTAAAATTATTTCTGGACAGTTATAATACGTCTTCCTTATTTCGCTGATATAATATTTGTCTAATACTCACCGCATGAACACTGTTAGGGTCTCGCTCCCAGGCAGTGTACATTTCCTCAATGTAGTTGGATGAAGAGCCATTGAGGAAGGGTTCTTCCTTGACAGCAGTGGCTGTCGCATACTGCCTGGGTCCTGTGTGTTGATTAGGATTTGAACCGGATGATGTCGAACTCTGGCGGAGCCATACTGCGAACCTCTTATTTCCTGCTGCCTTAGGAAGGAACGGAACTAAACTGTTTACAACTTGACGAGCACGATGCATTTCCTAAGAAAATTTTTAAAAATAAATAAATTAAATAAAAAAGGAATGAAACTTGTTAAGTTACAAACAATATGTAATAATAAGTATATTTTGGGTATTATATTTCTCTACTCTAGATTCCAGAAGAGGCAAAACATCAACCTCTGGAATATGTCATGAACATAAATATACATATTAGAGCTACTTAAAGCTTATTATTGTCAACAACACTACTTTATGATCCAACATTTCTCTTTCGAGCATTACAACTGAAATTATTAATGTATCCTTTTCATCAATGTTTATTTTTTTTTTAAGTTTATAGGCATAAAACCAATTGTCTTCAAAGCCTTTTCCACCTGTAATAAATAATAGCTAAACTATTCAGGCAATCTCCTTCTATTACAAACCTGTTAACTTCTTGAAATCTCTATCATAGGACAACTACTGCCTAAAGTGGTTTCTCTCTTAGCAACTCAATAAAAGGCTAAATGGAGTATTTTGTTCCACTTAAGATTAAGATCTGCCAACTGTTCTGAGGCCATATCTCAGACATGCTATTAATAATAATATATTATTATGTCTCATAAATCCCTCATGACCTTGATGAAGATCTGTCACTTTCACTGTCTTGGGGTAATCCTATTGACAGTGACCCCATGACTAACCCCGCACCTGGACCTCAGCTAGAATTGAGCTCCTCCTAACCTTCCTGGGCCATCCCAAGGTGTCTGTGGCCTTGACCAATCCATTCAGGTACTAATGAGTGTACCTATTTGGTGATTTATTTTTCCATATTTCTTCATTACTCTTGGCCCTCCTTACACCTAATATAGTATTATCTGGAGACTTTTATTATCCAGAAGGACTGTCATTTTTTTATTAGGTGCATTTGGTCAAATATCAGTAAACCGCTCTGTAAAGAATCTGTAGTATGTTCACTTCTTTCCTTTGTTTTACAATCAAGCAATCGCGCGAAGCTCCTTTAGTTTTCATAATCCTTGTTTCCGTATCTTGTTGTGACTTAAGAGTGATTAACATCCTTGGATAATGGGATAACATTACCTTCTACCTTCTGAGTGAGGTCTTACTTTGATTGAAGTGTCACACTTTGAATTTACGTCTCCATCTGGTACTTATCATCAGACTACATCACCTCAAACTTCAATTTCACATATTTTAACGTATGGTGTCTGTGAACTTTTGCGTTATATACCATCTGCGTATGTAAAACTCTTTAACCTACTACCGAGCCCCACTATATTCCTGCAATTGCCTACTTCATTACTTAATCAATCATCATTGAAGGGCACAAGCAACTTAATCTCACCATTCTGTTTTTAAAAATCAACAATAAAAAAGGGTGGGGAATTATGAAGAGGTCGTCTAAGAAAAATAACTACCCTGTTATTGAATTTCATAAAATAATCCATTTACATAATCTTCATACCTATAATTTCAATGCCAAAATCTATTACAGTAAACAACCGAATATACAGATAGCAGATGTTTATCCGTTCTAATTTTTCTCTTCAAATGACATGCTAATAAGACCTTTATTTTATATCTCTAATATATTTTTATGGTTGAATGTACTCTCAAAACAGATCATCGAGTAAAAATCCTTAGAGATAACTGATACAATGATATATATACCTAATTATAAATAAAATCTTATAAAATTGTATTTTAGGAACTTTACCAGGACAAATACAACTTTAAGGGGTGAGAATAGATTGCTTTCACATTTACTGTCAATTTTACTTTTAGCTTAGTGCAGTATAGTAATGACCTGTTATTGTTTCTAAAAAAAACAACTAAAGTAATTTTATCTAATAGTTAACAGGTTGCTATTTGGTGTGTTCCCATTAAATATGTGATGAACTGAATGAATATCAGACTGCAAGGTAACAGCTGTTAGACAACTTGTCGTGTCAATATAAACTGACAAAAATAATTATATTAAGATATTATACTCAAAGGCCAGAAAGGCTATACATACATAATTATTAATGAATTAATTATACATTTGCAGGCAACCCACACTGTATATTTTTTTAATACAATGTCGTAATGTTGTACAATAAAATTTCATCTCAGGAAACATATACCTATTTTATACATTGCGAATAGTAACATAACCGATTAAATATTTGAAATAGCTTCAGCATAACTTAAGAATTTATGATAAGGGGGGGATTGATAACAGTTTAACTTTGAATATATGTCATTCCCAATTAAAACGAATCATGACATAAATACCTCCACAAAAGTTTTACTTGTTAAATAAAATATAGAACAATGATAATAAGATTATGACAAGGAACATTACTATTTATGAAGAACAATTGAATCGAACTTTCTGGGCAATAGGTAGTTTCAATCGAGATTCTTAAAAATATCATTATCAGTACATAATACACATTGTTTCATATAATGATCTACAAATGACCTGACTAAAAATAGATTTTCAGACCCAATCTCATAACTAATAGTGCCAATTCTATTTTGAAAACGAAATTATTCCTATTCAACTATATGATGTCAAATTTAGACGATTAAAATATAAAATTAACTTTATTAACCTTACTAATTAATCAAAACGTATCTGCAATATCCCTATCTAAAATTATCATTCCTAATGTCTATTTCAATCTTCATATTATTCCTGCACATTTTAGAATGACACAAAATTGAGGAATTTAAAGCAGTAGAAAATTTGCAAGAAATGTAAATTCACTGATAAAATTGTTAAGAAATATTTTTTAGTAATAAGAATACTCACGAATATTAACAGTTGCCAATTGAAGAAACTGCCTGAACTAGTGTTCGACTTCTATAGTCCAATATGTTAATGTGAATTATTTTAAAAGAGGTTCACAACTGACCCAACCCCACCATCACTGGGTGAACCGTGCACTGAAAGACCAAAAACGATTTTCCCTCACTTACTGCTGCCTTGATAGCTCTCATTTTTAAAATCGAAAATGTTTCAATGCCTTATAAATATGTACAAATTAATAATGAGAAAAATTATATGTCACTATAATTTATTGGATAAATCGAAAATGTCACATGTTAATACGAAATTTTAATAGCGTTTTTGTCAACTATTTGCTTCAATAAAATGTTAAAGATTTTATATTCAAATGTAGTAGTCAAAATAACTCAATTATTATCGATAGTTTCAGCTATCCGCCACCAACGTTAATTTTTGATTGGAAAACGATAATTTCCGATAAATCTCTTTCCAGATATCAGTGTAATTTAATAATTTTTTTTATATTTTTATGTTTTGTTTTTTTAAAAGCAAAAACCTTTATACTTTCATCACAGTCATAATATTATTCATGGGTTTAATGAAGGCCCAAGGGACTGATCATTTCCAGAGCAAAAAGTATATAAATTTGCATGGAAGTTCGCTTGATTTTCAAAGTTCTTTGAAAATACTCCATTAAAAATAAGTGAGGTCTATTTAATTGACACCTTAAAATGAGTAATTATTCGAGGCATCCCTTAGTTGGTCCTTGAAAGAAGGGGTGAAAGAATTTATTTTGTACTGACCTGGTTACTTCAATGATTCATTAATTGAGTCCATTTGCATCCAGAGGAGCGGAATAATTATAGTATGCTTCAAGATTAATCGTAATTTCGCTTACAGAAAAATGGCACTACTATTCATTGGGTTAACTTCAGGGTGAATGTATACCATGACACAAAGAGAAGTTGCTCATTTCTGCTGCTCACTAATTCATCAAAGAGTATCATTAATATACGTAATGGTGAGGACAATGTGTCCTTTTACCTTTCGGCCACTTCAGAAGGTGTTTTGTAAATGTTGTCATTAAATACATTAACCAAGATTCAAACTACTAAATATTAAGTTAATTCAAAACGTAATGAAAATATATAATAAACATTTTCAACATACCTACTTGAAAAGACATTATCTTTAGGAGGGAGGATTATTGATTAAAAAATGAAAAAGGAATGGTATTAATAGATAATTAAGAGTATAAATCTGTTGGAGAATGCATTTCCCTTTTAAGCAAGGAGTTAGTTCAATTTCAATTTGTTATCTCTAACAATCAGAAATCCTTTTTTTTTTTTCTTTTTTTATTATTATTTGTCTCAGGTTTGTAAAATTACCACAGAGGCATTTAGAATTTCACTTTCCTCTAATCATTTACAGTGATGCCAACATTTTGTATTCAGTTGTCTTAATAATGTTTTAATTTGTTTGGAATACTCAATCAAAATTATGTACAGAATGCTTTGCTAAATCATTATCAAGCTCTTTTTATAGCCATTCATGGAATAGTTTCTATATTGATACATTTGTTTATATAAATGTTGTATACTACATTTGACTCATACATAGCTTATGGCTCAATAAATTTTTATAAGTTGGAATGTATCACTCAGATCATTTTTATTGGTAGAAACTTAACTCAGACAGTTAATAAACAATGTTTCAAGGAAAATAAATATGTAAGCGCACTAGAATGGCATGCAGTTCTGGTGTGACTACTCTTTTTAGCACCTGAGAATTGTGTCTATAGTCTATCCGGTTCATACGGGGATCAGTGATTGCGAAGGTATGAAAACTCAACCAAGCCTAAATTCATAATAAACGAAGCTATTGAAGAAAATATAACAATTAAAAAAAAAAGTTAATATATATTGTTTATATGGCATAAAAAGTACAACTCTTACATATATATTTTTTCAATTACATGGAATTTCATGCCAGTATCTTTCTTATTCATTTAAAATTTTTGTAAGATAAGTAAATAAATGAAACTTTGTAGAAAGTTTTGTATTAGGTTAAAAGTAAACTAAATTTTTAATTTTAATAAATAGTGGTCCCAATTACCTCCTCCTGTTAAATCATAAATTTCCCCCTGATGAGAAACCCAGGTCATTTTTTTTTGTGGGTAGGTAGAAATCTTTAGACAAAGTTGAGTCCATGCCCTGTAGTAGTGTGGGATTTCACCCCACTAAAACATGCAAAATACTCTGGGATTTTGTTGGAAAGCAAGTAGAACTTAGCACCGTTGAGAAGAAGAAATCATTGTATATCTACCTGTTTATTGAAGACCAGCACCAGCTGCGGCTAAGGCTTCTGCCCAGATCTATTGGAAGATAATAAAGCCACCAAGAAGGTAGTTTTAGTAGGGTGAGATCCCACATTACTACAGGGCATGGACTCTACTTTGTCTAAAGATTTCAACCTCCCCTCAAAAAAAAAATTGTTGGGGTTCTCATCAAGAGGAAATTTAGGATTTAGGAGGAGAGAATCGGGACCTACTTATTAAACTTAAAAATTTAGTTTATTTTTAACCTAATACACAAAATTGAATGAGGTTTAAGGAAAATAACATTAAGAGGTATAGTATACCGGGCAGTCTTCATTAATCAATAGAGATCAGGCCATAAACGAATCAAAGCAGTACCACTCTGTGTTAGCAATCTGATTCTTTTTCTGAGGATAAGGAATTATCTTGTGTTGTCATGATACAACAAATAAAAAATGGAAGAAATTTATAATTAAGAACCCTCCTATGAATTCTAAATACAACAATATATAATAAATAAAAAACAAATAAAATTACAATTTTTAATGTAATTGTAAATAGTGTCTCTAAAAAGACTATCTATAAGTTCTGAATATAAATATTTATAGGCACGCCTATTGTATTGATATATTTTTACTCCAAATTAGTGAAATTTCATCAAAAATAAGTAATTTGAATCTGAGCATTGACATATTTTATGTTTGTATTTAAGTTCGGGTAAAAGGTTTATTTATCTGTAATCAGATAACACTGATCAGTAGCCATGCCAATCACTTATAAATGTAAAGTATTAAAATGTGTTACTGGACAGGATCAATAGCAAATAAAATTATAGTCACAAAAATAATTATATGTTATTAATAAGAAGAGTACATTTGAATTAACTGCTTGAAAACTCCAGAGAAGGCATATTTCCTCAATTTGGAAGTCGGTGATTTGCCAGTCTACAGCGGCGAGGTGTCAATGGAACATTTCATAGTGTATTAAAATGTTATTTATATTTTAATATTTAATTAAAAAAAAACCTGATTGTTTAATTTGTTAATTAGAATAATGGTTTGTTTGTTTTAAAAAATGATTTTTATGTTAATTTCCTTTCATTAATTTAATGAGTTATTAAATCCAGTTCATTATATACATACCTTTTTTTCAAAATATTTAGGATTATGTTTAGAGGTGGAAATGAAATCTATAAGCATTAAACTTCCAATGTAATCCAGGAATACTTATAAAAATATGATCTGTTAGTTTTGACCCATAGTGCATCCATCCTGCTGTATTGTCCTGATATTATTTATTATAATAATACGTCCATAATATATAAATTCTTCATAGTAAAATATAGAGGGCCTGTAGGTAAATCATTTAAAACTGCTAGTAATGGTATCTTTATGAACAGGAATTAGGAATGAATAAATATAAAGTCTGAATGCAGTGTATTAAATGAAAACTAATGTAGGAATAAAAAGCTATTAAATTACTTAGTTTATTTTGTCATTTAATTATCTCAGTCACAAGAAACATATGAAATTGTATCAAGCTGTTAATAGTAATCAATAGGCAGTTTGTTGCACATTAATTTAGCCGATAGTCATAACATGTACAAATTCTATGTAGCAAATATATAGATATATTATATATATGTATGTATGTGAAAACAATAAATATTTCTTATTGTTACAATTTACTAACAGAAATTCGTTGTTACACTTATCAGAGTGTTTGCTATTTGAAATAAATTTATTTTGTTTTTTGTTTGCTTTTAATTATTTTTCATTAAATTGAATTTGAGCACAACCTAACAAGTTCTACTTCATTTAATAATTTGTTTTTATAGCTCAGAGAATCTACATCAAAACCATTACCTTAAAGAATTATATCATTCAACCTTATCAGTATTTTACATATGAAAGTACTAAGTAAAACAATGAGTTCTGTCCTGCAGAACGTTAATTGCACAAACGGTACAAGACCATGGAACAAAAGCATATTTATTAACTATGTGTCAACTATTGTCAAAAGTTTTACAATTTTCTTTTATATACTGGTATCCTAATCTATTAGCATTATTGCTATTATTTAACTACATCTAATAATGGCAATCATTAACTAGATTACATTTATATAAAAATAACATTACACTAAAAATGAAACAATACAAAACAAAATAAACAACAACATATAAGGAAAGACATATTGTAGCATTACATATTGAGATCTTATTATTAATAGAAAAAAACAAACAAATAATACAGTTTATGTTTAACAAATGAGGATTGAAAATATTTTTTATTCCCAAATAAGATACTAAAATATAAACGTTTGCTTATAAACAATATTTTATAAGTCATAAAAAAAAAAGATCAATTAAAGCATTTCAGAGCCAGTTACCAGGTTCAAGAAATCCTTTTACTAACGATAGAATGACCAAGTTAGAAAAGCATCAAATGACAGAGGACATAATCTAATTACTTTATTTGATTCCACTAGTTGCAAATATATTTTATTGAGTGCAGATGTAATCCCATTGTACCAGGAGTGCAGTATATTTGTTACTATGGCAACAAGGATAGGGATCAAATCATAGGCACATTGTTGGTGCTTTATAGTTTAAGGAAAACGAGCAGGATGTGAAGTTGATGTGCATTCTTTCAAAATACTTCATGCTACGACAAGAAGTAAAATATACATCTCATTTATTAAAAAATGTTTTTACATTAGATTAAAATTATACCTTTCCTTCATCATCACAGTATTCATTCATTTCGTGTAAATACAATCGTATTTGGAATAAACAATTTTCCAATATAAAACAAAAGTTAATTTTGTCTGGGCTAACCAGTTTATTGTCTCTGCCATCAACCATTCCTAAAATGTAATAGCTCTTTTGTTCAGCCAGTACACAAAAAAATAGTCTTAAGAAATAGCTCTTCAGGAAGGTACATTATTTAAAAAAATGTGCTTAATTAGTCGAGAAATTGTTTCCTCAATATCAATTACAATACAATTCAATTATGTTTCGAACAAAGTCCATCTTGTCTACATTATGTTTATAAATATCTGGGATTATGAATGTAGTTCCTTTTGGTCTTCTTAAAACTACTAAAAGGCTTTTAAACATAACTGTCAAAAATAATTGACAGAATTTAATCGAATGCATAGGAAGACAAACATTGCTGATTTGTCTTTCATGAGCAATCATTACTATTACTGTTATACTAAGTAATTACTTAGTTTATTTTTAGTGATCCCTGGAAATTGTATACCCTACTTAATACGACACAAGGTGTAATTTTCCCAAACATTATTTCACACCGAAAACCTCAATTTGTATCTATAAACAATTTACGTGCAGTTTGGCCATCTTAAATTGTGGTTAAGTACAATCGGAACAATTTAATTTTAATTTCTATTAGTATTTTTCATTTAGACTTTCATATAGTGTATTAAGGGTTACCGCTTCAATTTTTGAAGGACCATATTTACAATGTGCAGAAATTAATTCAACTGATCATCAATAATGATTATTAGCGGTAGTATGTAATCCCTCTTTTTTAATCATTGTTGGAAAACAGTACAAAATGAAAAAATCTGGACCAGGATTTTGATTACCATTTATACGCCCTTACGAACTGAGCAATAACTATTATATCCAGGCCACTACATTATCTATTGTCCAAACTCTTTAACTCTCTGAAAACACTGCGAATCGCAATGTTTTTTCTCAGAGCTGACTGAAATTTATTTATAGAGTACAATTAATTTAATTTTAACAGCATTTCATATATTAAGTACTTAACTTATATTAGGAATATATTTATAATTGTTAGTCATGGTATTTAATTCTACTGGTTTAAATTTTGATAATTATTGCTAAAAGAGAAAAAATAGTGACGTGGCTGGGATTCCAATCAGTTTCATTCAATTCTTCCTAAATTTTGCCAATTATTATCAAAATGAAATGCTGTGCTTTGTCCCTTCTGCTACCATATTTTTAAGAAAAAAATTACTGTCTTTCCAAATATTTGAACCCTTCCATATTTATGATGCAGTGACGTTAAACTACACACCTTTCTTGGCTTTTAAAGTCGGAGTGATCAGTGCTTGAAAGACCAAATGCTAATGCTTATTTATAACAATAAATAGTGCTATTGGTGTCTCCTCTGTCAAATAAAATAAAAAATTATACGACTATAATGAAAAATATGTTGATCGAAATGTATAGAAACTAAATATTAGATAAAAAATATTGACTATTGTTTGATAGTTACAAAAAAGTCATTAATATCATACTCTCATGTTTTATGGAACCATGTTCTTCATCTGCTGTTATAATGCTGTCCCAGAAAACTGTTATATTCAATTCAACACCCACCGGATACCCTGATTTTTACTTTTGAATTATGAAAATATAATATGCCCGCTTAAGTCTATTTGTGTTTCATCCGGGATTGCTATGATGGTTTTAGTCAGGATGTTCCAAAAGATTCAGGATTGATTGTACTCACTTGAGATAATGATATGATCTCATTTTAATATTCGAAAATCATCGAAAAAACAATAAAATTTTTAAAATAACAAAAAAAGACTTAAAACATTATTTTTTAATCATCAGCTTCCTTCTTCAGGGTTAACTTGAGTAGTGAAAAATTTGGCTATAGAGATTTCATACTTTATAAGCTCTTGTTTTTTGTTGCAACCATTATTGTTCCAAAGGTAAAAAATAAATTAAGATTTATAGTCACATCGGTAAACTTGTTCAACTCGGCTTCATCCACCTTCTAATTACTTTCTCCAATCTAGTGGCTGTGAACACATACTGATAGTAGAAAACTTGTTATATTCAATGCGACAGGATACCCTGGTCTATATTTTCCAATTATGAAAACATACTAAGGATGTCTAAATGTTTTTACTATTCAAACGGTGGTTAAGTGATTCAGTAGACATTTATTAGTCTGACATTTTTCTTAACAATATAAAGTTCACCGAAGCAGTGATGATGGCTTACAGAATACTACAGTGTGATTGCTTATTGGTTTACACTGTACCAAATAATTTATTGTTTTATATACATATACATATGTATATACATAAAATACATTATGAAAATATACAATAGCCATTTGTAATATAATTTTTTAAGACATTCATTCAAGGAAATTTTATTATTTTTCTAATAAAGAAAGGAATTTGTTACTTTCAATTCAAAGGGTGTTTTTGGCATTTTTTCAAAATTTTTATTAATGAATTTTTCGATTGCTCCAAACATTTTGAAGTAATAAATTATAGAATAGATAATTATTGAACAACACAACAATTTAGCTAAGAATGTTCTGGGGGTTATTATTTTAATAAAAAAACCCTCTTTCTTCAAGTTCGTAACTATCTAAGTAACAGATTCATCTTTAATATCTATATATTATTTTGCAGCCATCATATTTGGTATCATAACTTTGGTCGTCATAAAATGAGCCCTTGAAAAATTGATTAAATCTTAATCTCTTATAATAATATCGAATATCAATAGGTTTCTGATTAATTTCATTATTTATTATTAAAAAAAATACATAAAGAGTTCCTTATATATACAAATATCTATATTTACAGTTAAAGAGCATGCACACAACCAACCATGCTTGTTCGAAACAGTGTAAATAGTTATCAGTGGTGATCCATATCTCGACCACACAAAATATACAAAGGCTGAAAATGAGTTTTATAAAGAGATACACTCTTAATAATACCAAGGCGATTGTCATAATCTTACTCTGGCAAAAAAAATATTACAGCAAAATAACCAATACTTAATAATACTAAAACATAAGAATGATATATAAAAATGTGCTAGTCTACATAAGTTCCATCTGTTCCTTAAGCTCAAGTAATGGGCTTTCGTTGAGGGCTTGCAAAGGCTGGGAAAAGCTGCCCAAGCACGGAGTCCACAAGAGTCCAGAAGCCAACATTTGACTGTTTGTAGGTTTGCTAGCAGTCGATGACATCTGCAAACAGGACGCTCATCTCAACGACTACAAAAGTTAAGGTAGATATCCCACAGTACATATCCCCTTAACTTATACTTATAATTCATGCTTGAACACAGTCTTGAATGCTTTAGGCAAATCATAGCAATGATTATTTATCCCGTCTTGAAGAATTTTGGTATACAATTTATTTTCTGGGTAATAAAGTGTATAATGTATAACGTACGCATTTAAAATTATATATGACTGGACAGTGCCTAAAAACTTGGAAGTTGTTTTAATATTATTATAGTTTTATTCAAATAAGATAAACTAAATATGTTCTATGATAAAATCTTGCTAGCTTTGTCTTCATGGTCGAATAAAGGACGGGTAATAGCTTTCTAAAACATCATAACTGACTGTAAAATCAGTATATTTCCAATTATTTCATTCGTAATTATTTTGGTCTATGAATTCTACCCTCTTTATTACAAAAAAAAATGTCATAAGATTGTCTTGTATAAGAACAGTAAAAAAAATAATAAAGTTTTTGCTGTCCAGTTCATATATATATGCATATAATAGATAAGAATGAACCTGAACAACATAAAAGAGGGAACCAACTATACAACGGTTGGCCAAAATTGCAAATGTCGTGTGCTGTACTGCTCCCTTATATAGCTCAAAAGCGGACTGCTAAAAAGGGGGGGCATTGAAAAAAAAGTGTATACATGTATTTAAATGAGAAATTTTAAGTAGTGGTATAGGTCCCACAATTATTTATAACTAAAAACCAAAGAAAACAGCCTGGGTTCGAGTCCCAATCCTGCAAGAGTACTTTTTTCTTTGGCTGTTAATTATTAATATTTATATATATTATATGTGTAAGTATGTATACAACTATTCTCTATTGAGCCATTGATATTTTACTTATAGTTTATATAAATTATATTCTTAACTACCCTTGAGTGATTACCTACTGAATCTACTAACTAAAATTGCATTTTATATGATAACGTCAGAAAGAAACTATTCATTTGACTTTACCCTCATAAAAAGCCAGCAACAAAATTTTACATGGAAAGCAGAATCAAGTTGATATTTATTTTTATTATGCTTATCTATTGTTTAGTACATTTATATTTGATTACTATAAGAAATTAATGATAATAGAATTATTTTTCAGTGCAAGTAAAAAATCTGTGAATTTATTCGCTGGGATATTGTTCTTGGGGTTAATTCTGACTCTGAGGTAAGTTCAATATAATGTGTTTTCTATTATTTAAAACAATTCAGTGCATTGATTCAGCATCCATTCTAAACTCTGGCTTCAATTGTTTTATCTTTTTTTTCTAAAGTTAGGCCATCGTATATCCTGAATTAATGGTACATTGTAGTATGTTGTTGTAAAAAGTTGTCTTTCTCAGTCAATTCAAGTACTTAAGTCACCAAAGTTTGACGAAGAATGTTTGCTGGAATCAAACCATAAAAACTAAGCGAATAAGAAAATTATATAAAAATCTACTTGTTGTGTTAGTGAAGTATACTCAGAGAAGAAAAAAGTGGTGATATAATATACCAAGGAAGTAGAGACCACACCATATGAGGATGAAGTAGTAGCTATCAGGAAGCCGTGGGTGTAATTAAACACCTGGATTGGATGTCATCTATACATAATTGCTCAGGTATGGTAGTGAAAATAAGTATAGGCTGCTCTATGATCTTAGGTTCATGCGTGGAATAAAGGCTGTATCAGACCTCTACACCAGAAGGAAGATCATAATGCAACAAGGAATAACATCCCTATCGTGTGCTTACGAAATTATTTTTAATACATTTGGGAGGTTTGTACCATATGTTGATTGTGATCTGGCCAGCCATTAAGAAAGATTTAGAAGAGCTACTGACTAGGAGGTTTCTTTCGAAAAAATACTGGCATGCCCAATGCTTAGATCACGGGTCCGATAGCTATGGCCACCATCAAGGCTGATGAAAATAAGAGTCATATATTCAAGAAAAAACCTAAGCGGAGGATTTATGGCCCCAACAATGAAGAAGATAGTTGGAGAAGAAGAAGTAACAACGGACAGGAGCAGTGCAGCTTCTACAAGGACATGGACGTGCTCAAGTTATAAAATGAGGGAGGCTATAATGAATTATAAAAACCAAATAAACTTACATGTTTTCGTTAACGTATCTTCATTGTCAGTTGAATAAAAAAAAAAAATACACAGACTTTTGACCTACACTAATATTAAAATGGCTCAATATCATTTATTTAACTGGAGAAAAAGTGGTTTAGTTACTCAGATAATTACATTATTTCTAAATTCAAAAGCTCTAATTGTAGTAAGAATGCTCATGCAAAAAAAATAATCAAATCATTGAAAAGTATTCCAGCTAGAAGCAAAGCAATTTTGAAATATGAGTAGTAAAAGAAAATTCATGCGATAAATGTAAGGCGGGCTCTGGCGTGCTCAAGTAGGAGACATGATCTTTTTTATACATTTAGGTAGATGAAAATACAATGTTTATTTTATATTTATGAAATTTATTTCACACCTTTGTGTATAAAAACTTTATTTATAATTGAAGTACAAAATTGCGATTTATTAACAAATTGTCCATAGTAATTAATAATAACACAGTATGTCAAAATGCTAAAATAAAACCTCAGCATGTAATTAACTTTAAGGGGTAATGATAAGAATTTTATCACATTTTTCAGCTTAAATAATTTACCTAAATAAATAAATTAATAAAAAAAAAAACTAGACATAACATACAAATTTGAGAGAGGATGGTAACGATTTATAATTTGAGCATCTTATATTCGTTGACCTCAAATTTCACTAATGGATATGGAATGATTCATGAATAAATGCCTAGTAATGCTAAATAAATTTACAAATAATAAACACTATTAAGAAAGCTCAACTAAAATTATTTACATGGTAAATAGTAACTGAAAATTACTATTTAAAAAAAGAAAAAAATAGTAAAAACGCATTCGAAAATGAAAAAAAAAACATTGTCATTAATTAGTTTAAAATGTACTAATTAAAATATGTAACATGATCTACACATACAACACATAAAATTAAAGCTTGTTAAATAGTATTTAATATAGATTAGTGATTCCATTACACATTATTAATATAGATAATGTGTGCATACATTACCTTTGCCGACTGCAATGTGTCTTTAGCATTTACTTAACGTTTGCAATACATAAGTATAAAAGTCTCTATTAGGTACATAATGCTAGTAAATAACATGAACTGTGCAAACTATTTACTATTCTATATTGTCTGCACAATATTTAGGCATAAATAAAAAATCAAGCTTTGGCATATTAATAAACTAACTGCCCAGTGTCAAATGTTGCACTCATAAACCATTACGATAAATTCGGTATTTACTATTTGGTGTACAGATAATGTAATAGATAGCTAGTGACTTTTCTACAGACTCAGACTCAATTTATGTTATGCAAATCCATTTGAAACAGGGACTGCCTACAAACTACTTATGCAATACCTGACTCCAGGTTGGCACAGGCTGAGTGGTAGTGTACACGGACGGTTGCCAAGGTGTTGACATGCTTTCTTGTTGAACCGACGACCATGTTTGGCCAGGGTCACCGATTTGGCAAGATGCAAAAGAGTTCGGTAAAGAATTCCAGTCTTGGTTTCCTTCTTCATTGTGCAGTCTACCGTTTGTAGTGTCTTCAGTGATGGGGGGAAAGTCCGCTGGGATTGGGAGTGGAGGAACAATTTGAGTTTGCTGAGCAAGCTTGTAAGATGCTTGCCTCAACATCTGCCTCCGATTCAAGAGCATTGGTTCACCTTGCTGAAAAGCACCCTGCTTTTGCAAAATTTGCCTTTTTTGTTGGAGGAGCCTGTGCTGCATCAACTGCTGCTGCAAAGGTGCTTTTGTAGACGAGACAGCAGACAATAAGTCCCCTTCCATCGTGCCTGTGGGGAAGGTAAAGTTTTCAGGAAGGCTTATCCTCTTAGGTAGGTTCTGTTGTCGTTCAGAGTCCCTCTGGCGATATTCTGTGTGTTGAAGCTGCCTCTGCACCAGTTCTTCTTGTGGGACCGAGCTTTGATAAAGTGTCTTTAGTGCTTGGTGTTCCCTTTGGACTAAGTGCAGTTCCATAACTCCTTTTGTTTTACCACTTTCATTCAACTTTTGACTATTAAATGCAACATTTGTATTGATTGGTGGGCTTAAACTGGTATTGTCCCCTGCTTGGGACACTAGGCCATCAGATGCCCTCCTCCCTTCACGAAAATCCACAGGAGACCTGGTTATTTTCCGTTTGAAATGAGATGTGCTCGGTCCTGGTTTACACCAAGACTTATTACTTTCACTACTTATATACACATTAGGATGGATCGCACTTGTACTTGTGACAGTGTTTTCGGTCAATGGCTTTGACCCTTGGGAAGTACACGATGGTAAACTGGAACCCAAGTCTTCATATTGGTAATCAAGACTAGACTCAAAAGTGGAATAATTACTTTGGAGGGAGGAGAGGTGTGAGGAACAAGAATCAGTACTTAAATGTTGACTTAGACTTTTATTGTTGCTGACCCCACTGGAAGAAGAAGAGCTGGCATAGGACAGGCGCTGCTGAGGACTAGATTCTTCTAAATCAGTTTCTACTCCCTCGTCAGTTGAACTAGAATACTGCTGGTACCCGAAGTACCTTTGATAATAATGGTCTTCTTCTTTCTGATGGGACATTTGTTGCATGGTCTGCTGTATCTGGAGCTCCCTTGCCATAGAGTCTGGAGTGTAACAATGTCTGCGATATGGAGACTCTGGCTGCTTCCTCATCGCTTGTTCAGCAATGGTGCTGGGCCGTCGTTTAGTATCTCCAAGAGGTGCTTTGTTGCTCTCTTGTGGCTGAGGTAGCTGCTGCTGCTGAGGCTGAGGCTGAGTCTGCGGAGAAATAGAGATTGTGCTCCTCTGTTGTCTTAGTCGCTCCAGCAGGAGGAAATAAATGGCTGAATGGTGATCGTATTTACCACTTCTCAATGACTGCAAACAAAATTGATATCTTTATTAAAACTATACATATTAATCATTTAAAAATGAATTATATTTTCAAAAAATATACAGTAAATATGGAATAATAACAAATTGTAATAAGTTGGGTCAATCCGAAGATTTACGCAATAACTTAATTTGTAATGAATTTCACATGCATGCATTATCTATTTTGAATGAGAATCATTTTAAACAAAGAGACTGAAAAATAAAACTACTTAAATTGAATTTTTAGAGGACATATTCCAATATATTTATTACTTAAATTGCTTATGTTTGTATTTCTTGTCGTACCTCCCTGGTTTGTTGAGGGTCTATCCCCAAGCTCTGCATGAGCCTGAGGATCTGCTCGTTGGGCTCTGCTTGCTTGTGGTCTCCAGTACTTGGCAGCAATCTCGGGGCCTCCTCCGTCATCCACCGGTGTCTTTTGATCTGTTCCACAGTGTACCTTTTGCTAGGATCCAGCACTAGCATCTTACGGATCAGAGACTCACAATCTGCAATCACAAGTAAGCCTTACACCCTCAATTTACGCAATTATATCTCGCTCACTTACTGGAAAATATATTTTATGAAAATTATTATAGAGGACAAATCACAATGACAATAAAGGCGATAACAGAGAATACTAAGAATAACAGAGAGTGTTGTGGGGGAGAATATCTTGGCAATCAGTAGTCCTACTAAACTGAATGGGGATCTCAGGTGCCTGAATTTCAGTTAGCTACAATGACTCTGATGGCATAAAGCCTTAGTTTATGCCTGAGTGCAAATATAAACTTCATGTATTTCACAATCAGGATCAATGGAAATTACATTGTTATTTTAAATTCAACTATAGTAATGACAAAAATACCTGTCATATCACTATTACCCTGCATAGTTTACCTGTCTTCAAGGAGTGTATAGAATGTAATTGGAAATAAGAATTGCAAGGGAGTGTTAGTATCTGACACTCTTTGATGTTAGCTGATTACTAGGTTTAACCTCACTCTGTAGTCAGACCTTGGTTTGATTGTTAGTGTGTTGTAGAAGACTAAGTGTTATTTGTTCTGCGGAACAAACAATCGAGGTCTTGTTTTGATGGACTTCTCTCTCCGCCAGGATTCTGATCTAGAAGGCGCATCTCTGCTGACATCCTAGACCTATGTTCATACCATCAATTTTTTTTGCTATACTCTTCATTGTCGAATCGAGGACATCTATTCAATTTCAGATAAGCTAATTTCTGATGCTGTCCATCCGAGACACATGCAAGCATCTTCTCCAATAGTTCGCATAGGCTGGCTAGACCCTTGAACACCTTTTAGGATGCATACTTGAGAAGGGGTTCGACAATCATCTTACAAAGTTGCCTCTTGTTTTCCCTTTAAACAGTTTCATTTGTCAAGATTGAATGAAGCATCCTCCTGACCGTCCTGGTGGTCTAAACTTGTTTCTTTATGTCAGTTTCAGAGGAAATTGAAAAATTACGATTTGAAACAAACTCCACCCCCCCAATAAATACAAACTAAAATTTACCAAATTCAGGAAAGTAATAAGAACTTTGAAGGGCTAAAATTAATGAGGCAATGGAAATGATATTTTCTAATTGTTGATTTCTTGCAGAAATGGTGTTGGGATAATACAAAAAAGGTTTGTGTCAAACATAGCCCCCAAGGCTTGGTAAGTGGTCGAAGCACTCCCCCCTGAACAAGACTATTTACTCAGCTCTGATGTGTCAGGAAAGCGCAGGGTGTCGCCACTAAACTATTTATGTCAGACATTCGTCTTAAATAAAAACCAGCCTTCTATTCATCGTCCAAAGCTTCGAAACAGTCCTTTACATAGAGTAGATAAAAGTAAAACGAACATCGTGGAAATTAAAATTAGAAACTAATGAAAAAATAATAAATAATTAGCTATGGTTATGATTTATGTCCTTTTTAGAAAGAAAAGAGTATTGTAATTCAAATGAACATAAAAGATGCAGCTTATTATTATTTTTTTTTTTTAAAAAAATCTGAAAAACGTATTAATTCACGGTGATTTTCCTAAGAAGCATTTCTAGTTTTTTATCATTAGCTTATGAATTTTGTTCGGCAGTGGGCCAAATGTTCTTGTAGCACAGCAGTTGTCAGCGGCACTTAAGCGATGTATCACTTTTAATTGAAAATTTGATGGATAGGTTGTCCTCTGGGATTCAAAAAAAATCCTACCCACAGGGCTTCCTGAAGAACTAGTAATTGCGATTAATCCCTAAAGCTACCCTAGTTCTAGCCTTGCGGTATCGCAAAAAGAAATTAGATGATTTCCGAAAACAAGTTTTGAGAGCCAACAGTACAAAATTTTGTATTTTATGTTGATCGAGCATACATTTTTTTTTTTTTTTTTTGTCAATGTTTGCCATGTTCACTGTATACTTCTTTATCTTTTGAAGGCAGTTTTCAGGACCCAAGCTAAGTTAAAAACTAAGTGAAGTAGTTTTTTTTCACAACCATTTAATAAGTATTTAAGAACCTAATGCGACCTACAACCTTTAGTTATTGTTCGTTCATTTTTTATCATGTATAATATATACAATTACAATAATACAATTTTGTTCGAATAGATGTTTCAAAATTACAGTGAGCAAAAAAGATAAAAAGTTATTATATATTTGATGCAATGAAAAAAGGCGACTTTTTTTTTTTTTTATATTTAGTTTTCTGAGGGTCATAACAAATATTTTACAGGCACTCCGTCGTTAGGAGTACGCAATAGGACGGCAAAAATTTAACTAAAATAAAGCAGCATGACCTATTTCTTTAAGCCAAAACGAGGAAATGTCGTTTATCAACAATCTCTAAATATTATTTATCATAATAGAGCAATTGATAAAATGCCTACCCTGTTCTATAAACAACAGAAGGTATAACATAGCACAATCAGACAAAGGTGTGTGACGTAAGTTGCCCCCCCCCCTCACTGTCCCGCGATCGAAGTTCATTTAAAAGTTCTCAACGGCTCTTAAGGGTGGTGACCCTGATTAACGCTGTTCAGGAGTCACGAGTCCACCGTACCGACGTCACCGATTTTTTCTTTTGTTAGTTGGCCCTAGGATTATTGACACTTACATTTTGTTTTTAATTATGATATAATTACATTTGAAATTCAGTGGAATAAGCTTATCACGTTGTTCAAGGGACATACGAAATGAGATCACTGGATGCGAATTCCAAACGTAAGAAAAAATGTAATACCACACACATACATAATAGGTATGTAAGTAAGTAAAGAAATACTTAGGGTAAAAGAAAAGGAAAATTTATAAGTATAAAATTCGTTTATTTACAAAGCCCTTCAGAAAGAAACATTATTTTATATTATATATAAACATAGCTTGACAAATCTTCTCTAATTTTGACGAAAACGGGTGCTTCACAAAGGAGAATATTGAAAAATCTGACTTAAAAAAATTACCAAATTCAGTCGCTTTTTTTTGTTGAAGTATTGGGTCTTATATCGGAAAGTTTTTAGAACTTGGTGGATATATTTATAGAGGTTATGGAGTTAGATGTCACGTGGTTTTCCTAAAGAATTTTCATAAGGTCATTTGATTCCCATGAGGCGGGCAGGATCGAGGGACCGAATTCCAGGCAAGTATCCGGAGGGCTTGTAATCTTGGTTGGGGGTTATAATAATTTGACATAAATCAAACTGAGTTTGCACGAGATCACAATAAATATAATGTCTATGTTTTATTAAGACAGTTGAATGGCGGTAAGTAATCTCTAAATAGGCGGGTATCGTTGCACCCAAACAAAATTACTATACCTGACATAGGAAGGCATTACTATACCTGACATAGGAAGGCATTACTATACCTGACATAGGAAGGCATTACTATACCTGACATAGGAAGGCATTACTATACCTGACATAGGAAGGCATTACTATACCTGGCATAGGAAGGCATTACTATACCTGGCATAGGAAGGCATTACTATACCTGGCATAGGAAGGCATTACTATACCTGACATAGGAAGGCATTACTATACCTGACATAGGAAGGCATTACTATACCTGACATAGGAAGGCATTACTATACCTGACATAGGAAGGCATTACTATACCTGGCATAGGAAGGCATTACTATACCTGGCATAGGAAGGCATTACTATACCTGGCATAGGAAGGCATTACTATACCTGACATAGGAAGGCATTACTATACCTGACATAGGAAGGCATTACTATACCTGACATAGGAAGGCATTACTATACCTGACATAGGAAGGCATTACTATACCTGACATAGGAAGGCATTACTATACCTGACATAGGAAGGCATTACTATACCTGACATAGGAAGGCATTACTATACCTGACATAGGAAGGCATTACTATACCTGACATAGGAAGGCATTACTATACCTGACATAGGAAGGCATTACTATACCTGACATAGGAAGGCATTACTATACCTGACATAGGAAGGCATTACTATACCTGGCATAGGAAGGCATTACTATACCTGGCATAGGAAGGCATTACTATACCTGGCATAGGAAGGCATTACTATACCTGCCATAGGAAGGCATTACTATACCTGACATAGGAAGGCATTACTATACCTGACATAGGAAGGCATTACTATACCTGACATAGGAAGGCATTACTATACCTGACATAGGAAGGCATTAGTATACCTGACATAGGAAGGCATTACTATACCTGACATAGGAAGGCATTACTATACCTGACATAGGAAGGCATTACTATACCTGACATAGGAAGGCATTACTATACCTGGCATAGGAAGGCATTACTATACCTGGCATAGGAAGGCATTACTATACCTGGCATAGGAAGGCATTACTATACCTGGCATAGGAAGGCATTACTATACCTGGCATAGGAAGGCATTACTATACCTGACATAGGAAGGCATTACTATACCTGACATAGGAAGGCATTACTATACCTGGCATAGGAAGGCATTACTATACCTGACATAGGAAGGCATTACTAGGAATCGTCATACCACTATAGCAGCGGACACCAAATTAGGAGGGTCTGACGAATTGCGGCGTTGCTAACTCTCGCTCCATAATCTAACCTAACTGGCCTTTCGCTGATGAAATCGGAATCCTTTACACGTCGTTTCACAGTTTGTTCTTAAAAAATAAAGATGCCTCAAACCAATTTTATTTTAACGCCTACACCATTCTTAAATAATATTTAATAGGGTATGTGATTGAGCCTAATGGGGGAATTTGATGGTAAGGGAGGGTTAATGTTGCCATATACTGGCAGTTAGAAGGCTGAGGTGATCCCTTGATTGTTGGGAATGCCCACCCGCCTAATTTGGTGTCCGCTACTACAGTGCACTGATGTATCCGCATAAACGGATTCCACAATATATATATATATTGTATTATGTTATATTATATTAACAAAATAACGACGTTGAAAGTTAACATAAATACGTATTAATCGATAGTGAAGAAACTTCCCAATATTTTCTTCTTATACTTCTTTTTATTTGACAAACCCTTTCGACCATTGAAAATCGTTTTTCTAGATTTTTTTTTGTGAATATCTGAAATATTAAAAAAAAAAATATAACTATTGAAATTGGCTGGAAGGACATTTAAAACGCAATTTTTATTGTGATTTCTTCCAAGCTGTGATTTGAAAAAAACTTTTAAGTTAATGACAAATTGGTCAGTTACTGGACGTATTTTGTTCAACTATGAGTTTTATTTTTCTGTACATTTCCTTTCTTTATACCTTAAACGAACAACCACCTCAAACTTTAAAATTAATGATCAACAGGGTCAACAGACCGCTATCGTAGAACAGACAGAGTTACATGATGAAGTAGCGTAGCTGTATGGAAACAGAGCATCTCCCTTCGGGCTAGGATATAAATAAAAATATTTTCTTTACAAACATTAGGATTGTTTATTTATTAGAATAATTTAGTTTAAAGTTTATTTTATAAAAACTTAATGCCTTTAATAACTGATTGTTATAAGGCATTTGAGTAATAATACCTCTGAAGGCTATTTAGAGTTAACAGACAGAAGAAATCATAAATATTCTATATTATGATCTAAAAGTATCAGTAAACAAACAACGGGTATGTATAAAATTAAAATGTGTTTTTTTTTCGTTTAAATTAACATTCGTAACATTGAAATCCTGATTTAATTCAAAATGTTGGTCAAAAAAATAAAGTTTATTCACTTATTACAATCCCGGAGGTATTGTGCTCAGTATTTAAATATACTTTCATAAACCTGATCCAGTAGTTCCCAAATTAGAAAGAGGTGTTCAACGGGGGGAAAAAAAACCCAAAAAACTAGGTTCCCCCTAACGGTTATCTGGTCCGTTCTTCTCAGACTTTTAAACGTTCTCGAGTTACAGCTGAGTAACTATTTAAAGAGATTTTTCAATATAATTAAAACACATTAATGTAGACAGCATGCAAATAAATTTGGTTAATACTTTAGCCATTGTGGTTTTTATTAGGTAAAAGATTTCAGAGACCTTCAGGTTTAATAAATAAAATGAAAATACAGGGTAGTTCTTCGAAACTCGTCCCTTCCTGCAACCGGAGCATCTCTAGATATTGTATATTTAATCTGCACGGCTTTATTTGTTTTTTTTCAAATAACACAATTTAGCTCATAATCGATTAGAGAGTAGAGAGAGTTCATAAGTCGGTAAAACAAATAATTCGCAATTAAATTTTATTATTATTATTACAGTCGAAATAAAGAAACAGTCAGACTTCGGTGGCAATAATAACCCTAGGAGTGAGATAGACTAAGGACGACAGTGAGGGGTGGGGAAGCAGATGACGTCAAACCGACGGTATTGATAGCTACCGAGTGACGTCAGAGGGGGCCCGGAGGGATTTAAATAGTTCTTTGGTCAAATCTGCATATCTCTCTGTCTATCTGTACTCGTTCGCTACTGCCAGTGTTCAGGTCGTTCACTGCGTCAAATGATCGGATACAACATCCGTTTTTGTCGGTTCGGCGTGACTCTTCCCACCCACTTCCGAATCCATACTATTTAGATATAACTGTCTTTAAAATCGTCTCGTCGAAGAACGAAAAAGAATTAATTGGGTCTTGTGTAGGAAACACGACAATGGCGGCGTTGTTAAGAAACATTATAGTCTTCTAACCGTGCGCAATGACGTTACATCCACTGACTACGAGCGCTACGGGGATAAATATTTCTGAGTTTTGCAATATTAAAATCATTTTAGTCACATTTATGGCGAAATTGGTCTGAAAAAAGCTTTATTTAGTTAATTATCGGTAATATAATATCAGAGTAAATATCACCTCTCCTAACATTCTGGTCTTATGAGGTTTTTCCATCCGCACAAATTTTTTTTTTTTCGTCCCGGAATTTGCTTTGGCCATCTACCATGGACTCTTTAACTTAGCCATATCAAGTTGACCTTTTTATCTCTACGGCTATGTGATAAGAAAATTGTTTTAGAGGATTGTGTTTCTTGGCTGATTCTTTTCCTGAGAACAGAGATGGGTATGTAACATGATCTACGAATCTGGAGCCCCATTGTAACTCCTGCGAAAAATCTGTCTCTAATGCCTACAGTCCTTTGCCAAATCTTTCTTTGATTTGCCCAGTCTCAGAACCGTAAAGGGTAATGGTTTCATCAATAATATGGTATCTCCTTTAATGTAATATTAAAATTTCTGTTTCTAAGCACAGAATGAAGAGAAAACATAATATTTTTTAAAGGTAAAATACTGTATTAAGAAATTGATTAGGGTTAGCGGGTAAATTGTCTAATTCAGGGACCCTAGATATCCTGAGCACGGTAGCTGTTCCAAAAATAATATACTAAAAGTCGAACCTTCGTACTACTTATTGCATTTCTTATAAAGGGTGTCCCAGAATTAACGCAAGATTTGAATTTGCCACCATTTGTGCAGTAAAGTGCTGGCAACCCTAAAAAAAAAAACAATTTGACAGCTGACAGTTTAGGGTTAGTAAAAATGGATCGTTACACGATACAACAACGTGAACATTATCTCAAAAACAATGAAAGTTTGGCGGCCGCAGTTCGAAAATTTCATACAGAATATGGTCGGAATAGTGTTTTGACTTCATCAACTATGAAGAGATTAATTGAAAAATTTTGGGTGGACTTGGAGGGGATCAGTTGGAGACACTAAACACACTGGTCGTCCAAAAACAAGCCGTTCAAATGTCAATATCGAAGCAGTGCGTGAGAGTGTTGTTGAAAATCCAGGAACATCCAGATTCGTTGCTTGACAAGAATTGTAAATTTCAAGAAGCTCTCTACAGCATATACTTACTAAAGATCTGGGTCTCCATGCTTACAAAATTCAGTTAACACCACAATTGAAGCCTGGTGACCATGCACAGCGAAGAGAGTTCGTTGAATGGATTCTCTCTCGTTTCGGTGATCAGAATTGGCCCCCTAGGTCGTGCGATTTAACACCTTTAGATTTCTTTTTATGGGGATATTTGGAGTCAAAGGTGTATGTCAACAAGCTCACATCCACCCGTGCATTAAAAGAGGAAATTCAACGCTGCATCAACGAAATTCAACCACTTTTATGCCAAATGGTCATGGAAAATTTCGACAAAAGAGTGCGTATGTGCCAGCCGTCGTGGAGACCATTTGCCCGATGTGTTATTCCATAAATAACCCTATTTTATTCACTTTATAATTCAATAAAAAAAATACTAAAAACTGTGTTTTCTATTTAAATCAAATCTTGCGTTAATTCTGGGACACCCTTTACATATTATCCACCCCCAGGTAAATAGATCAGAAGTCTTGCCAGCCCTGAGTTAAGGTGAATGGTAGTAACCACCTGGACGCTGGACTAACTCAGAGATATCACATGATGTATTCTTAGACCGTCGGAAAAACAGTTGAACTGCGAAATAAGAAACGTACCCCCTTGAGTAATTTCACTGAACTCGATGACGACCGACCACCGGAGGCGCTATATGCGCGAAGAGAAAACTGAACCCCACCCCTCAACGATGGCCAATGTCATTAAAATCGTCTCGTCGAAGATCGAAGAAGAATAAATTTATTCAGAAGTTAAGGATGTGCGGTACAATGAAGGACGGAAATGGTGGTCCCAATGAATATTGTATGAAAACGGCGAGTTTACTAATTTGAGCCGAACACGAAATAAAATCTGTAAAAGCTTGCTCAATTAAAGAAAATATTGGCAACATGTAGGTAACGCGTCCTTCGTTCCCTATGTTAAAGTAAAAAAAAAAGAAGGCCAAACAAAAATGAATGAATCTTTATAATTTAATAACTCCGTCTCTATTTAATTTGTATTTATAAATGTAAACCCTCCACTGGCTCGTATCCGGTAACGCAGCTGACGGAGGAGCGTGGGGGACTTCCCAAGACTCCGCTTCCTCTTTCGCATGCGAGGGAGGTGACAACCATGTGGATTTGGTAGGCCTCTGGGCTGTTTGTAAATACTATATGAATGAGCGAGTGAATGAAAATTGTAAATATGGTGTGAATGAGAACATTTATCTCAATTAATTATTGCCAAATAAGGCAGATTGTAATTTTAGCATAATAAAGAAAGAAATTTCCAAATATAAATGTAAATACAAATACAGGAGCTTTCGGCAGTCATGATGCCATTATCAAGCGATAAAAAAAATAAAGAGAAAAACAAAAACCTTTTTTACATAATATTCTAAAAGCCAATAGAAAAGTGAAAACTTGGAAATATTTGCAGTAAATATATTTTTAATTGAATCTGTGAATGTGTTTAATGGAATGAGTTCCTAGCCGACTTCCGAAAAAAAAAAAGTTAAAAGATAAAAATGTAAAGGTTTTATCAACAATAGATGGCGTTGGTTATCTACAAAGGGGCGATATTCCAGCTCTCCAGGAAGGTCTGTTCAGAATAGCGCTCATAGGAGCTAGTTGTTAATATTCACTCTGCAAGATCCAGTACAAGGAGTATTAAGTATTAGCACTTGTGCATGTTTTTATTCATTTTATTTTATTTATTATTGGTTACTCCAAAAGCGGATTTCAGTCAGATTGGGCCCAAGTTTGACTAAGGCATGGGCACGTTTTAGTCATGTAATGACTACTTGAGAAAATCCATGGCGTAATATAAAATAAAAAGTTATTAGTAGTTATTTCTTAAAGAAAGTATTTTTATTATTGATCTATGGACCTTAAAGAATGTTTATTTAATAGAATAAAAATATCCATGATAGTGTTAGGGGATGGGAATATTTATAGAATAGGGAGACTATTGATCAGTGAGAACGGAGAAAACTTAGATTATATAAGCTAATATATATATAATAAAATATAGAATAAAAGATAACAGTTAAGAATTTGTCGCGATATCATTGGACCCAGTCCTTGGGGTATTTGAGTAGTTACGAACACATGTTATTATTTACCCATATGTAACCTATATATTACTTTACCTAACTAAGAAAATAATTTCATGCTATGTATTTCCTAGCGGGAGTCTGGGGGACCGGGAGGTTGGATAGATCGGATACGAGAGAGGGAATTCATCTTGCGCCAGAGACTTATTTTGAGAATTTGCTATAATAGAAATTGATTCTATTTTTTCATATTAATTTATCGATAATTTTACATGTAAGTTTTTGCGAGCTTAGATTTTCATCCCTTAATGGGTAGAAATTTTATTTTAGAGCAGTTTTTAATATTTTTGTTATCTAATTACTTAGGATAAAGTTAATTTGTTATTTAACTAGTCAAAATTGTGCCAGCGACTGCGGTTATACAATTAGTTAAAATTAATATTATTTGATTTTGTATTTATAATTGCTTGTTGATAATACATTTTATAATTTTTAGGTGAAATTTAAATTTCATATTTATTTTTAGGTTAATTAGATTATATGAAATTTTTTATATAGACTAGGATTAGATACCCTATTATTTTAAATGTAAAGTTATTTCATTAGTATTAATAGTTAAGATCTTTAAATTAAAAGAATTTGACGGTAATTTATCATTCCAGAGGAGCCTGTCCTTTAATCGATATCCCACGTTAAATTTTACCTTAATTTTTAGCTTATATACCTCTGTTGTAGAGTGTTTTATTAGGTATTATTCTCCTCTATTTTTTAAAAAATTATATCAGGTCAAGGTTTAGCTATATTAGGGTTGAGATGGGCTACATTTATTTTATTATTGAATCTTTTTTATTTATTTAAAAAGTGAAATTGGATTTGGTTGTAATTTATATTATATTTTATTCATGATATTTGTTCTAGATTAAGTACATATCGCCCGTCACTCTCATTATTAATATGAGATAAGTCGTAACAAAGTAAGTTTACCGGAAGGTGTACTTGGAAATATACAGATTATTGCTAGGCAGAGTTGTTATTTACATTAATAATTAAATTTGTGCAATTCAAATTGATCTGATTATTTATTTATTTAATTTTTTTATTATTCTAATCTTGAATTTATAGAAATAACTTAATTTTTAGTATTTTTTAATGAATAAATTTTTGTTATTTATAGTTAATTTTACTGTGAAGGTATATTTATTTATTTTGTTTAAAGTAAAAATTTGTTTTGTACCTTTTGCATCAGGGTTTATCAATCTTAATTTAAGTAGTTTAATATTCCCGAAATAATAAGAGATACTTTATTTTGTTAGTTTATATTATATAATGATTAATAAAATTAGGGTAGGAGTTATATGCTATTCATTTATTAATATCTGGTTTCTTGAGAATTAAATTTAATTTAGAATTATTAAGGTATTTTTATATTTTATTATATATATTTTAATAATTTAATGTTACAAGGGATTAGCTACATTTGCTGAATTCAAAAATATGAAATTGAAAATATTCGACAGATAGACTACGAAAGATTGAAAAAAAAAAAAATCATTTTGCCCGCGGTCAACTACCCTTGCCTTGGAACGGTTCCAACTGACTGTTTGTCATCTTCTAGCGAACGTACTGCGGACGAGAATTTCATATTATTATTATTATTATTATTTGTTCCGGCATTTGTGCACCGCGGCCTCACTGAGACCTATTGTGCGCCGTCCATGTCCCTGTCCTATATATGTGACAGGCCCACGGCCTTTGCAAATCTGAGGATACTGAATGGATCGATCAGTTCACATAGTTTGGGGTCTACAATGCGATCACTACCAAAGTGAAGGTATCGCCTTCTAGCTAAGTTATCACAGTCACATATTATATGACGTGCCGTTTCTCCCTCTTTCTTGCAGAATCTGCAGATTGGTGATCCCACTATCCCCAAATTAAAGAGGTGTTTATTTAACCGACAGTGACCTGTATAGAGTCCTGTCACACTTTTGAGTGTCCACCTGTCCATTGATAGAAGTGCTGAGCTTCTTCTCTTACAGGGTCCATTAAGAAACAGTTTCGAGTGTTCCTGTTTCTTAGTTTCTCTCCAAGAAAGTCTTGCCTTGTCCTCTAAAGCTAATTTTATACGCCTTTTAGCGTAGCTGAGGCTGATACCACATATGGGTTCAGGTGCAAGAGGTGTCTGTTCTGAGCCCACCCTTGCAAGGCCATCTGCCTTCTCATTGCCTGTGATGCCTGTGTGTCCTGGCACCCAGTCGATTTCATAACTCGAGGACGAAATAATACCAAGGAGCCCGCCAGAGTTCCGAGAAAAGAAAGAACTAAGGCAAGAAATTTTCCAGTGTTAAAAAAGAACTATATAGCAAAGGAAGCATATAAATCTTTATATTTTGAATAAAAATATATAAGTTATTGTTGTGTTAACCTCTTAATTACGAATAATTAGAAGTTCCTCTCTTCTCGGTCCAGAAAATATCTATCACTGTTTCCATATTTTAATAATAAAGCTTATAACGTCAGTAAGAGAGGAGGAAGCTAGTCTTGAATAGTCTTGGGGCAATGGGGAGAACGCACAGAACCGTCACTTGGAACACTGCTCTCTCTCTCTGCATTGGCGCTTGCTGCTCTACTAAAACCATGACCTTCTTATTCAACTACCTCTGCATGCACCTCTCTCTCCTAGCCTCGCTATGTTTTAGTCCGGCGTTGTAAGACTCCACACCTTCCTAGTGGGATTCTCTGCCTTTGTCTCGCTAAAACTAGCACCTCCTTGAAAGAGACCTCTCTCTCGCGGACGACGGTTGCCGTGGCCCTACAAATTTTACCTAGTAGCGTCTCCCACGGCAATCCAGTCTGCTTCTCTCCGGTCCACACTCGCCTTTGGGATCCGGACGGTTTTCGCCTACCCTTAGGTACCGAGTGTGAATTCGTGGTCATTCCAAGACAGCATAAACTACCTATAAACATACCCTGTGCCTCTTCTCCTGAACATAGTGCTTTGCCGGGGCCCACCTTCTAAGATCTTGTGGAGTCAGATCAAAACGAATTAAGCTGCCCACCGACTTGGCCGCCAGGCCACAGGTCCGCCCGCCTTATCTATTTCTTGGTGCTCGCCGGACGGCGGCTAGACTTTGTTGCGACCCTAGCCCGCGGCGGGCGTCTCCTCCCCACCTTGGGGACCCTCACATCTGATACATCCCGACAGTTATCATCTCTGTAATTTCCAGTTCCAAAACTTATGGTGTTACTAAAATAAAATTAATAGTAGATCATAAATGAATAAATCACCCCAACATTATATACAAATATATTCATTATTTAAAATATATAAAAAAAAAAAAACCTTTCATGAATTATGAACTAAATATTATTTTTATAAAAGAAATAAATAACTTGTGAATAGAACTTGTAGACAAAATAACCTCATGACAATTTTTCAACAAATAAACATATGTAAATACAGAACAGAAAGAACAACGTTAAAACAAAAGAATAAACGAGTGCTATTATTCTCTTCTAAAACAGCTTTATACACTGTGGATCGATAAAGCTTAAACGGGGCGTACTTTCTCAAATAAAGAGTGTCCCAGAATTAACGTAAGATTTGATTTAAATAGAAAACACAGTTTTTAGTATTTTTGTTGTTATTTTTTTATTGAATTATAAAGTAAATAGGATAGGGTTATTTATGGAATAACACACCGGGCAAATGGCCTCCACGACTTTGCTGGCACATACGCACTCTTTTGTCGAAATTTTCCATGACAATTTGGCATAAATGCGGTTGAATTTCGTTGATGCAGCGTTGAATTTTCTCCTTTAATACACGGGTGGATGTGGGCTTGTTGACATACACCTTTGACTTCAAATAACCCCATACCAAGAAATCTAAAGGTGTTAAATCACACGATCTAGGGGGCCAATTCTGATCACCGAAACGAAAGAGTACACGACCTGGAACTGTCTCATGCAGTATTTGAATTGTTTTATGGGCGGTATGGCATGTGGCACCATCTTGTTGAAACCACATATTGGCCACATCAATATCATCCAATTTACGACGTCGAATTGATGTTCCTGGATTTTCAACAACACTCTCACGCACTGCTTCGATATTGACATTTGAACGGCTTGTTTTTGGACGACCAGTGTGTTTAGTGTCTCTTATCTAAATAATTCATTTTTAGCAGTTTATATTACTGAGCCAAAAGGGAGAAGCTCTACTTTCAAACAAGCACGAGGTGATTGTCTTGCCTCTGTTTGTGCGTTTGTATGTGTGTTTTAAAACAGCACCCAGTCTCCCTAAATTTTTCAATTAATCTCTTCACAGTTGATGAAGTCAAAACACTATTCCGACCATATTTCGTATGAAATAGAACTGCGGCCGCCAAACTTTCATTATTTTTGAGATAATGTTCAACAATAAAGACACGTTGTTCTATCGTGTAACGCTCCATTTTTACCTACCCTAAACTGTCAGCTGTCAAATTGTTTTTTTTTTGGGTTGGCAGCACTTTACTGCACAAATGGCTACAAATTCAAATCTTGCCTTAATTCTGGGACACCCTTTAGATATTATATTGATAATTAGGTAAAATAATTCATTTTTAGCAGTTTGTATTACTGAGCCAAAAGGGAGAAGCTCTACTTTCAAACAAGCACGAGGTGATTGTCTTGCCTCTGTTTGTGCGTTTGTATGTGTGTTTTAAAACAGCAGCCGCAAAATTATCCTAACTGTCTGAAATTTTAAAGGTGTGTACCCTCAACTACACCACGGGCAACGCTGAATGTGTTTTAGTTGCGATGTGACATAGTTAGACAAATACAATTAATTATTATGATAACTTTTATTAACAACTTGAAATTCCGTAATAATATACATCTAAAAAAAATACAATTTAATTCATAACGCACATCTCGAGATCAAATAATTTTAATTTATAATAATTTAGCGATGAACTGTAAAATATTTTGCTAGTAAAAATGGAGCGTTATTTTTACTAACCCTAAACTGTCAGCTTTCAAATTTTTTTTTTTTTTTAGGGTTACCAGCCCTTTACTGCACAAATGACGGTAAATTTAAATCTTGCGTTAATTCTGAGACACACTTTAGTATTTTAACGATGAGATAAACAAAATATTTTGAGATGTTGTGCACTAGTAACTATAATATTACATATGGATTAAACCATTTATGAGACAGCTATCGTCAAGAAATTTCAAGTTATTAAATTAATGACAATGTTATCTCATTATATTATGCCGAAGAACCGTGGTGTTCAGCGAATCTATGCATAGAAGCTCAGAAGCCCTATATATTCCAACTTCGGGCGACATTTGAGAGAGCAGCGTAGAATACCTCTCCTCTCTGTAGAGAATATTCTCTACACATTCCTTCATGTGGTGGACATTCACAAGCACATATTGCTCCTGCCTTGTCCGTTATAATGTGCTAGGGGCGAGGGGGCAGGCACCCTTGAAAGAATCTAATGAATTTCCACTCCCCGATCCTATTATTAGCACTAATAAGGGAAAATGAACCCGAACCCGAAGGAAGATACTCCACTTTAAAAGAAGTAAAGGGACAAAGATATCCCTCAACGATTGCGTTCGTAAAAATGATCTACATGGTCATCAAATTCATTAATGGACAATATTTCGATATTCTGTGTTATGTCTGCATCAGGTGGAACGAGAAAAGAAAGAAAGGTAGTAACTAGTAACAAAATTTAGTTATAATTAACACTGTAGCGAGCGCTAACAATATATGTAAATTACCCTATACTCTGGTGCAACTAATATATTATAATATAAATGCAAATATTTTTAAACTTCTTGTAATAAATCATAGAGAGGTCGGTAGTCGTGAAACAAGTAACAGAGGGTCGAAGGACAGCAATACAACCTGAGAGGGTAAGCATTCTGCACTAATAAAACCAACACGGTTTTACACGGTTATTACTAAGACCTTCAGTCACTTTCCGGCGGTCATAAAATCTAAAAGCCATGCCAATAAACAGTCCTTTAGGGGACGATGGGCACGTACTCTGCGCAGGTGTAACATCATAAACATACCCCGTTCAAGCTAGGCTCCTCCTTCCGGTAGGAAGGGGAAGTAATGTTTAAAACCAAAGAGTTTCGCCCTGTAAAGACACTCTACTCTTCTCCAGTCTCTGCACCTAGACAGTCGCGATACTCCAGGGCCCCGGAATCTTCTACTAGTTTACTCTCTCTCTGCCACACCTCTGCTCCGGCTCCTTGTCTCACAGCCTCTAGCAGACCCTCTGACGACTTGTACTATCACGCTGCCGATCTCCCGCCCGAACTCTGAAAACTGGTGTTATTCTTTATGAACCTCTGAACCTCTCCTGAACACAGTGTATTGTCGGGACACATCCCTATCAATAAATGGAGTCAGATATTAACGCCTACATGGAACATGGTCCATGTTATTAACTACAACAATCCGCACTTGTCACCAAGGCTAGAGTGATTAAGCACTCCCCTAGTGACACCCCCCGACTAACATAAACAAAGACATAGGAATAAGTACAGTGTGAGTACCTAATGTGATATTAATAAATAACAGTTGATAGGTATCGTCGAATTACAAGAATATAATTACCAAATAATTGCATACTAATTTTTGTATTTAAAAAAAAAAAATTGTTGTCATTATCATGCACTTTGTAAAATACTTTCATCGCATCTAATTCGTAACACAGTCTCATGGTGGTCTCCTGACTTATATTTCACATTTTCAGATAGTAGCCTACATTCCTCTCCCTGTATCTGAGATAGTACGGTACTTCTCGACAAACGGCTGACCTGGAACCTACATACGAGGCTAAAAAGACAAGAACTAAACAGACGCTTTAGACAACTGTATAGACTACTTCAAAGGATATCTTATCCCTCAATAGAAAATAAATTACTAATTTACAAAGTTATATTTAAGCCAATCTGGACATACGGAATAGAGCTATGGGGGACAGCAAACAAGTCGAACATCAAGCGTATCCAATCCTTTCAATCAAAAGTCCTGAGAACAATAGAAAAATCCCCCTTATTATGTCAGCAACAAAACCCTTCATAACTATCTTAATATACCTTAGATTCTCGAACTCATCCCTTTCATGAAATTCCATAGTAACCTATCCAACCAGACTAATCCCGGAGTACAGTCATTGAACTGCACCACTCATCCCTATAATCCTCCTCGGAGACTGAAACGGTAGTGGCCTCGTGACCTGTTATAAAAGCGTAACAGTGGGAGTCCTGGCAATGGCCAGTTTCTCCAATCATGTCCTGAGCGTATGTGGCTCTCACGCTCTTCGTCAGCCACCGCTGGCTCGTATCCGAAGACGCGACTGACGGAGGAGCGTGAGGGGCTTCCCAAGACTCCGCTTCCTCTTTCGCATGCGTGGGAGGTGACAACCATTTGGGAGGCCTCTAGGGTGTTTGTAAATATTGTACGAATGAGATAGTAACTACTTTAGTCACAGTCTGTCAACAGACTAGCATACCCTATTTTACATTGTATTTTATATTTTGTTGTATTCATGTTTTTTTTACATATATCTATTTTATCTGCCGTTTATCTTATGGTAATTCAAAACTATAAATTGTTACATAGATATCGAGCTTTTAGTATCTATTCTTGTATAGCTAACTTATATTATTGATTACTATCGAAATTAGTAGAAAACAAAATATAATAGCATGCCAAAATATGTTGGCAGACTGGAGGTAACACGGGAAATTGTAAGCGATATCATTTCCTTTTAAATGTTAATTTATCGTAAGAAGAAATGTTTTTTTTTTTGGTTAGTTAGGTAAATTGTATAATGTAAAATAATCCATAATAGATATTATAATTAAGAAAATAATTCATTTTTAGCAGTTTATATTAATGAGGCAAAAGCTCTACTTTCAAACAAGCACGAGGTGATTGGTTTTAAAACAGCAGCGGTACAATTATGCTAACTGTCTGAAATTTTAAACATATGCTCAACTACACCCCGGGCAACGCTGAATGTGTTTTAGTTGAGATGTGACACAGTTAGACAAAAAAAAAGGAGTATTATGATAACTTTTATTAAGAACTTGGAATTCCGTAATTTCATTACGTTTTTATACATCTAAAAATTAAATAGAAATTAATTCATAACACACATCTCGAGGCAATTGATCTACAGATCAAATAATTTTAATTTATAATCATTTAGCGATGAACTGTAACATATTTTGCCTGTTGGCGTTGAAGGATTAATAAACGTGAATATGAAAGGCAAGCGACAGGCAGCGTGAAGACGACAATGGCTCAAACAGATATAAAATCACAACACAAAGAAGACAGATCAGCGAGGTAGGAGGCACCACTTTGTGGTAGTGACAGGCGGCCACGCCCACATTACGTCACAACCAACCCCCTCTGACGTCATAGCTACCCCTGCCGCGTGTGTGTGGGTGGTCTTTAATCCATGACACGATAATCTCTCTCCCTAACCTCTGACATGATCTCTACACTTTTAAGCGATAGGAAAAACGATTCAAAAGATACGACATTTTAAATAAAATACGGCCCCTCCATAATGTGGCAATTAAATTTAGATTAAAATAAATAATAAAACAAAGTAAAATCGAAAATACTGGATTCTTATCGCTAACTTTTAACATATCTCAAGCCCTAGTCACCTCTGAAGCTGTTTAAGCTTAAAAGTTCTGATTAAAGTTCCCTTAAAGAGGGCTTTGCATACCATTGATTAGTTACTGACTGGAATCCGTTACCATAGAGAACAATTGGCACGTACAGTAATGTTTTATCTAAAATCTGAATCTTCTCTTGCAGAATTTATTCAAGGTAGGAAATCTTTTTTTCCTAGATCGGCTAATGTTTCATGGAGGTGTTGAGGCAGACTGACCGCTCGCGGGCTTGACTGAATATTGGCCAGATTGCATGATGTGCTCCACTGATTTGTAAATATTGCACTCTTTGCTTGTGGGGATAGAGTAATATATATATATATATGTTACTGATCGTCAACGAAAAACTTGAAGAAAAAGAAAATAGGTTGAATGAAATCACAGATCGAGAGTTGTCACAAGACTGTTTTTATTGAGCCTTTTAAAGCCTCTCTAAATACATTCGGGATGTTTACATCCCGATGACTTGAGGATTAGGCTGTAATTGAGGATTCTTCAAAACGTTAAGTCAGAAAGAAGCAGATTCAAAAAGTAAACTGTTAAAAGTTTGGGAAACAGAACCAAAATATTTACTAGAAGCTTATCAAAAATGGTTACCAGAAACATCTCAAAATGAGTCTGCAGTGATGTGGCCACCAATTGACTAAGCCATATTTTGCAAACTACCATAAAATACATTGTTACTAAATTATTTTAGTTATGATTTATGTTATGTACACCATTGTAAATTTTGTAGATATTTTTAAAAGTAATTGCTAATATTTAACGTTATGTTATATTAGTTTTATTTTTAACTTGAAAGATAAATAATTGTAACAATAATTAAGTGTTTTGTATATTCACCTACCTACGATGTCCGAACCTTAACTTATATATAATATAATAATGTATAAAATAAGTCTGCATAAGATGGTCTTCTCAGTTCTCTAGGGTCTTTATGAAGTGCACCATTTTTTTTTTTTTTGGTTTTGATTCGTTGGAGTTTAGAGATTATAATGATACACTTTTCCTCCCTTTTATTCACCATAAGTGTACTGATATAATTATTGGGGGATCTCATTTTGGTTTCCAATGATTATCTATAAAACCAGATGGATAATTTGTTTAGATGCTTGGAGAGCAAGAAAGATGGGTTATCTTATCCCACCTTCGTTTATTTACAGAAGTGTAATTACATGGAAATTCGGCCCAAGAACTTTCATATTGTGAGTTAGTTAACTAGTAACTACTACTTCTTATACAATAAGACTGTGCTTAGACAATAGAGTGTACCTGAGCTCATGAAGTAAGGTATCCTGAACCTTCCGGACAGCACCCTGTCCCTAAGGGTGTGGAGGGAGGACCCGTCGAAGGGCAGTGCTCCACAGACCAGCACGTACAGCACCACTCCCAGGCTCTGCAAGGCAAACAGTTGAGTACTTGTACGCCCGTCTCAACGGCTAGTGCAAACAGGAAATAGAAGCCCTTACCCATATGTCTATCTCCGGCCCGGTGTACTTCTTGCCCTCGAAGACTTCCGGTGCGGCGTAGGGCGGCGACCCGCACCAGGTCGCCAGCTGCTCGTTAGGGCTGTAATAGTTGGAGAAGCCGAAGTCGGCGATCTTGATGTTCATCCCGTTGTCCATCAGCAGGTTCTCGGCCTGAAACAGAGAACGCATTAGTATCACTAATGATCACTTCAATATCTAATGGGTATACTACTAGTAGTATTAAAAAAAAAAAAAAAAAGTATTTCAAAAATTCCTTTCTGATAACTTTGACCACCTTCAATTTTGTTTCAATAAATAGAAATTTTTTTTTTTTTAATTTTTTCCCCTAAGCTCTCTAGTTAGAATTTTAGGATGAGGGAGAAATATAAAATATTTAGGGTGATCGGATCCTTGTACTAGGAGGACCTGCTTGAAGGTGGTGTGAGAGGAGTAAGGAGTGTGGCAATCCTCGGTGGAGGTTGATTGTTACGGTACAGTGGTGAGAGTCCACTGGTGGCTGTCTTTTTAATTCTGGAACCAAATTCTCTTTATATAATAAAAAAGAAAAATCAATTCTGACTAACAAAAAATAAAAATAAAGTATGAACCTCAATTAATATATTTTTAAAAGGATTCAAGTGAATAAATTCATAGATAGAAAGCTACAAATTAAGAAAGCAATAAAACAAATTTAGTTCAATATAAATAATAAAAAAGAAAAATCAATTCTGGCTAACAAAAAATAAAGTATGAACCTCAATTAATAATTTTTTGAAAGGATTCAAGTAAATAAATTCATAGATAAAAAACAACTAATCAAGAAGTCAATAAAAAAACGTCAGTTCAATAAAATATTAAATCAAAAGAAAGCCTTGAAAATAATTTATATGGAATTAGTTATATGAGTTTGACTTAAATTGTATTTAAAGAAAAGAATGTAGAATGTAGGAAGTGAAGTAATACTATTTTTTTTGTTTTTATTAAACCACCTTGGTCAGTGAAAATCGAATTTTCAAAAAAATGTAAATAGCTAAAATGCTAGAACAACATTAAATACTCGATTTCTACTATTAACTTCGGAAGCATTTTATTTTATTATTTTTTTCAATTGCTTGAACTTGTTGGCTCTAATGAGCCCTTAACCACGAAAAGAAATAATCAGAACTTAAGGCTTGGTTAAACGGTACTGGTTTGAAAAATGATTTTTTTTTTTATACTTCTAACAGTCGACACGGACAGCGAAGAATATTTGTTAACTGTTACAAGGAGAGGTTGAGAAACGGTATAAACATGATGGATGTCAGTCGAAGATGACAGCAAGGCTTTTCCGGTATTGGTGTATGAGTCACTGTAAATGAGATGCTCAGACAGTTTTAACATGACAAACTATTAAGTATACAGCACGATGAGTCATTCGCAGTGTGAGGACTGAATTCTTTCTGGTCTTTCGCCTGTCTGTGTATATATAAGTTATATGATAGTGGTATTAAAAATGATTCCAAAACACCTCGAAATACACTCATTGGATTCTGATTAAACTACAACAACGGGAAGTATGGACCGATTTCAAAGATATTCGAAATATAAAGGTTCGAAGACCAAGAATAAAATGGTGACATATTTAATATGTTCCTTCATCCCTCTTTTAATGCACGGGTGGGTGGATGTGGGCTTGTTGACATACACCTTTGATTTCAAATAACCCCATAAAAAGAGGTGTTAAATCACACGATCTAGGGGGCCAATTCTGATCGCCAAAACGAGAGAGCACACGACCTAGAAATGTCTCATGCAATATTTGAATTGTTCCATGGGCTGTATGGCATGTAGCACCGTCTTGTTGAAACCACATATTGGCCACATCAATATCATCCAATTTCGGCACAAAGACCTGTGTTATCATGTCACGATATCGAGCACCAGTAACAGTCACTGCTTGACCAGCCTCATTTTCAAAAAAGTATGGTCCAATGATGCCTCCAACCCAAAACCCACACCAAACAGTGACACGCTGTGGATGCATTTGTTTTTCGACAATTACATGTGGGTTCTCCGAACCCCGAATGCGACAATTTTGTCGATTAACAAAGTCTTCAAGATGAAAATGTGCTTCATCGCTTAGGACAATTTTGCTCGAAAAATCAGCATCCACTTGTTGATGTTCAATAATCCATTAAACGAACTCTCTTCGGTATGGTATTAGGCTTCAATTGTTGTGTTAACTGAATTTCGTAACCATGGAGACCCAGATCTTTAGAGGGGATACGCTGTAGAGAGCTTGTTGAAAATCTTGTCTACGACGCCGAATTGATGTTCCTGGATTTCGACAACACTCTCAAGCACTGCTTAGATATTGACATTTGAACGGCTTGTTTTTGGACGACCAGTGTGTTTAGTGTCTCCAACTGATCCAGTCTCCCTAAATTTTTCAATTAATCTCTTCACAGTTGATGAAGTTAAAACAGTATTCCGACCATATTTTGTACGAAATTTTCAAACTGCGGCCGCCAAACTTTCATTATTTTTGAGATAATGTTCAACAATAAAGACGTTGTTCTATCGTGTAACGCTCCATTTTTACTTACCCTAAACGGTCAGCTGTCAACTTGTTTTTTTTTGGGTTGCCAGCACAAATTGCGGCAAATTCAAATCTTGCGTTAATTCTGGGACACCCTTTATAAGGTCGGAATATATGAAGTGTCAGTTCCTAGGGTATGTGACAAATGACGATATTATGATTATTCAAAATAACTTCCGTTAGCTTAAATAAATTTCTCCCAAAGCCCAACAAGTTTTTTTTTTATCCTTTGTTCAAAGAATGTTTTCTATGAAAATTTACCTTTGTTTTTTTGAAAATGAGTCAAAAGCTTTGTAAAAATGTTGGACAGTTGGCACCAAGTCAGATAAATATGGCGGATGAGGTAAAATTCTTGGTAATGTTAGGTCCTCTTCTGTTAATAATGGCTGGAACTTTTTCTTTCAATTTTTTTTTATAAAATTTGTCTATTTTTGAGCAGTAAGATGCCCCTGCAATAGTCTCACAAATTAAAAAAATAAAATAATAAACTTGATATTTCATCCGTTCAAAACCAATAGAGCTGCTTATGTCTATATTGTAGACCGTAAATGGAGCACGTAATGAGCCTAAATGAATAAATTGTGTAATGTTTCAGAAGGTTCCAACTGCAATACTTTCTTGAAGATTTTTAAGCTACTTTATGTTATAAATTCTATACTCTTTTATAATTGTATAGATTTTCTAAAGGGCGCTACTTGAACCGTACCTTTCCTGTTAAAGAGCTTTAATTTTCAGGGAAGTGTTTTGATTTATCTGACAATATTTCTGCTTGAATAAAGAAATGATTTCCTAAGGGTTGACATGCCCCATTTACTTAGGAAGGTAATATACACAGACTATATAAACAGACAACAAAGGGCCATCGAACGCAATAAACCAGCCGGCAGCGACTTAAGCCCCAATGCAGATTTATACAGTCACTAAATCGGAGCGAAGGCCGCATCGGGCTTAGCCAGGGTCAATATCGCTGGACTTAATCAACCCTGTCCTGCTAAAGTCGTCCGAGGTTATATAAGACTAAAGGGGGCATCATGGGACCCTCAGATTAACCGATGTCACTTATAAATATAAATATTATTTGAAGATATTCAATATTTCATTGCAGTAAACAATTCATTAAGTCTTCAAAAATCAAGCAACGCCCAACTTAAATTTTTTTCCAAAAATTAAAATTAGGTAAATCACTTTCCGACATCCTCAATTTCTCCTGGCCTTATTTGCCTCACTTGATCTTTTGACAAAAGTGTGATGCTATTTTACATATGTTAAATAGTACTAGAATTTAAATTCGTACATGGCAATACAAAAAGAAAAGTATAGTCTTCGAAAGTTCAATTATTTGTTACACTGGTCTTTGAAAATGAAACTGCTGTATTAAATCAATAACAATATATAAGCTCCGGACGTTTCTTTCCTAAGAAGCTTTTGCAAAATAATTCAGAAGTTTTTGCAGGAATGCTGTATTAATAAATTCGTTGATTTCCGAGCACTGCCTGTATTCTAGAATTTGGGTTGGTTAAGTGCTGTAACGAGTCAAAAAACTTGATGTGTCTCCGGCGGATGAGCTCACCCACCGACGGCACACCAAGCAACGAGTGCAGGTTGGCTTTCTTTAACCTCTCTCAAGAGGTCGGACCACTTTTCTCATGATCCCATTCTGGAAACGTTGGAGACTTGTGGCTGTATTGTCAGTGAAGTGGGTAAATAACGGGGCACCGTACAGCAGAGCTGGCCGGAGGACACACTTATAGATCATCAGTTTGAGACGAAGCGAGAGGTTGGGTGAAGTTAGCAAGTGCGAAAGCCACGCTCCTACGTCACCCGCGTCACCGGATACTAGCCATTGGAGGCTGACGAAGAGTGCGACAGCCACAGCTCAGGATATGATTGGAGAAACTGGCCATTGCAAGGACTCTTAATATATATTTCAAAGAACGGACAATTTAGTCCATAACAGAAAGAGATGTTTCCACATTATAGAGTCTATAATAATATATTAGCCAACTATCATTAGTAATACGTTCACTCGTGTAAAACAACTTTTATTTTTTTCATAACACTATAGTACTATAGAGACCCTGGAATGTGAAAAAATCTCTTTGTTTGAAAAAGTGACATAACAATTTGCCGCCTTAGCATAGAATTAATCCACTGTAAATTTGTGCAATTTATTAATAATGGTACTTGTATGACTCATCCAGCTTTGAATCATTGACATAACTAGTTTTTCACGCACATATTTTTGTTTTGCACGTTCAAAAGTTCAGTATTATAATACAATAACGCTTCAGAATAAACAATCATCCGATTTTTACAAAAAATCGACTTCCTTAGTTTATAATACAATGTACTATTTTTATTTTTTTTCTTCATAGCCCCTTTAAATTTACAGATAATTATATATAATAATAGACCCTCAGGTGAATCTATTCACAAATTATTTTCTATTTCCTGTAGCATCATTACATTATATACAGGTTTTGTTATTTTATAGAAATTATATAATCGAATAAACAAGCATAATGATATACATTATACGTGACTAGACTAAACTGACTAATAAAGGTGATGGGGCTCACCTTTTTGATCAACCTTAAAACTAACTTACATACTAATTCCCACAATGTACTATGATTTTTATTACAAATTAATTCAGCAATTACTAACGCATCAGCCGGGAACAGTGCGTATTTATTTTTAAGTTTATTAGTCTGTTGTACAACTCATTTCTATTCTTCTTCTTCCTTACATCAAGGCAACAAATGTTTGACTATATATATAATTAGAACAAAAATTTCAAAGGTACATATTCTTAAATTAGTTAGATTGTAACGTTTTCGAAACGCAACGATTCAATAGGTGGGTATTATTGGCTCAGCGCCGACTGACCACTAACCCACAGAGCGCCGTAGTTTGGATTGGTTTGGAGTCATTGCCAGACCCGCCTTACCTTAGTGTCTTGCGGGCTTTCACTGTCTGCCGTTGAGGTCTCGGAGAGCTGTTTGGTCTCAACCCTTAAATAAGCAGAAAGATCTTTTATATAAAGAGTGGAAATTCTCTGATTCGAGGAACCAGTACGCAATAAAGTACAAACTGCTTCCGGTGATGCGTGCCATCCTTGTTAAGAAAATTTATATTACGGTTGTGGCGATCTGTGTAATATTTATTGCCTCGTCTTACACTAGGTTTCGTCTCGGGGATAGCAACGCGCATAGTCTTTATGGTATATTTGAAGCCAAGTACATTGTGTATCATAGTACTTGTATTGATTATATAACTTTTAGACAGATTGTATAGAGTGTACCGATGGTACAGGACATATAAAATGTGATATGTAAATAGATTCGGCTGAGAATCTATAGTAAATAATAATTTTGGCATTTTTTTTTAAGGGGATTAAAAAAAAGAAAAGAAAGACTAATAAATGTTTTGATTTGTTCATTATTAATTTGTATAAGAGCTGTTTACCCGCTATGTTATGAATCGATGGTAATTGTCTACCATAGATTCACCTGAGAATCTATAATTATCTGTCAATTTTAAGGGGCTATAGGGGAAAAAAAAAAAAATTGTCTACCATTTAACTAATAATATTGAGAAGTAACATCCTCTGACACTAAAGTAGTTCCGACTAGAATGGAGAAAATAAAATTTTCCTTTCTGATTCCTAATTTGCATAGATTCCTCAGTTGTTAAAATATAATTTATTCAAGGGACATAACACTATATAAAACATAAAATATTAAACCGACATATATAGTTGCAACACAGACTATTCCATTTATTATCGATAATTAGATGCTCTGGAATAGACTGTATAGGATCCATTTAATCTATCATCAACTATGGTTTTGTTCTACCCGGGGGTACTCTGTCAAAAACAATGGATATCCAGGCAAGGGAAGTGTTATTAATTATAAGCGACGATGGAGGTAGAGAGAGGATGGAGAGAGAGGATGGAGAGAGAGAGAGAGAGAGAGAGAGAGAGAGAGAGAGAGAGAGAGAGAGAGAGAGAGAGAGAGAGAGAGAGAGAGAGAGAATGAGAGAGAGAGGACTGACCAAGAGAGAGAGCTAAAGATAGCGCTAATGGAAGCGATGAGGCTATCCTGACGTCAGCCATCGATCCTTCACTTATCATCATCGCCCTAATTCTAACTGCCGATCACGACTGCTTTTGCACGTCGAGTCTGTCTGTCCGCTAGTGGCCTGGACATCTGCCGCAGTGTATACCAGAACTACCAGGCTCATTATAACTATTTTATAATTAATATTGCCAGGTCTGAAAGGAGAAGCTATATATTTCTGGAGGTAAATAAATAAGAATGATTACATGCTACAACACTGTGATATATGTCGGTTAAAATACATTAAAGCTTTCTGAGGCCGCTGCTTAGAAACAGATTAAGTTAGTTCTCTATGATTACTGCTAACCCCAAACATAAATGTAAAGATTAACTATAATGAATGAACGAATGAATGAATATAATGAATGAATGCTTTAAATATAAACTAATAGTAAAAATAAACTTACGAAGAACCCTCATAAATAACGTATGAAGAGAAAATCAACAATCGTTTCAGGGAAGCAACAGAATTGCTGTAGAATTAGCACTTTTTTATTAACAAAAACTGAACTTTTTATACTTTAATATTTTTAAATTAAGAAAATAAATAAATACATTTTATCTATCTGCCACAATAATCTTATAAATGTATAAGGTTGTTTACTGTGACAAGGTTGTAAGGCTTTAGGTCCAGAGGTCCTATATTTTTGTTTACAGAGACGTGACCGCTTAACGTCAACGTAACACCAACTAAAAATAATTATGAAATAATCAATTTTGTAAAAAACATAAATAATATTCAACAATATTCACAAAGAAACTTAGGATATGATTACCGAAATGTATTCATTATCCATTCGATACTAGAGTGACTGCGTGACTAATACTTGCGAGATTGTTGAGGAAAATGGTCCCAAATTTTCCGCACTGAGCGCAGCACTAGACGAACTCACAAGCGAAAAAGTCGCCACATTATTTAATATTATAGTTATTTTTTCGTTGAAAAGACGATTTTGTAATGACCAATTTATTTGAACAAATTAAATTATGTATATGTATTGATTAATAAGCTTTTAAGAAATCAACGCACTCTCATAGTTTCTAAGTCATTTATGTCGCATATATATTCCAAAAAATAGTCTACAATTGGTGTAACAAAAATCCTCAAATCAACAATAGTTAATTTTTGCTTTACTTTCGTGTGTCCTGCTTTGTTTTGGTCTGTTTGCGGTGATAGCCACATTGTGACCACTATGCTAGAAAAGTATCAGAAGACCATTCACTTCAAAAACTGAAGGGTTTGCAAAGAACAGTAAACTCAGACGAGGGCTGGGGATGACAGCAATTAAACTTAGTATCCTACAGCCAACAGGAGGAATTGCCACAGCCTAATCTGCTGACAATGTGTTGACATTTTACAGATGAAGAAAATACTTTGATTAAATAAATTTTTATTTTCTATTATTATAGCGTAGTCAGCTGTCAAAAATATCAAAATTTGCGATATTTTCAGCAAACGAAACCAGAAGGCAGGTAATGTTGTTTGTTAGGTTGTCTGAAAGGAAACCAAATAGTGTCAGGTTCGATATAGGATCAGATCTTAGGCACCGAGGTCATATTTTATTTTGGCATTGTTTAAAGATTTATTTCGCAATTTTCTAACTAAAATTCGGTTTGATAAATTATAAACCTGATTGTATCTAAATTAATATATAAATATGTTAACTAATTAGAGGAAAAAGAATATGGAGAAAATATGTGAAGTAATGAACGGTACGGGTAACCTAGCAACTGTTGCATGATTTTCTGAAAAATTAACCAAATGATTTTGTACAAACTAGGTTGGTGCGTATGAAATGTCGGATTTTCTTTAAATGTGAACGTTTGTCTCCATGTTTTTGTTATGCTTTTGTTTTTGACATAACCTGGTTTATAGTCGTACTGTCCATTGCCAGAGTCAAATTTTAGCAAAGAAGATTTTCTCAAAAGCGTTCCCTTTTGTTATTTGCTTCGAATTTTGCACCGATACGAATTCATTCGATAGTCGTGTAATTTTCTTATATGAGTATAAACTTGGTAATAATGCTGAAAAAGCTGCACGCAATATAAACCAGGCGTTTGGGGAGAATACTTTGAACGATCGAAAAGTGCAGCGTTGGTTTGAAAAATTTCGGTCTGGTGATTTTTCCCTGCAAAAATGAACCGCGTGGAAGACCCGAAACGTCTGTGAAAAATGATGCTCTGAAAACATTGGTGGAAACAAATCCAATTGTTTCTTCAAGGGAACTTGCTGCCAGAACGGAAGTTGACCATACAACAATATTGCGACATCTTTCTGAAATTGGCAAGGTGAAAAAAATGGATAAGTGGATACCGCACGAACTAACCGAGTGAAATAAGCTCGTTAATAAATTTAATAGAATTAAATGAATTAAAATATGAAATTTTGCAGCACCCACCTTATTCACCGGATCTTTCGCCAACCGACATTCATTTATTTAAACATTTAGAACTGTTTTTACGGGCTAAACAGTACGAAGATGAAGACAGGTCAAAGTTCATTGATTCTAAAGATCAGAATTTCTTCAAGACAGGCATCTATGCATTAAAATCTCGTTGGGAAAAGTATATTGAAGTAAATGAAGCATACTTTGATTAAATAAACAGCTTTTGGAAAAAGATATGCAGTTTAATATATTCACTTAAAGAATCTGACATTTCATTCGCACCAACCTATATTATATAGATATTTATTACATTCAGTAAAATTGTTCCGTCCCTTTGTAAACAAAATATTCTTAAAATACCTTTTTTTATATGTTGAGCAATTTGAGTTTAAAATTTCAATTTAAAAATATGAAAATAAAATGAATTATTTCTTCTCTTTTCGTAGATGCATTATGCGTGGGAACCCGGCCACGGGGCGTGAATCACGAAAGTGAGCATTATTAATACACTTGATAAGGATTAAAGAAATTAATTTTGTCTTTATAATTCGTATGAACGGTTTACGACCCTTTATTTTTTGGTGAGCGCCTACGATCGCAAGCTGCCTGACGCATTGTGGGAACCCACCATTTAAGTAACGCCTGTCGCTCTCTCTGTGCTCAGCAATCTTATTTATTGTACTGTCGCTCAATCAACCGAGTTTTTTTTTTTTAAGTATAAACTGAAGGATTAAAGAAGGAAGTTAAACTGTAATAATTTTATATCATTGCTAAGTAGAAGTTATATTGAAAAGCAGTGACTGAACGAAATTAAACGCTCATTTATTCATAACTTTGTGAGCCAGAGTTGCAAAACTTGAGCGACTTTGGAAAACTGAAACATTGCCTTGCTTGTGTTTAATTGATTAGATTTAATTACTTGAGTTAGGAAGTTATGAGGCTTTGGGGAACTTGAGCGACAAGACGACAGCCGTTAGCTACTTGCCAGTGCCGAAATAGATCAAGAAAAACATCGATAGTTAATTTTAGCGAAACCTTTATTACAGTAACCTACGATGGAAGATAAAACTGTTCTCAAATAAAACCTCACCATTTTTTTTTTGTCTTTACTAAATACTTTTCTTTTTAAAATTTGAACCAACTGAAATTTCGTTAAATCCTAATACATTTATAAACTTTCCTAAACGAAATTAAAGGCCCAGAAAGTGGATTAACAATTTCCTGGTCCTGGTGCGGTCCGCCTTTTAGTTTAACAACATAATAAATGATTATATAGTATACTATTTGGTACATTTGACTAAAAATACTTCAGGTATTAAACCATCTCGGTCAATAAAAATAATATATTGACCAAAACAATGACATTAAATAAATGAATGTTTTAATAAATACTTTTGAATTTATGTTTGCGTTAACGAAATCGACGTGTCCTTCTTAAATATGGGGAAAATTTAAATCTTGAATTTATTCTGATATATCACTTGTTTGAAAACTAACCCGGTTCGAAATACGAATAGATTTGAGTCTAACTTTTTTTTATGCTTCATTTATTTATTTTTTACGTAATCTCATTATTATAAATTACTAATGAGCCATACACGGAACGATCAGGTTTGGTGTTGAATGCACTGCTTACATTTCAAACCAATCGCATTATTTTCCCGACAGGGATCGTCGAACATGCATACGAAAGAGGAATAACATATACCGTACCTAATTACCGTACTTAATTATACCGTAGGCATAAACGTACCTATATGAAAGTACCGCTTTCAGACAATGCCATCCAACAAGATGATATACCTATACTGAAAATAAACTTGGTTGTTTTCATTAATCCTAACAGGAGAAGTTATTTGCGCCAGCGATGTAATTTTGTAGTTAATAGGTATTAAAAAAATGCCGTTTATTGTAATTTATATTCTAATCAGAACAAGAAAACATCGAGGTTTAAGTGTTTCAGCTATGTGTTTGCATATCTTTAAAGACGAAAACACGTGTTGCCAAGGCTAAAACCCGAGTCTCCTGCCATGTCGTGTTGTGAGTAAAGTAACCGGGTCTAGAATATATAGCAATGATCTGGAACCTCATACAGATTTGTATTTTGTAACCCAATGACCATTTATTTATCCCTCTTTTGTCATTTGGGCTATACAAGGGCCGGAAGATCGATTATATTTAAGTTTGTAACCATTTAGGCGAACCAAATTACAAGGATTGGCTATCTATAGGTTGTACATCCTTTTGTATATGACACATGAACGAAATTTTATCGCATAATGAAATTACAACTGAGGCCGGGCTTTGAGCTAGCAACTTCGGAATGGGGGTTAACACTCGGACTCATGTGACTGCACCAACATGGTTAGAGTACGGCATGTTCCTCTATTCGCGGCAATAAACTTGAAGAGACTGCATTGCAATGAGGTAACTCAGCACTCTCTGAGACTTTCTTTAGATGTTGCTTCAGAACGAAAGTCTGGACGATGTATGGTTAATTTTGGACTGCTCCAGAGTCGACGAGAATCATGACAACTTAGTCAGATAATGTGTATTTTCTACCACCGCATCCTCTAATGATGAACCTGCCAAATTCTGTTCAAGATAGCATATTTCTCTGATTCTTTTAATCGCTAAAATTATCACATGAATATATAAGTATAAATTATCTACACTCACCTGTGAATATTTATGTAGTCGTACTTTATTTGAAAAATTTTGAATTTAATTTTTGAAGTGTAAAACCAGTAAGCGAGCGTTCTAAACAATCGAGAAAAATTGATTTAATAGTTCGATAAAATATCTCTATCGCTATTAATGGCAGTTATAAGAAAATAAGCCATTTTGTATGAACCTAAAAAAAGCGACGAAGTCAACATTTTCTCAGCAAAATAACTTTGCTGTGCCAAGTCAAATAAACATTCAAATTTAACCTGTATTTAAAGGCGATTAGCTGGGTTGAATAGACCATACTCAAAAGTAGCTTTTGAATCAATAAAGTTTCAAACAACAAACAAGGACCATTTGATCAAGCCCAGTTTGTCCAAACCGATCAGAGCCTTTTAGATCCCCCCCCCTCTCTCTCTCTCTCTCTCTCTCTCTCTCTCTCTCTCTCTCTCTCTCTCTCTCTCTCTCTCTCTCTCTCTCTCTCTCTCTCTCTCTCTCTCTCTCTCTCTCTCTCTCTCTCTCTCTCTCTCTCTCCATCCCTCTCTCTCCATCCCTCTCTCTCCCTCTTCCTCTGTCTCTCTCTCTCTGCGGTTTATATATAACGAGAGCACAGATACACAGCCTAGCCGCCGTTATTGTATGTTTATCTTACACCTCTATTTACTAGTGATAGTTGCAGTTTTCCTAACTAAATAGCAGGAAAGATAAAACGCCCAAAGGCATATACACATATGTTCCATTGACCTTGTCACTTATCACTTCCGAGTAGAATCCCCGTCCCTTTGATAAACTGCCTTTGAACATAAAAGGGACATGCAGTCAGTGTGTTAATAACCTATTCAAAACAATAAATAAATAGCATGGCGTCTTGGAACCGGCTCCCGTAACTTTCAAGTTTTATTCCTAGCTGTGCGAACGGGGATCGCTCAGCCTCGAGAAGGAAAATGAGAAGCTGCTCGAATAAAGGTTCATAGGTAACAGTAGTAAATTAGCTATATCTATCATGTTGACTCTTTCCTGCTATGTAAGACGATGTATTAAATACTTTGCTTTCTTTTCTTCTTCATTAATATCAGACAGGTGCTATGCTAACTTTAACTTTACTTATTGAAATAACCAATATTTATTCAAAAATATTATTGAAATATAATAAAAAAAATAAAATACGATCGATTCTGTGGCGTTCATGAAAGAGTGTATAAGTTATAGTAATCCGATAAATTAGTTAATTGTAACTACAGGTCTCTTTTGGTGTGTTTTATCTCGCGTTTTCCATGGGGAAGAATTTCCAATACGAAGCTAAAGGTAACTTAAGTTTTTTCGTTTAATTTCAGTTACTTCATCTGTCCAATTCTTTGACAAAACAACTTTATTATGATAAAATTACAATCTGCCTCATTGGGCAATAAGTAATTGTGATAAATGTTTTCATTCATACCATATTTACAAATTTCATTCACTCAGTATTTACAAACAGTCCAGAGACCTCCCAAATCCACATGGTTGTCACCTCCCTCGCATGTGAAAGAGGAAGCGGAGTCTTGGGAAGCCCCAACGCACCTCCATCAGCCGCATCGAGCCAGTGGAGGCTGACGAAGAGTGCGAGAGCCACATACGCTCAGGGCATGATTGGATAAACTGGCCATTGCTAGGACTCCCACTGTTACGCATTTATAGCAGGTCACGAGAACACTGCAGTTTTAGTCTCCGAGGAGGATTATAGGGATGAGTGGTGCAGTGCAATGAATGTCCTAGGGGATTAGGGTGGTTGGATAGCTTACTATGGAATTTCATGAACTTGGAAGGGACGAGTTCGAGAATGTAGGGTATATTAAAATCGTTATGAAGGGCTTTGTTGCTGACGTAATAAGGGGCATTTACTATTGTTATGTACAAGAGTTGGGATTGTCCAATTCTTAAGTTGATTTATTTCAACTTAATTATTTCGACTTATCTGCTTTTTCCCGAGCATCACAGAATTAAACTTAATTTTTAAAAAATAATATTTTAATTTGGCTATATTCGATGAAGTTGCTTTTGTTTTTAGCACCATCAGTTGGAGTATCAATAAAAATAACGTGTCTATAAGCCACAGAATTCTTAGGTGAAAGTATGAACATCCTTATTGATATTCTATGATTTTGAAGGTATTTTTAAAACTAAACACCCTTACATTTTCACCAATTTTCCTGTAAAATTATATGTTTCTATAGGATATGGATTTACAATCAACAGACTGGCAGGTCAAAATGATGTTTATGTTAAAATAGTGTCGAAAGATCATAGAGGGCTAGTCCACAATTTTTTAATTCATAATTCTTTTTTTTAATTCCGAAGATAAGTAACGTTTCCCCCCTAAGCATGGGATAGAGGAAAAGTTCTTTTTTCAATAAAAATAAATGCATTGCCAGAATTTAAAATATATAATTTCACATCACTGAGGCCTTAGTGACTACTTGAACACGAAACCAAAGGAAAAAACATACCTTTAGGTCCCTGTGGACGACCCTCCTGTTATGGCAGTATTCCACAGCTGAAAGAATTTGCCAAAATTTCCGCCTGGCACCGCTTTCCGTCATTCTGCCATGTCTGGCGATATAGTCTGAAATAAAAAGTAAACAAATATTATTAAATGGAAAGTTCATTGTAAATGTTAGTTATATGTGAAGATTTCGGTTTGTTGAAAAGGTCTAGTCTATTTTGTGTTTATGGTGGATGTTTGAATAGGTTAGAAGTGGGAAGTGATTGCTGGTGTGGCACCATACAAAAAACGTTGAAGACAAACCTAAAAGAACCCAGTTTGTATAGTCAAGTTCAAATAGCATATTCATTTGCAACAAGAAAGATATGTGACAAGACGTACCTACTATAGAGATTAATTTAATTTATACTTACGACGTTAAAAAGACAAGAAATACACAAACGTTTTGGAAAACTGTACAGACTACTTCAAAGGACATCCCATATATCAATGGAAAATAAATTACTAATCAACAAAGTTATACTTAAGCCAATCTGGACATACGGAATAGAGCTATGGGGGACAGCAAGAAAGTCGAATATCAAACGTATCCAATCCTTTCAATCAAAAGTCCTGAGAACAATAGTCAATGCCCCTTATTACGTCAGAAACAAAACCCTTCATAACGATCTTAATATACCTTACATTCTCGAATTCATCCCTTCTAAGTTCATGAAATTCCATAGTAACCTATCCAACCACCCTAATAACGTAGGACAGTCATTACACTGCATCACTCATCCCTATAATCATCTCCGGAGACTAAAACGGCAGTGGCCTCGTGACCTGCTAAAAATGAGTGACAATGGGAGCCCTGGCAATTGCTAGCTTCTCCAATCATGTCCTGAACGTATGTGGCTCTCGCGCTCTTCGTCAGTCTCCGGTGATGCGGCTGACGAAGGAGCGTAGGGGACTTCCCAAGACTCCGCTTCCTCTTTCGCATGCGAGGGAGGTGAAAACCATGTGGATTTGGGAGGTCTCTGGACTGTTTGTAAATTCTGTGTATGAATGAGCGAGTGAATGGAAATTGTAAATATGGTATGAATGAAAACATTTATCACAATTATTTATTGCCCAATGAGGCAGATTGTAATTTTCTCATAATAAAGTTGTTTTATAAAATTTTTACTTATATAGAAATACTACCTAGAAACTATATATCTCGTTAATATACGATAATACATTATCAAAACTGCATAAAAGATACGCTGGTGTGCTTATGGGTTGGGTTCGCGTGACGAATCGCCATTTCATTATGATTGTGAGAATATTGAACCTTCATCATCAGTTATGCCAGTCACATAAAGCGGGTTAAATATCACATTTCATCGTACTTAATCATCGCTGAGATTAATAAACAAAATATCACTAGTTTGAATTGTATCATTATTATCTGGTAATATTTGCCAATAATCTATATTTTAATTTAAGTTCCATTCACTTGAGCACAAACTGCTAAACATTGGGCTGGGGGATATAGAAACGGGAGTATAGCCTGAATCTCCATTGTTCGTATATGGGCATCGATAGAATAATATGGGATTATTAAGAAATCTCGTGCTGAAGGTGGAAAATCAGAACAGTTTTCGGAAGAAGAAGAAAGAGGGAAGCTGAATAAAGAAGGAAAAACCTCTAATATAATGAAAGAATGCTTTAAGTACAAACTAATAGTTAAACTTAAGAAGAACCCTAATGAGTAAAGTATACAAAGAAAATCAACAATCGTTTGAGGGAAGCAACAGAGAAAATTGCGGTAGAATTAGTACGCTTTTAGCAACAAAAACTGAACTTTTTATACTTTAATATTTTTAAAGTAAGAAAAAAAATAAATATATTTTATCTAATGTTGGCTGGTTTCACTTTTGAGTTACGGGTCTGTTTCGTGGCACAGAGGCACACCACGGTCGTACATGTTTTCGGTAATTGTTTTTTTTAAATAAACCATATATTATCTAAATACTTCCAATAGTATTTTACACACATATATCAAACAGCGTAGATACTTTTACAAACCTTAGCATCACGGGATTCATACATTAACTCTGGCCAAGCTTGTGAATGACCATAGTTGCCGTCACGAAAGCAGAAGCTTGACACCCGCAATACACGGCAAGCCCAGTTGCCGCTCTGTGCACTACTTCTCTTCTCTGTCCTGCACCACTCATCCCTATAATCCTCCTCGGAGACTAAAAAGGTAGTTTATGCGTAACAATGGGAGTCCTAGCAATGGCCAGTTTCTCCAACCATGTCCTGAGCGTATGTGGCTCTCACGCTCTTAGTCAGCCTCCATTGGCTCGTATCCGGTGACGCGGCTGACGGAGGAGCGTGGAGGACTTCGCAAGACTCCGCTTCCTCTTTCGCATACAAGGGAGGTGACAACCATGTGGATTTGGGAGGTCTCTGGGCTGTTTGTAAATACTGTATGAATGAAAACATTTATCACAACTAGTTATTGCCCAATAGGCAGATTGTAATTTTATCATAATAAATTAACTTCTATCAACGTGATCCCTTTACTTCAATAATGTCAATCATTGAGCAAATTAGTAACTTGTCCCCAGCCCATCCGTAAGCGGCAACACCACGCCAAGTAGCCCTGTCGGGACATCACGAGGGGGGTGCCTGGTTACCCTAGCCCTGGTGACAAGTGAGGGTTGTTTGAGTTTATAACCTGGACAATCGTTTCATGAGGGCTTTACTATCTGACTCCATTTTTTGATAGGTATGTGCCCCGACAGTGCACTATGTTCAGGAGAAGAGGTACAGGGTAGGTTATAGGTAGTTTATGTGGTCTTGGAATTACCACGAATTCACACTCGGTATCTGAGGGTAGGCGAAATCCGTCCGGATCCCAAAGGCGAGTGTGAACCGGAGAGAGGCAGACTGAATCGCCGTGGGGAACACTGTTTGGTCAGTTTGCAGGGCCGCGACAACCGTTGTCCACTAGGGAGAGGTCTCTCCCAAGGAGGTGTTGGATTTAGCGAGACAAAGGCAGAGGTTCCCACTAGGAAGGGTGATGGTCTGACTTAGCCGGACTAAAACATAGCGAGGTTAGGAGAGAAAGAGATGTAGAGGTTAATTAAATTCTTAAATACCGTCGCAGCTGCAAGTCGAGTAGCTTCGCTAGGAGGAGAGTGAATTACAGCCCAAGATCTACCCCTGTTTATAGTTAGTGGTGGCTCATTAGGGCCAATCATTTCCCTCGTTGTTGTAACCAATAAGGGGTAAGTATGTGGTCGGTCTATGTGTAGGCAGCCGAAGGGCTGACCCAGCAGGGCCGTTTCTACCTGCTTTGGGTTAGCGGTCAACACTCGGCTTGCAGCTGTGACATCTTTATTGTGTACACATTTACAATGACTTATTTATGTTATTTAAAATTGTTTAAATTAATTTACAATATATATACAATAGAGTATAGGGTGATTTATCTTATGCAGTTAGCGGTCGCTACAAGCCCCTTCATCCCAAGCGTCTAAATTCATGACGGCGACTATAAGTGAATTTTTCTGTGTAGTATGTAGCATTGTAATTTTTCAATTTCAATTGTTTTATTAGAATAGTGCCAGCCATTTTTATTGTATAGCCTTATTATTATTTTTACAGAGCCAGTTGTAAGGGACGTACAAACAAACGCTACATTCCTCCCTTTGTGTGCTACTCGGCCTGCTAGCCGTCCTAATTACATCGCCTACTCTGTTTCATTAAACCACAGTCATTTCTGAGGCGGAACCGCATATAACGGCTGTTTTATTAATACGACCATGCACGCCATGAATAAAAATATGCTGTCCTTAAACGGCCCTTAGTACACATTACTTTTACACTTTCCCTTTCAGATCCCAAACCAGAGCGTGGCGATTAAAAGAATTAATGCAGAGCTGGCATGCAGGCTATCGTGTGCCCGAGATCTGTCACACACAGGCTAGTGACCTCCTGGTTCAGTTCCTCGTGCGGACATTAAAGAGGTCAAGCCTCAAGCCGCCAGCTTACTGCGGTCAATCGACTGTTCAACCATCTCGGAGGCTCAAGGACATCGGTTCGAATGCGGATTAGATGGGTGGGAGGATAATTGATATGATTGACGTTGGGAGCGGAGTCATAGGTAAAGGTTTTATTATTTTTAAGAAATATTAAAATTAAGCCCTATAACTTCCAGCGAATTAATTAGAATCATATTCAAATAGCCAGATCCGTGATTCCCGATCTGTTATATACTACCGTACTGGCTCTGTTCGTCACATTTTTTTTTCAAATCCACCAGCGTTTTAGGCTCGTTCGTGTATGGCGTAAATATGCTGATTTTTCTGAGTAGATCCGCAGGCCCAGAGTTTTCATGCATGCTAGAAAGTTTAAAGAGATGACACACGTTTTCTGTATTGTAGATAACTGTGCTGCGGGCAGTGAAGTTTTAATTTGTTTCACACACATATAGGCTAATATATATATAGGCTAATGCTCGTCAACGAAAAACGTGAAGAAAAAGGAAAGAGGTTGAATGTAATCACAGATCGAGAGTTGTCACAAGACTGTTTTTATTGAGCCTTTTAAAGCCTCTCTAAGTACATTCGGGATGTAAACATCCCGATGACTTGAGGATTAGGCTGGCTGGCTACCTACGATGTCCGAAACTTAACTTATATATATATATATATATATATATATATATATAGGGTGTCCCAGAATTGAATTTTCCACCATTTGTGCAGTAAAGTGCTGGCAACCCTAAAAAAAAACGAATTTGACAGCTGACAGTTTAGGGTTAGAAAAATGGAGCCTTACACGATAGAACAATGTGTCTTTATTGTTGAACATTATCTCAAAAATAATGAAAGTTTGGCGGCCACAGTTCGAAAATTTCATACAAAATATGGTCGGAATAATGTTTTGACTTCATTAACTGTGAAGAGATTAATTGAAAAATTTAGGGAGACTGGATCAGTTGGAGACACTAAACACACTGTTCGTCCAAAAACAAGCCGTTCAAATGTCAATATCCAAGCAGTGCGTGAGAGTGTTGTTGAGAATCCAGGAACATCGATTCGGCGTCGTAAATTGGATGATATTGATGTGGCCAATATGTGGTTTCAACAAGATCGTGCCACATGCCATACAGCCCATGAAACAATTCAAATAATACATTTACAGGCCGTGTACTCTCTTGTTTCGGTGATCAGAATTGGCCCCCTAGATCGTGTGATTTAACACCTTTAGATTTCTTTTTATGGGGTTATTTTAAGTCAAAGGTGTATGTCAACAAGCCCACATCCACCAATGCATTAAAAGAGGAAATTCAACGCTGCATCAACGAAATTGAACCACATTTATGCCAAATGGTCATGGAAAATTTCGACAAATGAGTGCGTTTGTGCCAGCAAAGTCGTGGAGGCCATTTGCCAGATTTGTTATTCCATAACCAACCCTATCCTATTTACTTTATAATTCAATAAAAAAATTGCAACAAAAATACTAAAAACTGTGTTTTCTATTTAAATAAAATCTTGCCTAAATTCTGGGACACACTTTTTATATATATATGTGGCGACGAAAGGAAAAGGATCGAGGCTACAATAAATAAATAGCAGTTTTATTAGTAGATATATATTTCATTTTATTATATTATATTAACTGCTAACAATTAGAAATATCTTAATTTTGGGACAATGGAACAAACGAATAAATTATATTCTAAGGTAAGTTGACTCCGGTTCCACCACTCCCACATCCGGTCACTGATTTCTGCCTCTAACGTAGTTCACCAGTGACGTACAGGCAAGGCCCGTGGCCGTTTCCAGGTAAATCCGTTGGTGTGTCACTATTGGCTAATACTTATAACAACTGTATAACCATTTTCTCAAAGAAAGAAGATAAGAAAGAGTCAAACAGGTAATTGGATTGTCTGTTTAATAGTTTGAAAATTAATTATAATAATTAATTAATATAATAAAATTAATTATAATAATTTTGTAAGCAATAAATTAATGCTAAAAGATTTGAAAATTTGGATCGGGGGGGGGAGGGGAAAAGTGAATTTTTGGTGAAGGAGTAGTAATTTTCATGTCAAAGCTGTAGGATTAAATACAGAACAATATACTCAGAAATTCGGAAAACAGCTTAACTTGCTCAGGACATAAAACCAGAGTTATATTAATCCCGTCTGCATAAATGTGTAAAATGATTTGTTTATTATTTTCATTTTATTAATCATTTATTATTCCGGAGAAAACTTTAACAAACAAACCCACAATACCGGGGTTCGGACTTTAAAGGAAATGCTGTCGTTGAATTTTGAACACTCAACTTTGAACTATTGAACGGATATATTTTTATGAGGAATTTTGACCATTTTTCAATCTCGTGCGTTTGAGGGTTGATTTATTTATATTACTCGCATATTTTTGATAATTTTGTTTTGTAGCACGAGATTCGCGTTCGTTAAAATTGGCTCACTATAGAATTTCCCCAGGGAGCCAGCACGGCCGAGGGACCTCGTATTTCAGTCCAACCTAGGACGCCAGTTGTTTTTAACAGATAGGCTGTTTGTTTAGTGAGGTTTTTTCTTTTAATTCTCTTTCTAACCTCAGGGAGTTCCCAGCTATAGATCGGGCCAATTTATTTAACTATTTGCTTGTTTGTAGAGGAAAGTTATCAAATTGGATTTTGTTTGAGGTCGAGCTTATGCCTTTAACATTTTTATTTGCTTTCTTTGTCTGGAGTTTCATCACTGGAGGCATATTAATATTATTTACTAATTTTACATTTGTACATAGTACATATCCGTATGAAATAGATGATCGAAGATATTTCTTTAGACGATTGAAATTAAAGCGCTAAAGTTGTACAGAAAATCACGTATAATACATAATTTGGAGCAAGGAAATGGATTTTCCAGTTTATATTCATCCAAAGAGGTTCGAGAAAGGAAAAGTAGCAAAAAAATAATAATAAAAAAAAACGGACAATGTAGCTAGAGAAAGAAGATAGGGCTGGGAATCAGCCTTCAGATCACGCACGCGGTAGTGGTTCTAGGGCGGTTTTTACAGCGTCAGTTACAGACCTCTTCCGCGCACGAGGGGGTGAGGCAATGGTGCGCCCCTCATGGGGAAGTATCTATCGGATTGAAAATTGTTTCTATTTTACCACAACGGAATAAGCAAACATTATAGAATTAAGGCATCAACGGTTTTCTTATTTAAATCCACGACAGCACAAAATATTATAATGAATCATTATACTTATTTACGCTTTTGTTTGTACATACCTCAAAAATCAAACCAGCTTAATAACTTTTTTTTTTCTTTATTAAAGGACGTCTACAAGTCATACCAACCATATTGGTTTCATGGCTTGTCTATATATATAATTCCTTTATTGTGCTAAAATTACAATCTGCCTTGCTAGGCAATAAGTAATTAAGATATACTATCATTCATGCCATATTTACATTTCATCATTCACTCGTTCATTCACTTGTCTGTTGACTGTTGGCGGCTTGCGAGATTTTAAGAAATTTAAATTTAACAAAATACCCGTGTGATATTCGATATTGCTGTATCTTTAGAGTGGCGTTTATTCACTTTAATGTTCAAACTGTTTTTAATTGTGTATAGGGTCAGTTTATTTAATAATTGGTTATGTTAAGGGATAGGTTCTAACACTGGAGGATTATTTTGAGTTAGCGGGATTGCTTTCTGTTGTTTGTTGTCAGCTGAGCGAATCACATTCCAATGTTCATTATATTCACTGCGATTTAACCGTACTGACTATTCTAGGATCAGTCATTTGTTTAAGGCAGCTTAATTCGTATTTTGTTTATTCATCTGACTCCATAAGGTCTCAGTAGGTGTGGCCCGACAGTGTACTAAGTTCAGGAGAAGAGGTACAGGGTAAATATTATAGGTAGTTTACGTGGTCATGGCGCGTAGTTTGGTAGTTGACGCGGCCAGAGAATCCTACTAGGAAGGTGTGGGGTCTGACAGCGCCAGACTAAAACATAGCAAGGTCAGAAAAGAGAGGTGCATAGGTAATTAAATAACAAAGCCATGGTTCGAGTAGAGCAACAAGCGCCAGTGCAGAGAGAGAGAAAGAGGGAGAGAGAGGGATGGAGAGAGGGAAAGAGAGAAAGAGAGAGAGAGGTGTTCACTTAAGTGTCTGGTACCGACAGTCTAAAAAAGCACAGAATGTCTGACTTATGTAGACAGGCCGGGCTATGACCGCGGCCCTAGTGAGCTCCAGCCGTTTCGAGATCATTAACTAATCCCCTCTCTCTCTATAGGGAAGATTTATTGATAAAATATGGAAACTTAGGCGGGTGTTATTTAGTCGGAGAAGTTGTTAACTTCTATTTATTCTTGTTGAAGAAGTTGGCACAATAGTATGCTTAGCTCATTATCGGATGTAGCGAGCGCCAACCATATATGTAAATTACCCTATACTCTGGTGCAACTAATGTATTGTAATTAGATGTAAAACATACTTTTCTGGTAATAAATCATGGAGATATCGGCAGTCATAAAACAAGTAACAGAGGGTCCAAGGTCCAGCAATAAAACCTGAGAGGGTAAGCCACCTGACTGTCATGAAACCAAACCCGGCAGACCTAGGGTCGCCTCTAAGCGGTCATAAAACCTAAGTAGGTGAGTCCCTAGCAGCCATAAAACACACCCTTTTAGGCCAACAGTCATAAAATCAAGGGGGATTGGCCACCTGGGCATCACAAAACATTCCCCCTTTCAGCCGGTTCCGCCTTCCACTAGGAAGGTGAAATTATATTTAAATCAGGAAGTTTCGCCCTGTAGAGACACTCTTTCCCTCACATACAGCCACTCTAGTGAGACACTCTCTTCTAGACAGCCGCTATCACTAGGTCGCGATACGCCAGGGCCCCGGGGCCCTGGGAGTAAGTCCACTCAGCCTTCCACTGGTCTACACTCTCTGCCACACCTCTGCGCCGGCACCTTGCCTCACAGCCTCTAGCAGACCCTCCGACGACTTGTACTATTACGCTGCCGATCTCCCGTCCGAACTCTGAAGACTGGTCTTATTCTTTATTAACCTCTGAACCTCTCTTCTGAACACAGTGTATTGTCGGGACACATCCCTATCAATAAAATGGAGTCAGATATTAACGCCTACATGGAACATGGTCCATGTTATAAACTACAACAATCCGCACTTGTCACCAGGCCTAGAGTGATTAGGCACTCCCCTAGTGACGCCCCTGACATCGGACATAAAACTTTTTTATTTAATTTTTTGTTTTTTTATTATAATTTTATACTGCTATTACACTTAATTTGCCTAAAAGAGAAATTCGTTGTTCCTACTAACAGTGTAAATGACTAAAATAGGACATTGATAGATACGTCTGAGCTGGACAGCTCCTCTCTGCCAGACTTGGACTATTAGGGTTTCGGTAAATAGGTTACTTCCTGGTGGCCATTAGACAGACCGACAATCTGTAATTAAGAAGGGAGAGGGCTGAGCAATAGACCCTATCAGTGCAGTTAGGCCGCTAACTGGCTGAAGTGCTTGTTCCTCTCTCTCTCTACGACAGTGTGGATGTCCTCCGGCACCTCTTCCAATGCTCACCCATAGCTACATTAGCGATTCCCTCTATCTAGTTTCTTCCATTCAAAATATTACTGGGATTAATATTGTCCCGAATTATATATATTCGCATTTGAATTATAAGTTTATTCTCATAATTTGTTCAATTAACATAAACTGCTGACAAATTGAAGCGGAACACTTAAAAAACTGTCGATATCTTTTATTTTATTTTACCAGTATGATTTGAAATTCTTTCCGGTTTAGAATAAACTATTTTTACAACTTATCCACAATCTTTATCTTAATCTCTATTAGGATTAAAAAATAAATAAACAAAAAATAAATACCTTTTGTTTACGCAATTAGAATAAAAATTGAGTTTAATCACCTAAAGAAATCAATAGTCGTCTTTTACCACCAGTACTCATTTAGCCAGTGCACTATACAGTTTCTTGAAATGTCTTTACGAAGACTTACTGTTCAAGAACTAGGAAGGACTCTTTTAGATTTAGGCCATTCTCAGCATGATGTAGACTTGGTTGCTCTCATACAGCTATCGGAAGAACCTGGTCACGAAATCAGGGAACAACTACTGCTCAGTACACTTCTGAAAAGGAGGCCGAGATCGAAAAACTACCCTTCATTAGCAGGACCAAATATTTGAAAAACCACTCGACAAGGAGGTTCAACAGCTTGACGATCGCAAAGCGCTTTTGAGGACGCAACATGGGTCCGCATTTCAACACAAACAGTTAGAAACCGCCATGAAGTCGGTTCGAAGACAAGAAGGCACGCAAGGAGAGTTTTTTTTAACAAGAAAACGGAGAACAGCGCATCTCCTATGGGCTCGGGAACACGTTGATTGGACTGATGAGAACTGGGGCCGTTGTTTATTTAGTGACGAATCAATATTTCTTCTTCATCATCATGGTTGATGTTTTAGAGTGTGGAGAGATTTAATGCAGGTATGAATGAACCAGTATGTTCTTATGGAGGATGTTTGATGAAGGTCTGGGCAGGGATATCGAGTAATCGAAAAACTCAGCCACATAACTTGGATGAACTTGCAGATGCATTAAGTGAGGAAATGGGCTTCTTTGCCCCAACATAACAAATTGACAAAAGCTGTATAAAAACAACGATGCGAATCTTTAATTCAAAAAGCAGAGGAGGCCCAACACCCAACTAAAGACGTTGAAACATGAATAAAAAACAATGCCTTTTTTTCTTGTTAAATTGAAACAATTTAAATTTTATTTTTTATTTAATTATCAGTGAATAAATCGTTTCTTTCAACACTCGTTCAGGTGCTTTTTTTGTTGAGTGTTAAAAGAAACGATTTATTCATTGCTAATTAAATAGAAAATAAAATTTAAATTGTTTCAATTTAAAAAAAAAAAAAAAAAAAGGCATTGTTTTTTATTTATGTTTCAACGTCTTCCGCTGGGTGTTGGGCCTCCTTTGCTTTTTGCCCCACCATCACCGAAGCCATCCAAAGAAGACATATAAAGTTCTTTGACTCGATGAAACATAGCCAAAACACTCTGTTCCGAGACATGACACCCCCACCGCTACTGGCAAGATGGCAACTTTCAATATCTGGTAAAGTAGACCAAATGGTGGACATCACGGCGCTTGGCCCACCGATAAGAAGCCTCTAACGGACACCCATCACTGATATACAGCTAAATAAGATTGCACTACATGCCTAGAGAGACTCTAGGCCCAGCCACCAGTGGACTCTCACCACTGTACCGCAAAAATCAACCTTTACCAAGGCTTCCCACACTTCTTAGTTCCCTCACACCACCTTCAAGCAGGTATGCCAAGTACAAGGACCCGCTCAACCCAAATATTCCTTTATTTTCCCCTCATCCTTAATCTTACAATTAGAAAGCTAAGAAAAAAAAAAAAACTTTTGTGGGCAGTTTATCTAAATTTATAGTAAGTGATCCACTTCAATTTGTCGTCTTATTTGATTACGTGACATTTTTCGAAGCTTTACGGTTGGATGATTTGATACCACTTAACGCTCACAAAGAATCAACACCTTTCATTCGATATTTAATCATCAATACAGGTAGTGAGTAGCAGTATAAATAATTTCGATCAAGAATCGATTTCTAAAGAGATTCAAAAAGGATAGCTCTACTCATTGTCCATTACAAGCTACTGTAAGGTGAGTCCAACGCAAAAGTTTCATAGTTGATGTATTGTCAGACGAGAAACGGTTTTAATTTGTCAGTTATTATACTATTATATTATTATTATTACTATTATATTTTACTAAGAAGCATGTGTCTTTCTCATGAGAAGTTAATCAGCCCAAAAAACGTAGCATTTAATTTCAAAAATTGAACTCCTCTCCCACCCTTTGTGATACTGTGATATTTTCTATCTAAACATGTGAGTTCGGTCTTGACAGATTCCATTGCATTAGCACTCTTTGGATTTTCTCGATTTCTGGTCGTGAATCATTGTCTCATCTTATATAATTATATTAGATTAGGAAAAATGTTTAGGACATTGAGTAATTACTAGCCCAAACGAAATCACGTTTTCGTATCTTCTCTCAAAGCAACTGAGTTCGTTCATTTCAATGGCTGCCTGGGGAATCGTTCTGTTTAATTTTTTCTCATTTACAGTTGTACTAAATCTGCTACAATTTATTTTTCTAACTAACCCAGCGGATTTTAAATTTATTACGATTTATGGTACTAATGTACTATACACAAGAAAAGGGCGCGTTTGATCTTAGCCAAATCTCCTTAATTCCAGGCCATGTTTGTGCCGAAAATTGTCCAAACATTGGAGCTCTACCCGCAGGGATAATTACTGAACCTAAAGCCGGCAGTTATCGACAGCCAACCCAGAAGGGATGAATAATATAAGTGAATATTAAATGGCTAAGAGCCTCTGGCGCTGGCGGTTCCTCGTCCCCTCTTCAACAGCTAATTTCAATGACCCTTCGGAGGGCCTATTCATCACGCAATTTTTATTGCAGGCCTATCGTAGTACGTTCTATGTCTGATGTGCAGCCATAGTTACGGTATGCAACGCACTTCGAAAAAAAATTCAACCTACGACGATGGGTAGACATTTTGTGAATTAGAATGGATAAAATTAGTACAGCAGCGTATTCTCTTACTGAAAAGGTTAGAAAAACAAAAAAGCCTGCTCCGGATATTGTAACATACACAAGGTACTTACAAAAAGGTGGAGGTGGAGATAACCATAAGATGTAACTTAAAAGTTCAACTTTCGATGAGATAATCAACGGAAGAATGGGCGAACCAAACCAATATCAGGAAACTTCAAATAATCAAAAACAAGTTTCTAAGAATAATATTTGACAAACCAAGGTACACTGAAATAGTTTAATTACACAAAGTAAAAGTTAATTATATTATAGAGCAGCAAGCGCCAGTGGAGGACAGAGAGCAGTGTTCACTTCAAGTGCCGGGTTCCGAATGAATGGAAAAAGTTTTTTTTTTTTTCTTTCAAAACCTCTTTATTGATAATATATATACAATGACAAAAATAAATAAATACATTTGGAATTACAGTTGTCTCCTCGTGCTGCATTTGCAGATGCATTCGAAGGAGTACATAAAATATAATACTTTCAGATTGTTGTTAATAAGTCCAATACACATACACTCACTAGGTGATGAGAAACCTAAACCTAGAACCTAAGACTAAAGCGTTCCAGCCACGACAGCGTCCTGCCATCGATGGGGGAACGGAGCGGGGGTTATCGTGTTAAACACCGGGTTTGTCAAATATTGCAGGGAGTCGAAAAATTTGATATGTCTACGTTGGATGAACTCATCTACCATAGGCAGCTCAAAGATCTCGTGAAGCTCACTGTTGCTCTGCTGCTCGAATGAAGTACCTCTGACTACTTTCATTAGTATACCGTTTTGGAATTGTTGGAGTCGCCGAGCTGTTGTATACGTTAGATAGCGAAAAGGCGGTGCACCATACAGCAGAGTAGGCCTGAGTATACTCTTGTAGATCAGTAGCTTGAGGCGCAGTGATAAATTGGGGGAGGTCAGTAAATGCGTAAGCCGGTAAGACTTCATGCGGGTTTGCTTCAACTTCCTCGCGAAATGGTTGCTAAAATGGAGGTGTCTGTCCATTTTAATTCCCAAATATACTAGGTTGTTAATGAATGGAAAAAGCACCGAATTTCGGTCTTATATAGGCAGGTAAGAGGCCGGGCTACACCCGCGCCCCCTAGTGGGCTTTAGCCGTGTCGTGAACCAATTCCCCCTCTCTAACTGACGCCTAAGGTTTTTATTATTAAAATATGGAAACGCAGATGTTTTCTGGGCTGAGAAGAGGTGAACTTCCATTTATTCGTGGTGAAGAAGTTGGTACAACAAGTGTATAACATCATTCTACATATAAGATTGACATCATTCTGACCATTTTGAGGTTCTACACTTGACAGTCGAGACAAAGAATGTTTACAAGGCAAATGTCTTAAGTGAGTTAGGCCATTTTCTAGTGAACTTTGAAACAACCTGCTAAATTACTCTAATGATCGCCATTAAGTCTTTTCTACAAGCTGGAATAGTATTTACATAGTGCTACAAATAGCTCTAGAAGTTATAAATTAATAGATGGATTTAAAGTTAAAACTTCTTGTTCATCCTTAAAGGCACACCAAGAAATGAGTATTATTCATTGGCTAGAGTAATAATTTATTAAATCCATTCGATTTATTTAGATTGTATTTGGTTTTTGTGAAGAAAGAAGTCATAATGACGTTTCATTTCACCTAATATGTAGCACTACCTTAATTTTCCTTCAAACTTTTCTACCTTTCATTTCAAAAACTTTTGTTCGGCGTCTATCACCTTTATTTCATTTGATAATCAAATCCAATTTAATTAGTAGTTTACACGCTTCAATTTTACTCTTTGTTTTTTTTAAATAAATTAATTAAACGTACATACTCCAATGATTAGACACTGGATAATAATATACAATAAGAATATAAATAATGTGGTTGCAGGTTGTTAATTTTCAATTTATATTCGCAAGATTATCTTGTATATTGCGTTTGTCATTCTGCAGTCGTTTAAGAACAGTTCTCCCCTTCACCTTCCTAAGACTTTACCGATCTATAACACTAAGTTGGACTACCTCCATTTTATGTGCTACAGAAAGTTGAGCCTTGGTCGCGGGGGGCTGTGACGAGTTAAACAGTTACAACTTCTTTTCGGTCCGGAAGTTTATCCTGTCGTCCCCCCATGAGGTCTCTTATCACCGTGAAAATTTCATGGGCTCTCTTGTCTAAGATTCCCTGGAGGGCGACGCCAACATTACTTTCACGAGTTCTTTTTTTATTGGCCCGACGTTTCCTCTGTTTGTAAAGGACGATGAAGGGGCAGAGCCCCGCCAGGCGAATCCCCCCTGAAAATACATAAAGATGGGTATATAAAAACCAGTGTATTCAGATAACGAAGGCCGGAAGTTGTAGGGTCGTTTAGCGAAGAAGAAAATCAATTGAGTAATCTGAGTACAGTTTGCTGTTGATGTCATTGCTGGCCAAAGGTTTATAGGAATAAACCAACGGCCTTCTTTTATAGGAACGCTTTGAAGATCTATCGGACCGAGGGCCGAGACAATAAAGGGGAAAACCCAAGGCGCCATTAATGACAGGCAGAAGAAAAGAAAAATGAATGCCATTGGATAAGAATCCGGTGCGGTAACTGAAGTAATTTAGTTACGGATAAAAAAAGAAACTGTTTAAGATTTAAAGATCTGATTTTTACGCATATTTAATATTTAAAGACACCGATAAAGTTAAACGAATTTAAAAGATATTCCAAAAAAATACATTTTTAGAACCTAAACTCTAGGTTTGTAGGGAGGGTTATTGATGTCAATGTTTTCGTTTTTGTATTAAAGGTATTTGACCAAGATGGTTCAAAAATAATGAATGAAGTCAAAAATACAGTATATTAAAAAAAATCTAAAAACTAAAAAAAAAAAGTGAATTTTAATTAAACTGTCGCAGTGACCCTTGATAATGTATATTATATTTATTTCCAAAAATATAATAGAGTGTACAGTTAATGTAAACAAAGGTTCGGCAAACATTTTAACAAATTCGAATTAAAAAAAAAAAATCATCAGGAAACTGTCTATTCATCTTAATGGAGCTTTAATGGATGAACAAATATAACCTTACCTTTTCCACAATAATCCAATATGTATTTAAGGGATTCATTGGAGTATTTCACTTTGTACGTTCTTTAGTTGCTAAAGGTGAAAAAAACTCCTTGGGTCCCTTGCAGGGATTGAACAATGAGGGTCAGCTACGCCAGAGCCTAGTGAGAGCTCGCATTGTCGGGATCGCGAACTATTCCCATCTCTCTATACTGAAGCCGTAAGTTTATTGAAGTATAAAAATATGAAAAAATAAACGTTTCTAAGCTGGCATTTAAAAAGCTTCTCGTGATCCTTAATGGCCACGGGATCCCTGCGCTAGCCTATGTGGATGATTTGGCGAGTACACTAAGGAAGTACTTCCCCTCGGCCAAGGACAAAGTGGATCTCCCTGACCACTGGAGTTTCCAGATGCTATCAGTACATGGCAGATTTCATTCCAAGCATTACGAGAATAAAATAGCTGTGAACCCCAATTGCGGCAGTAGAGGTACCGCAGAGCATTTCGTGCTCAACTGTCAAACCTAGGAACAAGCAAGAGCACGGATGCTTCCCTCCATTGGCCAGTATAGCTTGGATGAGACTTGCCGTTGCTTAGTAGGGCCTTCCTCCTCTTTGTTCAGAAGTGGAAGGAGCAGGGGAACCAGGGCACTTCATCATCTACAGGCGAACGATGGAGGTTGAGCAGCCGTCATATCGGGGGTGCTCCTCAACAAGGAACACCGGCTTAAAAGAACAAAAGGTGCGCTGTGTGGTGTGCGACACACCCAATTGCCTTGGTAACGAAATACCTCGTTGTCCCGTTTCTATTTGTTCACGATGAAGTTGGCCCAACAATCGTTAAATACTGGATTAAGAGGAAAGACATTTATAAGAAGAAATAAGACGGGATTTGAAAACTGTGAGGGAAGAAAAATGACTGATGGCTGTACGTATAGAGTTGCATACACCTTTTAGTTTGCACAGACAAGTCAGGAACGGATCTGTAAGCAAGGGGCGTTGAGGTCAGATAAGCGACATCTTGCGTAGTGGGAATGAATAGAAGAATTGATATTTGTGAAGATAAAGGATTGGAAGAGGAAGTTCCCAAGGGAGTATTGCTGCTTTGTAAGGGAAAACAGCCATCCTGACAGCATAGCGATGCTCTATACTTGAGTATCTAGAAGAATAGTCCATTAAGGCGCTTTAATTCTTTCTCAGCCATCTCAGCAGAAGTCGAAATGGGGAAGGATAAGGGAGGAAAGTAAATGTTTGCGGGTTTGTTGCGGAAGGCTAAGATTGAGAAGATACCGGACAGCAATGGTGGCTATAAGAAGACAGAGTGGATTCCGAATATAGAAGGTAGGCAGGGTCAGGCCGGAGCGTTGAGTCACTGAGGGAAGTGAGTAGCTGGCACAACCCCAGATCTCCTGTGCAGTCTCTGCTCTCAGCGGTTGTCTCAATCAGCTATGACATCCTCTAAGCCATTGCCATACTCTTTGCTTAGCTTATACCTTACAGATATAACAAGTCCACTAGAATACTATACTGATGAAATCTCAATAACCAATTAGTCAGTTCAGTATTTTGTTACGATATATTGACTGAGAACTGATCAAGAAGAAAACGAAAGTTAAAGCCAACTGCCGAGATGTAGTCTAGGTACGGATCGCGCGAGTTTCCTCAATAGCTATTTATTGATAGTGAAAAACAAAAACTGTATTTTGGAAGAAAAACACCTTATTTTATTCGTAAAATTATCTTGACAAATTGACTGGCCTTTTAGATATTTTCATAAAGAAGGGAGAGAAGATCACAAACATTAAATCCTAAATAGCATCTGAGCAGTGACTTGAGAAAGCTTAAAAGTCAGAAATATCGATATTCAGGTCGATTAAATAACTTTTACCTCAGGTACTATAGAACAAACAAACAAACAGGTGCCATAATGTAAATATTTCTTCCCTATTAATAACTCGAACTTGCGCATTCTATTGGCTATTTCTCCGCCTAGGGAATATTTTCCCGTTATACGAATATTAAATGGAAAAACTGCGGTTCCCTAAAGTAACAAAAGTACATAAGCAGTGAATTTTAGCTCTTTTAGATTAAATGGGCCAGGAAACCTCCTCCCTCATTTGACTGATCAAGTTATGCACCGTTGTTGATTGAAAACGCATTATGAATTCCGATACAGAAAGGAGGGAAACGTGAGACTTAAATAATCCTTAAGGCTTTAAACGAGGCATTTATTAGGTATATTTGTTCCCACGTCCTACCTAGTTGAGATGAGGAACATTGTTTTTTGCAGGGCCTGTTCGATAAGAAGCAGAGCGGTTAGTTAAATCTTTTTCTAATCTCAGATATCGGCCATCAATCATACAGAGAAGACTGATGGCACTATTGCGGTAAAGGTCAAGGAGATTTCATCAGGGCCTAAGGGTTATGATGGCTTCAGCCCTTCTTGCGGCTAGGGCGTCCATTATAGATCGCTGCTCTATTTAACTCCCTCGCCAGTGCCATTAATATCGCTGAGTGATTTCCATTCTGACGCTTTGTTTTATACTCAAGAGATTGGTTCAGAAGGTTGTTTAAACCGTGTATCTACCAACGTCGCAGTCATTGTTGACGGAAGAAGGGAGGGCACTAGGGTAGGACCTTATTGATAGTAGATTCAGAAAAGGTCTTTGGGGCACATGGATATCAGCTATTGAGACCATCCTATGATAATGTACAAATAAAATCGACCCTATGAAAAAAGTAATTGTGATAAATGCACTCATACAATTACATTAACTCACTCATTCATACAGTATTAACAAACAGGCCAAATCCACATGGTTGTCACCTCCATCGCATGCGAAAGAGGAAGTATTGAGAAGCCACTCCCACGCACTTCTGTCATCAGCGTCACCGGATACGATCCAGTGGAGGCTGACGAAGAGCGCGAGAGCCACATACGCTCAGGACATGATTGGAGAAACTGGCCATCTCCAGGACTCCCACTGTCACGCATTTATAGCAGGCCACGAGCCCACTGCCGTTTTAGTCTCCGAGGAGGATTATAGGGATGAGTGGCACAGTGTAATGACTTTGCTAGGGGGATTAGGGTGATTGGATAGGCTACTATGGAATTTCATGAACTTGGAAGGGATGAGTTCGAGAATGTAAAGTATATTAAGATCATTATAAAGGGTTTTGTCGCTGACGTAATAAGCGGCTTTTACTATTGTTCTCAGCACTTTTGATTAAAAGGATTGGCTACGTTTGATGTACGACTTTTTTGCTGTCTCCCATAGCTCTATTTTGTATGTCCGGAGGTTAATTTTAAAAAAAAATTTGCTTATCATGTCAATCATCTTGGGGACTTCAGAGGACTAAAATGATGAATTCGTAAGGAACTCGTTAATTTATTGATACATCAACACTTGACTTTGTTTTTTTTTCTTTCTGCTTGTTATTGGGAAACATTGGGTTTTTTTTTATTCTACCTTCCTTTACTTGCAGCCAGAGCTCACAGAAGGGCTATTTTATTGTAGTGCAATACAATAAAAGACAACTCAGACTGAGTTGATGTCCTTTGCTTGAGCTTGGCTAAGGTTCATTAGCAAAAGACAGATGTATATTTTGTTGCGATGACCAAATAATCTCAAGTTGTACTTTTCTCAAAAAGTGTGTCAAACTTATCTTCCATGTCGAGCAGAAGTACAAGTAGTACGTGTACAATAAAATAAACAATCTGTATAAAAACTGTGACACATTTCACTGCCTAAGAATAGGAGATATTCCTTAAATGTTTCATTTTTATTTTTATTATAGTTCATTTAATTATAAGATACTTGAGAATGGTGGTATAGCCACTAAAAGCGTTTGTATCAATATAAAATAACTTGTGGGTAGACAAGAGGGAGGTGTACATTTATTTTTATAAAAACACTTAAAACGTATTCTATTTAATAAATACCCGGTTTCATAGAACTTTTATTTATTTTTTACTAATTTTTTTCATGAACTTCATACTTAAATAACTCAGGAACCGTTTATTAGAATACTTATAATATACCTCGTCTAATTGAAACTATTTTAATATCAAGGAACGAAAAGAAAATTTACACTCGGACCGAATGTAAAAATGAACTTATGTGAAAACCGTTTTGTGACATTAATAACGGTTTATCGACCTAGATAAAAAACATAATCAAATATCATTGAACAGAGAACTATTGTAGATTTTTAAGCAAGATGAAATTTCGGTAAGTTGAATAAAATGATGATATATAATGAAAAATCATATGACGGCCTTCCTTATTATAGTTGCCGTTACGAAATTAAAACCATGGGACCTGTAAAACATGACAGCCCCTGCTGCCGCTCTTGTATCGACGTGATCCCTTTACTTCGATAATGTCAATCATTAAGCAATAAGCAAATTAGTGATTAGCCCCCCTCCACCCGTGTGTGGAAACACCGCGCCAAGTAGCCCTCTCATCCCAAGTGTCTAATTTTATGATCACTGTCGGGCTCAGATAATTGAGTATCCCCAAAGTGGGGATGAGACGCCCGCCGCGGGCTAGGGTCGCCACAACCTCTTAGCCACCGTCCGGCGAGCGCCCAGAAAGAGATAAGGCGGGCGGACCTGTGGTCTTTCACCCTGGCTGCCGACCTAGTCGGCGGGCAGCTTTAATTCGTTTTGATCTGACTCCATGAGATCTTAGAAGGTGTGTGCCCCAACAAACCACTATGTTCTGGAGAAGAGGAACAGGGTAGGTTTATGTGGTCTTGGAAAGACCACGAATTCACACTCGTTGACTGAGGGTAGGCGAAAACCGTCCGGATCCCAATGGCGAGTGTGAAGCGGGGAGAAGCAGACTGGATTGCCGTGGGAGACAATACTAGGTAAAATTTATAGGGCCACGGCAACCGTCGTCCGCGAGGGAGAGGTCTCTCCCAAGGAGGTGCTAGTTTTAGTGAGACGAAGGCAGAGATTTCTACTAGGAAGGTGTGGGGTCTGACAATGACGGACTAAAACATAGCGAGGTTATGAGAGAGAGATGCAGAGATAGTTGAATGAGAAGATCGTGGTTTTGAGTAGAGCAGCAAGCGCCAGTGCAGAGAGAGAGAGAAGTGTTCAAGGTGCCGGTTTGTTTCTTTCTGGCGTCTGTCTGAGCATGCGCGGTTTATATAGCAGGCCAGCCGTGGTGGGGAGCCATCCCCACCAGCGGCTGTCCCCCCCCTATCTTCTCCCCCACTCCGACTGACGTCATAAACTTTATTAAACATATGGAAACAGTGATAGATCTTATCTGATCGAGAAGAGGTGAACTTGTAATTATTCGTAATTAAGAGGTGGTCACAACAATGACAAATATTGTCACTAGGACTTTCTGGGAATGACCTCTAATAGGAAAGAATAATTTAATTCAACTATTGAGAGCGGGCTTTGGACCTTTTGAAACGTCAGATTTCTTTGTGTGAGAACTAAACTAAAGTAGCGAAATTCGAAATTTTATTAAGGAGATAATGTCCAACAACAATCTTCTCCAGAAGATAATTATCTCTAAATATCATCAACAAACAACCATTCAAACTTACTCGGCTTACTTTATTTACTAAGCAGACTGCTTATAAGACCAACAGGCGGTCTTACAATCGCAAGAACAGCCAGAAATAGGGTTTCATTGACGAAGAAAACAAACAGTAGGACATTATCTGAAATGTTTACAATATAAACGAACTAAATAAAAAAAAGTTGAAACTGTATCAGAGTTAGCTATGAAAAATTGTCGCAATCTGCAATGTTTTCACAGGGCTATCGAGAAACGAACGGAACGGAGAAAGTCTTGGGTTTGAATCGCCTAGTTATGAATATTTTTTCCCACTTTATCAATCATAATTAAGATTTGTTCACCTGTACAACTAACAATTAGCGTTTCATTGTTAGCTTCTCTCTATTAACAGTGACGGTATCTAAATTACTTTAGTGATATAAAACTGCTATTAACGTTAACATTATTATTACGGTTCGCGGTAACCGATTCAAACTTATAAGAATTCAACAGTAAAGAGCAGCTAAGCCACAGATCAAACGGTTCATTCCTACCTGCTGTGGGAGTTTGATCCCTGCCCTCCTTGGCTGATCCCCGATAAACCTCTGGATCTAATCAATTACTCGAAGGGATCTTTCACTAGCGGCCGCCTATGACGTTTGAAAGGAAAACTTTCTTATTGAGAGCTAACGATTGGGAAAATATATCAAGCAGTGGTACACAGATGCAGGGAGAGATGAGGCTGGGTATCATGGAGGCAGGGATGAATGCCCTGGCTATCGATCCTTGCCCCTGTGTCAGCCACTGGATAGATCGTCCTCACACATCGATTATCACCCTCGTCGATTATGTCTCGGCCAGCGTAAATAGTATTTTAGAATGACCATCCTCATATATTTTGACAGAATGGATAGGAACTGCAAAGAGCGTACGAATCAAAGTGCGGGAGGTTGCAGAGCAAAGAAATATAAATATCCACGTATCCACGAAGTAACGAACCATCCTAGATTGTCTGGAAATTCCACGAAGGGCTTCCGATATGGGGCCGCAGTGATTACTCAATGGAAAAGAAAATTATCACAGGCCTTCTTTAATTTTAGATACCATTAAATTTCCACTGTCCCTATATAGGTCGTGTAAACTATATTTTAAAAGAACAGTAATTTTGAAAATTAGATAGTATAAACTATTCAATTTTAAAAATTAATAAACTTTATCAACTCACCAAATATCTCTCCTTGGCTAGCGTATTCCGACACAATGTAGATCATGTTCTTCGTTTCCATGACCTGAAACAACAATAGAAGAATGAAAACTTATTCCTTATGTATGATGAATGTTTGTTTCATCATGTACAACCTTTTGCATTGTAATAGCTGAAACCCAGTTCCTTCATAATATAGAAAAAAAACTATTACATCATGTCGGGACGTTACGAGGGGGTGCCTAGTTACCCTAGTCCTCGTGACGAAGTGAGGGTTGATTAGGCTATGACCTGGACAATTGCTTCATGAAGGGTCTTACTACTCTACTATCTGACTCTGTATCTGATAGGTATGTGCCCCGACAGTGCACTATGTTCAGGAGAAGAGGGATAGGGTAGGTATTATAGGTAGTTTATGTGGTCTTGGAATAACCACGAGTTCACAATCGGTATCTGAGGGTAGGCGAAAACCGTCGGGATCCCAAAGGCGACTGTGAACCGGAGAGAGGCAGACTGGATCACTAGGGAAGACATTACTAGTTAAAATTCGCCGGTACAGGTGGCTTTCGTCCGCAAGGAAGAAATCTCTTCCAAGGAGGTAGTTAGTTTTAGCGAGACGAAAGCAGAGAAAGACTAGGACAGTGTGGGGTCTGACAAGACCGGACTAAAACATAGCGAGGTTTGGAAAGAGAGATGCAGAGGTTTTCATAAATGAGAAGGCCAAGTCAAGATACATCAGTGCAGCGGCAAGGACCAGTCAGAGACCCGTAGTTACAATTAATTATCGTTTTTTTTTAATTTATACAATATGTGAAAAAGAACAAAATCAATGAACAAGAATTGACAGTTTTCTCCTCTTTCTGCTATGCACAGATGCATTTGAAGGAGGTTTGGTTACATAATAATTGGATTGAAGTTAAAAGTATTTAACATGAATACATTACAAGGTGATGGGGCTCACCTTCAGTTTAAAAAGTGGGAGAAAAACTTACAAACTAAAACCTAACCTAGAACCTAAGACTAAAGCGTTCCAGCCGCGACAGCGTCTTGCCATCGATGGGGGGAACGGAGCGGGGGTTTTAGTATTAAACACTGGGTTAGTCAGGTATTGCAGGGAGTCGAAAAATGTCTACGTTGGATGAATTCATCCACCATAGGCAGCTCAAAGATCTCGTGAAGCTCACTGTTACTCCGCTGCTCGAATGAAGTACCTCTGACCACTTTCATTAGTATACCGTTTTGGAATTGTTGGAGTCGCCGAGCTGTCGTATACGTCAGATGACGAAAATGCGGTGCACCATACAGCAGAGTAGGCCTGAGTATGCTCTTGTAAATCAATAGCTTTAGACACAGTGATAGATTGGGGGAAGTCAATAAATGCGTAAGCCGGTAAGACTTCGTGCGAGTTTGCTTCAACTTCTTCGGAAAATGGTTACTAAAATTGAGTTGTCTGTCCATTTTAATCCCCAGATATACTAGGTCGTTGGCTGGTGAATTTTTCTGCGTTTATACTATGTAAGTAGTAGGTAGGGCACTTTTTCCCTTTTGGAACGAGAAAATTACGCAGTTCAAAATTTAGCCTGTCAAAGAGCTACCTTGGCGCTCATGCTGCTACTGTACACCGCTATGAATTATCGCCTAAAACTAGGGGGTATATATAGTCCCAAGAAGCCAATGTGCTGGGCCCTTATTTTGACCAATTGCGTCCAGGCAATGAGGCGAGGTTTTATTTTGGCCAACCACATTGCAGGCCTGGATGAAGCTCGAATGTTCTTGACCAAGACCCAGCCCCTCTAAAGGGTCCAGAGCCCTTTTTACCTGAGGCCTGCCTCTGAGCTGGTTTTTGTATCGTTTACTTATTGTTTACAATATTTACACTAATTTGACATATGGTTTAGTAATACTATTTACATTTAATTGAATTAATTTACAACATATTATAACCAATTTACAATACAATAGAGTAAATGGTGATTTATCTGATGTAGTTAGCGGTCGCTACATATCATAAAAAAAGTATTGCACAATCTTCATATTATCAAGAAAGTTACGCTATAACCAACTTGCCTAAAGCCACTATCAACATTGTATTTATATCATTCTTCTAATGCGCAATCGATTAAAATAACGCATACGATTCTCGCTGGCCGTTTACTAATACTGCGCAGATAACATAAATTAACTAATAGAGCAGATAATGGTAATAACAGAAAATTATTTTTATTCATAAAAAAAACACTAGCTTGTAAATAAACCTTATTGATCGTTAGAGGATAATTTTCCTCTTTTTTTTAGATGCACTATACAAGGGAATTCTTGACAAGGAAAATCCGCGGTGATCGTTGCAAGGTGATTATTCTAATTAAGGAAATCACCATGCAAGAAAAAAGCTATTTTTCCCTATTCGTTCCTTATCACAGATTTGGCTTAAACTATAACATTTAACCTTTCATTTCCGTTTTTCCTAACACACATCAGTTAGACTATTGTCGTATAGAAAGAAAAACAAGAAGTTTCCTTCCTACGGCGATCATTATCGCTGACAATCACATTGACTTTGTAAACACTTCTTTTGTTTGAAGAGTAAATCGAATAGCTATATCGAGCAATTGCCTATATTGAAGATCGAATTATGTCAATAGGTGCTTGTGTGTGGTAATAGGGCACCCTCTTAACCTGGTTTCGCACCGCCCAACCTGGCGGTGATGACATTTACAGCTACAATAAATAATAAATGAATCGGCACGGTTGGTGGACGAGGTGTAGCTAGTGCTCAGGAGACGCGCTATGTGAAGGAATAAATATTTATGTCTGTCTTATCAGGCAATATTTCATCACAGTTCTATTTCTACTAGTCGATCCAAGGATTAGTTCTTTTTCCATTGTGTTTTTATTTTCATCGACTCAAGATTTGTTTTCATCGATCATAGCATAAATTTATTTTTTTCAAATACATATGTCAAATAAATGTCAATCATACCATATGTAAGAAAATGGTAAATCCAGATGAGATTGAAGAAAAATTTCTTTTTACTTTAATAACTTTATTACACAGGTGGTCTGAAAAGTTTCCGACCTCAACATGAAGATGATAATAAAATAAATAAAAGCTAGTGAAATAAAAGCTTTGTTAGGTCGAAAACTTTTCAGATCACCCTCTATGATAAAATTACAATCTGCCTCATTGGGAAATAAGTAATTGTGATAAATGATCTCATTTATACCATATTTACGAGTTTGATTCACTCCCACATTCATACAGTATTTACAAACACCCCAGAGACCTCCCAAGTCCACATGATTGTCACCTCTCTCGCGTGCGAAAGAGGAAGCGGAGTCTTGGGAAGTCCCCCACGCACCTCCGTCAGCCGGGTCAATGGATACGAGCCACAGCTTGGAGAAACTGGCCATTATTTATTTTCAGGTATATTATTTGTTCTTGAACTTCCGGTTATTATACCTTATATGATCAATATTATACGAAATCAGGTAAAATATAAAAAAATAATTACTGCATATTCTTCAAGCTGTTTATTTCTTAATTTTATTAACTGTTATGGATAACATTTATGCCATTAAACTTTGCTATCTTATCGTATTATACCTTACAGCAACCAGCTCTGTAATAGCAGACGCACAGTGAATAATGTTTTCATTTTCGAAAGCCATCACAACAATGAATAAATTATACTTAATTAACAGAGATACCAATTGCAATTATATAGTATCGTCCTAGATTGTAAATACTAGAGCAAACCATTGTTTCTAAGATCCTCTATCTCATTGATGGTCCTTTCTTTTATCCTACGCAGCCCTCAAAGATTCTTTAGATATCTTGCAATTATATAATGTAAATTACAATTGATGACTCATGATGTATTTCACCTGATGGCCAGAGCATAAACTCGACTATTTAGGGTAAACTACACATAACTTTCTCTGACCAAAACTAGGGAATCGGAGTGTGTACTGCGATGTATGTTAAACTGAGATACATAGCGACAAGTGACATCAATCAAAGAGATAAGAAAGATAGGACAACAGGTCTTGGAATTAGCTGAGATAACCGAAGAGCCCTTACCATTGCGTCAAAGGCTCTGAGAAATTGCGTAAACGTGTACAAACACTTATATATTTATGGGCTCTTATGGGACCTCAAGAGAGGGCAATTACCAACAACTGCTCGAAATAAGCATTGACGACTTTTCGACCATCTGCTCCTTTTTAACGGTGTTGTTTTTAAAACGCCCAACCATTAGTGAAGAGAGAGAGCTCCTGCCCCCAGAGGCAGTGAGTGTTTCTATTTCGTCCTCAGTAAGAATTATACCATCCTTGTGTAGTTAAAGCTAGAATGTTTAGTTTTTTCGTTCTATTCACATTTGCAAGTAACCAATGCAAGTCAGTAATCTTAACTAAAATCCCAGTAAATTTTTTTTTTCCCCCTTAGCTCTCAAACTTATAAAATAGGACATGCGGAAAAATAAAGGAAAATTATTTTGGATTGATGGGTGCCTTTCACTGAGGGAAGTCCCATTTAAAGGAAGTATGGGAAGGATATGGAGTGTGGGATGCCTAAGAGAGGCGGGTGGTTTCGGGAAGGCAGTGAGAGTCTACCTATGGTGGAGCCTAGGGGTACTAGGCATTGGTTTGAAGTCGGCCAGGTCATACCTGGCCTCGGCCCCTAGGGGGCTGCACTGAGTCGGCCTATCGGCCGGGGAATCGTCCTACCTTGGCCCTGGGCAGGTAGAAGGGGTCTTCTTGCTTCGGTTGAGTCGGCCGGGAGATCGACCTCTATCTCTCGGCTGGGTGTTGGTCGTTCAGTCCCCGTCGGGGGCTCGGGTTGTATCACGTCTCCAGGCTTCTGCGGTCCAGCAGTGCTTCCATCGGACGGGCATTGGTGGTGGTTGAAGGTCGGGTAAGAGTGGGTTGTGGCAGTGTTGAAGTGAGTCGAAAACTTTGATGCGTCTTCTCTTGATAAAATCTTGAATGGTGAGCACTTCAAATTTTTCGTGGATACCTGCTGCCTTCATCTGGTGGAATGGGGTGTGAGTGAAGGAGGTACGGAGAACTCTGTTCTGAAATTGCTGGAGCGTTTTTAGAGTGTTAGGAGTTAGGTATTTGAACAGTGGGGTCCCGTAAATTGAACTAAACATAGGCAATATTATTTATGTTTATTACTCAATCCCCATGATCCATTCTAAAAAATGACTGAAATCTCAGATGAAAAATAAATAGTCAAGAAAATAATGCTATGGGGCTCAGCTCCGTCTTAACATTAGCATATAGAGTAGACTATATAGACTCATTGTGCTTGTGAGTAGAAGCGACGAGTCAAAAAACTTGACATGACCTAGAGTCAAAAAATCTTCAACAGTTTCCAGGCAGTTCAGGCTCTTATTTCACAGCTGTGTCTAAGCTTGGAACCGGTGTCTCGGATTCTTGAAGTGCTTTAGATAAGGAATATCGGAGCCAACTTTGCTGTAGGATTTCCTTTAAATTCTGTTATGGACTAAATTGCCATTTTTTGAAATATATATTGAGAGTCCTTGCAATGGCCAGTTTCTCCAATCATATCCTGAGCGTATGTGGCTGTCGCACTCTTCGTCGGCCTCCAATGGCTAGTATCCGGTGACGCGGGTGACGGAGGAGCGTGGCTCTCGCACTTGCTAACTTCACCCAATCTGTCACTCCGTCTCAAACTTATAACCTATAAATGTGTCCTCCGGTCAGCTCTGCTGTACGGTGCCCCGCTATTTACCCACTTCACTGACAATACAGCCAAATGTCTCCAACATAATTAGAATGGGATCACGCGAAAAGTGGCCCGACATACCTCTCTCGAGAGGTTAAAGAACGCCAACCTGCACCCGTTGCTTGATGTGCCGTCGGTGGACGAGTTCATCCGCCGGAGACACATCAAGTTTTTTGACTCGTTGCAGCACCTAACCAACCCAGTGTTTAACACTATGACCCCACCACCCCTCCCGCATCGATGGCAACAGATTGTCGGATGGAAAAATGAGTTGGAAAAAAAAAAAAAGGAGCGTGGGGGACTTCCCAAGACTTCGCTTCCTCCTTCACATGCGAGGGAGGTGACAACCATGTGGATTTGGGAGGCCTCTGCGATGTTTGTGAATACTGCATGAATGAGCCAGTGAATGATAATAGTAAATATGGTATGGATGAAAACATTGAAAACATGAAAACAGGAAGATTGTAATTTTAGCACAATAAAGAAGTTTCAATATATATTGAAATGGTGATGTTGTGAAAGCCTGATCAGACGATGATCAGCAAAAATCCCCTTTTTAATTAAGGAACCAGAAACTGGAAAACAATAACTATTTTTCTTCGGTTGAAACTGCAATGTGGAAATATATATTCAAGTTTTTAGTCAGTTAGTCAATAAAATACTTGGAAATGCCACTTGTAGAACTCCCTACGAATAAATTCGAGGAATAACATTGAATTACATATTCAACGATTTCCATGAAGTCATAGCCCTGTGAAGGAATATTATAAAAGAATAAATTTCAAAGTTTTCTTTCAGTGAATTTTCTGGGAAGAAAAACACGTCAACTTATTGAAAAAGAGAAAAGCCCCTCTGCTAGAGCTATATTTCATCTTACCGTCCAATTAGCCTACTCCCTATCCTCTCAAAAATATTTGAAAAAATCCTATTAAAACACCTACTTCCAATTGTTGAATCCAAAAACCTTTATCCTACTCACCAGTTTGGTTTCTGCCAACGACATTCCACTGCTCAACAAGGCCTTCGCGTTGTTGATCACATATACCTCAGCCCTTGAAACCAAACAATAGTGCACTGGTGCCTTTTTGAATAGCTCAAGCTTTTGACAGGCTCTGGCACGCAGGTTTGCTTTACAAGCTCAAAGGATATTTACCGCAGACCCTATTCCTAATCTTACAATCCTACCTTTCAAACCGCTTCTTCCAAGTCCGCTGTGGTTTAGAATATTCTAACTACTCTCCCATAAAAGCAGGAATTCCACAGGGCAGCGCCCAGGGTCCCATCCTCTATAACCTATACACCGCTGATGCCCCCTCTACCACCAATACCTTCTTGGCAACATTTGCAGATGGCACTGCAGTCCTGTCAACCCATTCAGACCCTGATATAGCATCCCAAAACCTTCAAAAACACCTTGATGAGATCGTGTATTGGTATAACCAATGGCGAATCAAAGTCAATGAAACAAAATGTTCCCACATAACCTTTACCCTCTGCCGCAAGTCCTGTCCGCTAGTTTTTTAAAATTCGATTCCTCTCCCCTTGACCCGTGTCGAGACAGTATGGTATTTAGGCTTCCATCTCGACAAAAGAACCCACACACGAGGCTAAAAAGACAAGAACTAAACAGACGCTTTGGACAAGTGTATAGGCTACTTCGAAGGACCCTTCTTAATGATCTGAATATACCCTACATTCTTGAACTCATCCCTTTCAAGTTCATAAAATTCCATAGTAGCCTATCCAACCACCCTAATTCCATCCATCACCTGTGCTAGCACTGCACTGCACCACTCATCCCTATAATCCTCCTCGGAGACTGAAACGGCAGTGGGATCGTGACCTGCTATAAATGCGTGACAATGGGAGTCCTGGCAATTGCTAGCTTCCCAATCATGTCCTGAGCGTATGTGGCTCTCGCGCTCTTCGTCAGCCTCGGCTGGCTCTTATCCAGTGACGCGGCTGACGAAGGAGCGTGGGGTACTTACGAAGACTCCGCTTCCTCCTTCGCACGCAAGGAAGGTGACAACCATGTGGACTTGGGGGCCTCTGGGCTGTTTGTATATATAGATAGTATGAATGAGCGACTGAATGAAAATTGTAAATTGGTATGAATGAGATCATTTATCACAATTACTTATTTCCCAATCAGGCAGATTGTAATTTTATCATAATAAAGTTGTTGTTAATCAGTAGAGCTATATTGACTCATATTCGCCGAACGATCAAGACGTTGATAGGCTCACTAAGAACTAGTAGCATGGAAAATTCACGGCTTTCAGAGCAGTCAAGCCGCTTAAACTCTCAGCTTGGAGGTTAGTAAAATCAATTCCAAGTTTGCTGACTTGTTAACGACACGGGGACAGAAGGCAAGAATTCACCCGAATCAACCTTAGATTAAAATTAATTCTAATCTATATTAAAGCAAATATCTTTAAAAATACTTCATAGGTTACTTTAAATGCAACAAGTAGCAATATGCTTCCCTGTAATAATTACTCTATTAATGTTTTCCTAAGGACCAATAGCAGATCCATGAGACGCATTAAAGGCATTTAGGAGTGGTAATAAGGAGAATCGAGTTAAATGTAATGAAACTATTTACAAATTCCTTCTAAATTCTAAACAGCCCGAGGAAAGGAAAATTAGTTCCACTTACTTATTTTAAAAAGTGTACACACAAACTTTATAGTTCAATCGGTGTTTTTAAAGTACACACACATTAGTTAAATCTTTCTTCACTGTTATATTTGCAAACTTCTGATCGCAAGGCAGCGTACCTAAAATAAACCTTCAACTCTTCGGGATTCGGGGATTCGTACCCAACAAGCAACATTACACCCGATGTTTTAACCGCACTTTTGAAGGTACCATTTGTATCAAAAGTTATATAATGCCAAGAATATTACAGTGCTAATATTATATGTAATGCTAAAAGTAGAAACAAGCCCCGTCTAATGTATACCTGCCTCGTGACGTCATGGAAGTCACTGATGGTTCCTGTTATTTTTTAAGTAAGCGACCGCATCCCTCCAAGGCCTCCCTACTTCCCAGAATCTTATCCTTTTCTTATACATATATGTCTCAGACCTCACTTGTTCCCACGCATTCCACCCAGTATGCAGTAACGTAACTCTTATTATTTGTATATACCAGTGTTTTGCTTGTACTTCATAATAAAGCTTTCTTTCCTTTCTTTTAAAAGACTCTCCTCTACAAAAATTATTTAACTAAGGATTAGTCACTTCGCTACTAGTTTTTACTGCAATTTGATGTATATATTGTAACATTCATGATATTGAGAATATCATGGCCAGGAACCCTCACATCTGGTAAGCATCTTCCCTTATGCTCCTAGGAGTGGGGATGAGATAAAAGGGCAGTCTTAGCACAACCGTCGAGAAAAGCGGGCTTAGCAAGCTCCCGAATTGGCGGTCACCAATAGGAAGAGACGAGAAGAACCAACAGCAGAAAGTAACGTTGATTGGATTACAGGAAGATCATCGATTGGGTGATATTAATATTGTTTATTATGGATCCATTAAAAGAAATTGAGCTCAAATTTCATGTTTTTGTAATTAGTAGTAACTATCCTATTTTAAAAGGAATTGAATATTTTTTTTATACTTTTTGTCAGCACTCTATATAATTATAATTATTTGTTATAACCATTTTATTTGAATATATTTCACTATTCCTAGTTTCTCAATTTATTAATAACTACAACATTAGCCTTGAGATCGGGCGATTCAATCGGGATTAATTCCTATGTCAAAGACATAAAACGATTTGAATTAAAGATCTGATGACGGACCTGCCAAATTAGTTAAGGTAAATTGATCAAATAAAGTAGAAAAAGAAATGGTTAAAAATGAGGTAGGTTACAATATATTGTATTTGTTATTCGTAGAAACTAAAGAAACAATAATGAGATAGTGAAAAAGAAAAAATGGATGGTGTTTTTGACCAAGAATACTTATTTTTAATGTTGTTTAAACCATCTTCGCAACTGGATTTCCATCTTGGCAGCCATTTTTAAATAGCCAAAATAAAAAATAAAAAACGCGCTCAATTATGTGAACGTAAGAAGAAGTAAAAGGGGGTTAAGCAGAACTGTATATCTGCCTCGTGATTTCTTGGATGTCACTGATGGTTCCTGTTATTTTTAAGTAAGCAACCGCATCCCTCTAAGATCTCCCATCTTCCCAGAATATTATCCTTTTCTTATACATATATGTCTCACCTTTAGCCCCAGACCCCACTCGTCCCTAGACCTTCCGCCCAGTATGTAGTAACGTAACTCGTAATATTTATATATACCAGTGGTTTTATTGTACTTCATAATAAAACTTTTCTTTCTTTTAAAAGACTCTCCCCTACAAAGATTATTTAACTTTGTATCTTACACGTTCATTTTTAGGAATGTATTTTAAATTTCTTTTTGCATTGCTGTCTTTAATTAGTTATTAAACAAAAGAGAATTTTATACTAGATATAAAATTTTACGAGACCTTCATGGTTGACTTAAGTGTGGTTTAACTATTTTAGGGGAACATTGAGGTGGACCACGTGACTATCTGCAGATCGCTTATCTTTTCTACTATTCATGGGAGTTGATTTTACAGAATTTTGAAAATCAAATAGGATTTGAACCCGTAGCGCAAGCGTGGGAGGCAGGTCCCCAATTTCTTATCCAAAATTACGTTTCTGATATAATTGGCATATATTTGTTTCTTGATATGAGACAATAGGAAGTAATTGTCAATAAAACAAAGTATTTTCAATACATGGAAACTATTGTAGCCTACTTTCACTATAGTCTCAGTGTTTCCCAATAGTGAGGAAGTTGCAGCCTTGGACTGAATTGCCGCCTCCTTTAGCTTCCGATAAGAAACCGTCTTGGGTCCTTGGGTCAGTCGGCCTGGTAGAAACTATTTTAGTCCACCACATGTACGGCTATCAACTGAAACGTATAATAAACACTATCTGTTTTAGGAGTTCTAAAAAATCAGTGGCTTCTAAAAATCTATTCCTTAGATGAAAAAAGGTTCTTAGGTCGTTCTGGGGTCCGTACATTTGGGGCCATTCCATTGTAGACAAAACATCACGATGGAAAGAGTATACGGAAGCAATTTAAAAAGACGGGTGGAAGATAAGCGGAGAACAAGAACCCTGGCGTGGGAATATTTCAGTGGTTTTAAGCATTACGAATATCTATGTAAAGTAAACAAAATAAAAACAGTGTTCCTTCGTGGTCGCTTCTGCAGTATGGGGGATCTGTTTTCATCTCTAGTCGGTGTAGGAGTAAACAAGTGGCAGGCTTGGGTTATAGCGTACAAAATAAACAGCAATCATTAGACAATTGACGAAACGCCAGCAATAATGCGGCAATGTATACCTTTATTTAACCGTAGGAGACTATCGTAAGTACCCGAAGACTTGACCGGAAAAGTAGTGATTAGGAGAAACCACCCCCATTAAATCAACCTTTAGCATCAAGTCCTGCTAATAATTACTAAGGAACCAACAAACGCCTTTGACACTTTCACCTGAACTTCAGGTAGAACCAAATTCATTTTTCACTTCAGCCTGTCCATACCTGCCACTGTCCATGTTAACTAGTCACCCACCCCTCTTGTATTCACGTTCTTTACTGTAAGCTATGAGAGTAGTTTTTGTTAATAAAATGTGTTGAGGTCTGTCGGGTCGTCACGAGGGGGGCCTACTTACCCTTAGCCCTAGTGACGAAGTGAGGGTTGAATAGGCTATGACCTGGACAATTGCTTCATGACGGGTCTTACCACTAAACTATCTGACTCTATATCTGATAGGTATGAGCCCCGACAGTGCACTATGTTCAGGAGGTATAGGGTAGGTATTATAAATAGTGTTACATTGTCTTGGAATGGCCACGAATTCACACTCGGTATATGAGGGTAGGCAAAACAGTCCGTATCCCAAAGGCGAGTGTGAACCGGAGAGAAGCAGTCTGGAGCACTGGGGGAGACCCTACTAGTTAAAGTTCGCCGGTAAAGGTTACCATCGTCCGCAAGGAAAAATCTCTCCCAAGGAGGTGCTAGTTTTCACGAGACGAAGGCAGAGAATCCCACTAAAAAGGTGTGGGGTCTGAACAAGCCGGACTAAAACATACGAGGTTTGGAAAGAGAGATGCAGAGGTTTTCATAAATAAGAAGGCCAAATCTTGAAACATCAGGGCAGCTGCAAGTACCAGTCCAGAGGCGTTACAATGAATTATCGCCTAAAACTAGGGGGTATATACAGCCCCAAGTAGCCAATGGGCTGGGTTCTTATTCTGGCCAATCGCATTGCAGGCCTGGATGGAGCCGGAATATTCTAGACCAGGACCCAGCCCCTCAATGGCTACCAGACGTCTGCTGGGCCTGCCTCTGAATTCGTTTTGCAGCTGCGTCTTTTATTCTTACAATATTTACACTGATATGACTTGTGGTTTAGTATTATTATTTACATTTGTTTAAATTAATTTAAAACACTTTATAACCATATTCACAATATATACACTAGAGTATAGGGTGGTTTATCTGATGTAGTTAGCGGTCGCTACAAGGTCTTTACTAGGGAAATCGTTAATTTCCGAAGGTACATTGCAGTAATCCAACGAACTAATTACTAATTTTAGTATGTACGAACTATTTTTAGTATGTCCTAGTGGACATACAACCGGAAAAACGATGGCCACTGTCTTGAAATTCTCACAGTGACTGGGGTAAAGTGGACTCGGTGATATTAATCTCCACTACACAGAAGTGTGGATAAAATAAAAACAATGATTTATATACGGGTTGGACAGAACATCAATCATGACCATCATTAGAGCTAAACCCAATCCCGTTGTTTATGTCCTTGGTTGCTCCAATGGAGTTTGTCCAATGATATTTATTATTTTCTAGCAATAGTTTTAGCTCGCAGCCACACTAACAACTGACATAGTCAGCCTAAAGAAATAGAACCTGCGATAAGGCATGCTCTAAGCTAGCTCGGATGCCTGTTTGTCAAATGACGAAGCATACTGAGTAAACCACATAAGTGTTTATCTTTTCTTTGTGCTTGTAAATTAAAAACGCCCCTGTCACGTTTACGATTTTCTTCAGTTGAACTTCACCGCCGCTAGGGGGGGGGGGGGGATAAAATCTGACGTCGAGTTGTAAATGTTCAATTCAATGCAAGCCTGAAAGTAGATGAGTATGGCACTTAAATTTGTAACCATACTTTCATGAACAAGTGGATCATTAACAGTCGTTCACGGAGAAGAACGAAATGAACGAATCAGTCTTAGATGAACAGACCTCAATGCAATGCGATGTTATTAACAGATCTGCAGATCGGCTATTTCTTCTAAATGTAATGTCTCCATTAGCCAGCGATATAGTTTTTTTTTCTACTCCTTTATTAAAATAGAATTTTCCCTTACGAGGCTGAGTAAACTCAATCTACCCGACCAAATCTACACAAGATTGTAGAGGAAACCGAACCATTAATTTTTCTTGTAGGCTTTCAGGTCGCCCCAAGAGGGAAGGACGCTCGCCGCGGGCTAGGGTCTCTACGACCCGGCCGTCGTCCGACGAGCGTCAAGAAAGAGATTAAAAGAGTGGACCTGTGGTCTTTGACCTTTGCTGGTGGCCTAGTCGGCTGGGAGCTTTATTCGTATTGATCGGACTACATAAGATCCCCGACAAAGCAGTATGCTCAGGAGAAGAGGAACAGGGTTGGTATTAAAGGTAGTTTATGTGGTCTTGGAATGACCACGAATTCGCACTCGGTATCTAAGGATAGGCGAAAACAGTCCGGATCCCAAAGGTGAGAGTGAACCGGAGAGAGGCAGACTTGATCGCTGGGGGAGACGCTACTAGGTAAAGTTTGTAGGACTTCAGTAGAGATCTCTTACAAGGTGTTGCTAGTTTTAGCGAGACGAAGGCAGATAATCCCACTAGGAAGGTGTGGGATCTGACAACGCCGGACTAAAACATAGCGAGGTTAGGAATGAGACATGCAGAGGTAGGTCTGAGGCTGGGTCTCACCCACGCCCCCTAGTGAGCTGCAGCTGTTTCATAAACTAGTTTCACCCTCTCTTAACTGACGCTTTAAGGTTTTTATTATTAACATATGGAAACGTCAGTGGGTATTTTCTGAACCGAGAAGAGGGGATCTTCTATTTATTCGTGGTGAAGAAGTTGGCCCAACATAGGCTATATTGTAAATATATTCCGTTGTGTGCATACATATCGATTATGGCTATCACAAAGTATTCACTACAAATAAATCATTTAATCCTAATCAATTTATTTATAATAAATATGTTGTGCAATGTCCGATGAAGAGATATAACGTGATTTCAATCGCATTAATAAATTAATATAGCTATTCATTTATTACCATATGCCATTTATTGTTCACTGGCTTCGTAATACATAACATCGAGACCGATTTCACCTTGTTTTTTTTTACTAAATTGGTATATATTTGATTAACTGTATTCGTATATTTATAAATAATAGTACATAAAATAAAATAAGCCCTGTTAAATCCGGTTAGATTTCCTAGACGAAGTAACTATAAGGAAATCTAAATACACTGTAGTAGCAAGTCTATACAAATGTAAGCAATTTAAATTGCATTTCTTCGTAAGTAAATATTTGCCGTTGTTACTCTAGGAATAATTTATCAGCGCGCTTATTAAATGGGAAGTTAAATAGAAACACTGCCTCATTATTGGGAACTGTAATTTGTTTAGAGCAACTTCGTCGGTAGACCGCAAACTACAGGGTGAGGCGTCAGCAACAGTTTTGCGGTTTCAAGGGCACTGTTCTACAACATTAAGTTTCCTACTCAGGCATAAGAAATAATGGTTTTTGTTATAGAAACCAAAATGGATGATAATTAAGGAAGTAACTCTCAACCGGTAATCGAACCTAGCCAGTTGAGAAGATAAGACGAAATTGACCCAAGAACTACTTTAATCGCTTTTTCATTATGGCAGTGATGTTATTATGACGTTTTTTTATTCCTAATAATCAAACTATTTTTTTCTAATATTTATTGTGGCACACCATAAACTCGTATGCCAGGAAGCCAAACTGATATGGCTAGAACACTAACTATAATAAATATTAAGAAGAAATTTATTAACTTCAAGAAATAATTTGATGAAAAAAGTTAAAGATAAATATAATTAATTAATTAATTAATAATAATCGACGCCAACCAAAGAAAATACTGCTGTAATGGTTTTAATGATTGATTCTCTGAGCTCTAAAATATTATTTGTCTCAAAATCGTCCTTAAACTTACAACATTAAGACATTTGAGGTGGCTTGCTCCGATATATACTTCTATTAAAAAAAAAAAATTATAATAATAAAATAAACAAAACCAAGTTTTTTAATGCCATAATGATTTGGCAAAACTTTGCAAGCCATTAAAATTCTTAACTAGCAAAAATAACGACATAAAAAAAAACTATAAAATCCGACTAGGAATGTAATAAATACTCAATTTCTACTGTTGGTACTCAAAACTGTATTTCAATAGCTACTGAGCAGTTACTGGAAAAAAAAAGAGCGAGTTACCAGTTACAATGCTTTTTTTTTTTGTCACGGTGTTTTTTTCTGCATACTTCCCGTTATTATAACCTAAGCATTTAAACCGTAGCCAATATGTTGTTGGGATAGGTCATTTTTAGGGCTGCTCGCATAAAACAAGGACAGACTGATGAAACACCATTATTACCTCCTTGAAAGTAAAGCTCATTCTGGATGATGCTACCTCATCGTGTTAGACTCCGAATTGAAACCGATTCATTCACTCTCCTCCAGAGGTGTTAAGAAGTGAGAAAACGTTTGCTTAATATCTTTTATAAAGGCATACTGACAGTTCTATAGGCAGAGGAATGACTTCATTACAGCACAGATATCTCCGCAAGAATCTATGCTCCCGCGTACAGAATGTCTAATATACCACAAATGTCGAGAGGTCCGGAACATTTATCATAAACATAAATAGCTCAAATGTTGGCGATTTAGGGTATGACTATAATATATTATTTTTAATGAATGTTTAATTTATAATGCATGGATAACTGCATTTCCAATTTAAAAAAAGAAAAAGTATAAATCATTCAAATGCGTTTACCTTTTACCTAATATGAAATATCTCCAGAACTTATGTGAGGAATTTGTAGGCAAGAACCACCTTGAACCAAGATCGGGTACCTTGAAGAAAATCCCTTGGCGAATCTAGCATTGTCCAATGACGCCTTTTTTCTGCTTCCACTGGGCCATGTTTCCACGAGTCACATGACTTCACGGATATCATCAGAGCACATGACCATCCTTTTATCGATGGAAACGTTTTTTTTTTTACCTCTCTTATTGTCATCGTATTCAATTTTGACCTTCTATCTTTGTGCTCCCAATCCATATGTCTAACATGGCCGGAATCCTCTCTTCAGACTGATTATTGAGAATCAAGCCATCCAATTAACAAACGATATAACTTCTTGTCCTATTATTGAAATGCCAGAAACAAGCAGTGAAAAGCTTTTTTTTTTTTACTACTGCCAGTCCACCTTGATCTGATCGAACATTGGTGCAACCAATGGCAGGTCAAAGCTAATGAAGCAAAATGTTCCCACATTACCTTTACCGCAAGTCTTATTCAATAATTTTTTTTAATTCCATTCCTCTTCCTGTATCCGAGTTAGTACGGTATTTAGGCCTCCATCTCGACAAACGGCTGACCTGGAACCCACATACGAGCCTAAAAAGACAAGAACTAAACAGACGCTTTGGAAAACTGTACAGGCTACTTCAGGAATATCCCATCTCTCAATAGAAAACAAATTACTAATCTACAATTTTATACTCAACTGGACATACGAAATAGAGCTATGGGGGACAGCAAAAAATTCGAACATCAAGCGTATCCAATCCCTTCAATCAAACGTCCTGAGAACTATAGTTAATGCCCCTTGTTACGTCAGCAACAAAACCCTTCATAACGATCTTAATATACCTTACATTCTCGAACTCATCCCTTCCAAGTTCATGAAATTCCATAGTAACCTATCCAACCACCCTAATCCCCTAGCACAGTCATTTCACTGCACCACCTATTCCTACAAACCTTCTCGGAGACTAAAGCGTCAGTGCCTCGTGACCTGCTATAAATACGTGAAAGTGGGAGTCCTGGCAATGGCCAGCTTCTCCAATCATGTCCTGAGCGGCTCTCGCGCTTTTGGTCAGCCTCCACTAGATGGATCCCGGACGGGAGAGCGTGGAGGACTTCCCACGACTCCGCTTCCTCTTTCGATTGCGAGGGAGGTGGATTTGGGAGGTCGCTGGGCTGTTTGTAAATACTGTAAGAACGAGCGAGTGAATGAAAATAGTAAATATGGATGAATGAGAACATTTATCAAAAATACTCATTCACCCATAAGGAAGATAGTAATTTTATCATAATAAAGTTTTGAATCTAAAAAAAAAAAAAAGCTGCTGCCAGTCAACACCAAGGCTGCTTTGGTTTTATAGGAATCTATGAAGGTAGGTTTATCTTCATAGGTAGTGCGAACTAAAAAAAAGTTCACCACAACTTATATGACTTTTTGATACTATAGCCCACTGAAGCCCAAACACATATTTTATATTATTGAAATTAATTTATAGAATAATGAGCTTTATTATTTGTCTAATGATTATTTTCATTTTTAGTGCCATCAGAACATACTCATAGAACATTGAACAAATACAGAGCCTCTGTGTACTACATCCACCCCGAAGAGCGCCAACCTTGCGTTGACAGGAGTCCAAGAGCTGTACTTAGCATAAGAATAAACTGCAACATTCATAGCTTTACTACTTGACAAAACAGATCTGTAAGGAATTCATGGTAACTTATGAATCCTTCAGTTATCGATCAATAGTCGATAAGGCTGGTCATGCACAGATCCATAACAGCTAAATGCAAGGACGTTTGCATGGTTAGATGCATAGTAACATACTTCAACCTGTAAAGCCTTCAAGACCAAATATACAACACATAGTTTTGAACTCACCTTGCATAAATTATCATATATATAACTGCATTAATGAACTGTATTCACATGCGTTAATTGTTTTCCCGGTGCACGACGGCAACCTTTCGCTATTTATAGCCAGTTTCACAAACTGGAGGATATGAATCTGTTTCATACAGGTAAGATCGTGATTGAGAGCGCCTTAAAAGGTTTCAAAACCAGAAACCATTAGGTTTTCTTTACTTAGTCTGAGTATCGGTGATTGTAAATCCCTTGTTATTTAACGAGAAATCCCACTTGCTGACTTAGAAGGCAGAAAAGAACTGTCCAACACAACATGATAACAGTTAAATTTAAAAAAAAAAACATAAAAAAAACCCTACCATGACCAAACAGGATCTAAATTATTGTTTTTGATGGTCTGATGAGAGTTGTATGTATGATTTATTGCAACACTTGATTATTAGATTTAAACAATGCACATTTTTGGTTACAATTTACCAGATACCAGAAAAAAACTTTAACTTGTTTCTTTCTATTGCTCAGCCATGTCCCAGAGGCTATCAAGCTTATAAATTAGACAAACTAGTCTCTTATACTCCACAAATAAAATTTACATCCTATTATTTTCTGGTTCTCTAAACTTCAGACCAGCTTCCTCTATGAGTTCACCCGCTACAATAACTTTACATATAACTTGTTTGCAGGATAACTTGGTCTTCCCCTTTTGATTCTTTCTTCTCATTAGTATTGAATTCTCATCCCAGATAAGGTTATTTCCCACTTTATAAAAGTTTCTGGCAGATCTTAAACAAACATACACGCTCACCCATAACTGAATACTTCCGTTGTTGGTCTCAGTGCTGGTGCACTCAAGACGATTCTCCTTACCTTTAAAGAAACTTTCTTTGGGTTATTTATTATTATCGCCAATCATATACAATATAATAATATGTCAATAAAATTTATTGTGCAATAATTACAATCTGCCTTTTATAAGGCAATAATAATACAGATAAATGATCTCATTCATACCATATTTACAGTCATCATTCACTCACTCATTCATACAATAGGACATGATTGGAGAAACTGGCCATTGCCAGGACTCCCACTGTCACGCGATTATAGCAGGTCACGAGGCCACTGCCGTTTCAGTCTCCGAGGAGGATTATAGGGATGAGTGGCGCAGTGCAAAGACTGTGCTACAGGATTAGGGTGGTTGGAAAGGCTACTGTGGAATTTCATAAACTTGGAAGGGATGAGTTCTAGAATGTAGGGTATATTAAGGTCGTTATGAAGAAAGAACCATTCGTCAGCTGGGAAAAGTTACATATCGCCTACGGCGACTCGGATGTAAAAATGGACTAAGAACTTACCGGGAAGGGCTCACAGGACAAAAGGACATCCCATTAGGCTGATTGGTTTTCGGTTACAATTGGATTAAGGGAAGTCGCCGGCAGGGAAAAAAAAAAACACATGACAAAGTGAGAAGCCTTTTCCCCTTCGTTTGTCATTTATCAACTCGGTGGATATTTATTAGAGATAACAGTTTTTTTTTTTCAAATACAAACTAGTTCAAACCGGAGCTTACTCACTATACTAGCTGGCTGGTATATAGGAAACTTCGTCTTTAATCATAATAGGACAGACAATTATTATTACAAGATCAACAAGGCGAATGCAGTTTACTACCAGATATGTAACACTGTGGTAGGGAAGAGAGAAGTAGGCAAATATGTGAAGCTACACATCTTCAAGACAGTATATCTGCCCATACTTTTGTATAGAGGTGATAGTTGGATATTAACAGACCGACAGGAGAGCAGAATCACCGCTGCCGAAATGAAATTTCTGCGAAGGACGATTGGAAAAACAAGGAGAGACCGAGTTCGCAATGAAAGGATTCGTCAGGAACTGCAGATAGCCCCACTGAAAGAGCTCCTAGAAACTCGTCAGACAAAGTGGTTCGGCTATTTTATCAGGATGGACGACCACAGAGCTCCTCTAAAGACCATGGAATATGTCCCAGATGGCAGAAGACCTAGGGGTCGCCCTAGGATGTCCTATCTCAGCTACATTGAACGACTCATTCGACGACTGCGAGGGGGAAGGACCTCCGACAGGCGAGGGACCTAGCTGGAAATAGGGAAGAATGGAATTCCAGGCTGGATGCTCCTCTACGCTGAGAGGCACTAAAGAGGGAAGCTAAAGAAGAAAAAGAAGGACAGACAATTCCTTACGGTTATTTGTGTTTAATCAATGTAAAATAATCTTTCGTCGAGTCCCATCCATACCTTCGGAGTAATGAAACGTCTGTGCCCGCAGCAAATCAGGCTGAAAGCCTTCAAATTCGAACTCGTGATTTTTACCCGGAAGACTTGTGTTGGGTCAACTTCTTCACCACGAATAAATAGAAGTTCCCCTTTTCTCGGCCCAGAAAAAATCTACCTATGTTTCCATGTTTTAATAATAAAAACCTTCAAAAGTTAAGAGATGGGGAAACTAGTGCACAAAACAGCTGAAGCCCACGAGGGGGCGCGGCGAGGCTACCCCCAACTCTGACTTGACACTTGTTCGATTGGGTTAAGGTCTTGACCTATTGCTGGTCACTTTCTTTGTATCATCACCGGTTCACATACCTTAAGGCATTCCAGGCCCGTCCTTGGATTGGTATCAACTTGGTACGTGAGAAATACCCAGAACATGATATAGACCCCTCCAAGTGCCACAATTTCAAGTGACACGTCAACTCAATGGTATCGGTGACTTTTGGACGTCCTTAATTTTGTCGTCTTAATCGAGTCCCGGTCTTTCTGTACCTTTTCCATGACCCTCTAAACAGTATAGTAATAAAAAACGGCGACTAGCGATGATATGCAAAGATTTTTCTTCTTCTTGGGGAGAAGTAATTATTCTTACTGAATCATCGCGGCTTAAACGACTCATCATCACACGAATAAAACACAGAATAAATAGGTAAGTTACTGGGGAAACAAGAGGTAAAAAAAAAACACTGAAAGGGGGAATTCAAAACATTTAATCCTAAGTTTGTTGACAAATATTGAGTGACAACGATAAGAATAATCCCTATTGTCTCTACTACATAATCTTATTACTATAAAATCAAATCATTTTACCATCCTTCTTACATTCCTAACTGACTATTTTGTCAGCAGTTTTTGTTACTAAGGGTTTCTTGAAATGTAAACGATTTTGCTACTCTTTTAGTTACACTTGATGTCTTCACACCTTTTTGTTATACCTAAAGGTCCGCTTTTTTCTAACTAAAACTTCATGTCTAAGTTTTATTTTGATTCATCCTAATGTTTGAGGCGACTTCGTTTATCGCGGTAAGACGACAAAGCAGAGAGAGTTATCAGACTTTGATATTATTGCCTCACAGCTGAGAAGAGAAAGTGGAGATGTGGCTGAGAGGCTGGAGTGCTCAAGGACTCCAGGCACTGGATCTAAGGGCCCCAGCTAAGACAATGGGCTCCAGCAGCTCCCGTCGGCTCCATATCCCTGACCACTCTATCCGCTCTTACTCTATTGAGGGCACGTTATTTATTGTCCAGTCCGAGGAAGGATGTCTGTATGTATATAATTAGACTAATGGCAGTTAATGGTTTCGTTATCGTAGCGATTTTATTGGGACAATGAATTTTTGTGTGTCTATTATAGCCCATCACACAAAACATATTATGAGCAAGGACTTTGAGAGCCCTAATTTAATAATATATTTCTCTATTAATTAATAATTAATTGCTATGTGACCCTTCATTATTTTTCAAAGGGCAGGTATATTACTTTAAGAATCATCGGGGCTTCGTATGGAACTACAAGTCGAAATATCATAGATCGTATCGTAGCGAACAAGATGCTAACACCAGTTTTAATGACTTTTTGTAAGTACAACGCACACTAAAACAAAACCAAAATAACATTTGATACCCTACTCAAAATTATAGGAAACTATATTTGATTTGTAAATGATAACTAATCGATTAATTAATGAAATTTATCTTTCCAATGTCAAATGTTTTAACACGAATCTATTTCGAACTGGAAATTCACAAATCCCATTCTCAGTAAATTTCAAACACGGGTAAGAACATAAGGTTTTCTGGTTACGAAAGATAATATCAAATCTAAATTCAGAATAGATTACTACCATACAGCAGTTATGCACCTTTACGAAGGTCGATCGGAACAAGCGCATGATCATTAGCTGATGGTATAAATTAACAGATCGTAAAATTTTGAAAGAAAGAGTCTGCCCATAACTGGGACATGTATTAGATGGGACTTAATGGCTAATGGTATTAAATTTAGTTCATTAATTATCTTTCATAAATACCGCTGAAATTTTAGTACTGCTCAAAAAATTGAAGTGGACCAGTTCAAAAACAAATTTGTTTTGTTTACGCAAATTGGATTTAATCACCTCAAGAAATCAATGTTCGTCTTTCACCGTTAGTACTCATTTAGCCAGTGCACTATACAGTTTCTTAAAATGCCTTTACGAAGACTTACTGTTCAAGAACTAGGAAGGACTCTTTTAGAGTTAGGCCATTCTCAGCGTGATGTAGTCTTGGTGGCTCTCACACAGTTATCGGAAGAACCTGGTCACGAAATCAGGGAACAGCTACTGTTAAGTACACTCAGGGAAGAGGCCGAGTTCGAATAACTACCTTTCAGCAGGACTGATATTTGAAAATCCAGACCACTAGGCAACGAGGTTCAAAATTTCAACATCTTTTGAGGATGCAATAGGGGTCCGCATTTCAACTCAAACAGTTAGAAACCATGAAGTCGGTTCGAAAGCAAAAATACCAGCGAGGAGAGTTTATTTAACAAGGAAACAGAGAACAGCGTGTCTCCAATGGGCTCGTGAACATGTTGATTGAACTGATGAAGACTGGGACTATTGTTTATTAACTGACGAATCAAAATTTGTTGTTCATTATCATGTGGAGAGAGTGTGGAGAGAGAGAGAAACCAACGATTTAATTCAGGCATTACTCAACCAGGACGATCTTATGGAGGAGGTTCGATAATGGTCTGGGCAGGGCTATCGAGTAATCGAAAAACTGAGCTGATATTGTTCATAAACAACACATTCCTGGACAATACCATAAGCCCTGTTATTTTCCCTTTGTCACAAGAAATCGAGGAAAACTTCACTTGTTGATAATGCTCGGGTGGTTGAACGCTATTTAGAAGAACAAACCATCACTGGTCGGCTTGTTCACCTGACATGAAAATATTGAGCATGTTTGGGATTAACCCCAACACTAGTTACACATGCGTTCGCTTTGTCCAGATAACTTGGATGAACTTGCAGATGCATTAATTGAGGGAATGGGCTCCTTTGCCCCAAAATATATGATAATGTTTATTGAATTACAATCTAAGAAAGGTTGGTAATAAGAACACATAGAACGTTATTACAAGACTGCTTTATTTTTCCAAGATACCTCTATCTATCGGTATTACATGTAAACATATATACATATAACATATGTTTGGGGATTAAGGCTGGGCACTAGCGGCGCCTGGACTTAACTTATATATTATAGAGTATTATAGAACAATGAGAATCTATAATCCGAAGCAGAGGAGTCCAAACACCCTTCTAAAGACATTTAATAATGAATAAAAAACAATACCTTTTTTTTTCAATTGTAAAAATTAAAATTTGAATTTTTCTTAATTATCAATGAATAAAAGGTTTCTTTCAACACTCGTTCAGTTGTATGTTTTTTAAACCCAATAACATAGTAAGTAATCTATTGAATAAATAAGTGCACCACTTTAATTTTTTAGCTCTCACCACTATTACCGTAACAATCAACCTCCACCGAGGATTCCCACACTCCTTACTCCTCTCACACCACCTTCAAGCAGGTCCTCCTAGTACAAGGATCCGATCACCCTAAATATTTTACATTTCTCCTTCATCCTAAAATTCTAACTAGAGAGCTTAGAAAAAAAAAAATAAAAAATATTTTAGCGCGGATCCGCTCACCCCAAATAAATTCCTTTATTTTTCCCTTATCTATAACTTTAAAAATTTGAGAGCTAAGAAAAAAAAAATTGTTAGCAGTTTATTGAGCAAGTAATTATTGAGAAAATCTGAGCTTTCGAAGGAAAATCAAAACCAACTGATGAATGGAATATATAGTAAGTTCATTATAATGGTTGGAGCATACATGTCAGATTCTACTGATTACAGTAGTAAGCTATTGAGCGTTTCACACACCAAGCAAACATGTGCGTAATGATGTCTATAATTTAAGAATATACAAAATGAAAAAAAATCTTTGATGAAAACTATATTCCGCCTATAGGAAAGTAAAATGTCGGAGCAAACTAAATATTTAAATAGTAAAAGTATTTTTTATAAAATATGACGCGTTAGCAAGGGCCATTATTAATCAGTAGATATCACGGGCCACACAGCTCGTAGCGCATCTGGTGGCACTCGTCGATTTAACGCCGAGCGAAAATGTGTAGTTTTACTTTTAAAGATTTAATTGCCTTGGTGCCTCTGCCTGCATTCTATGATAGCGGTCATAAAAATTTTCGCATCGGTTAGAAATTATAAAGTTGCATTCAGTTAAAACGCGAATCCATCAGTCAAGAGGTAATAACTGAAAGAACAGGAACAAATATAACTTGAATAAAATCGGGCTTTTATTACTCTTAGACTTTCTCGTGTTCAGTTAAGAAAAAATTAAGACTAGTAATGTCAAAAATTATCCCCCCCCCCAACAAAAAAAAAAAGAAAAAATGGTAATCACTCCTCAAAATTGTTTTTCCTTGTCAATATTTTATCTTTAAACAATCGTTTTTATTCACCGCTTAGGCTGTGCTGTGTAAACGAAGTGGTTTAACAAATCGAATGAACTTTGTTAAAAATGAAGAGTAGTTGTTTCTCAATTATTTACTGGGTATTAGCGAACTCCCCGGCACCAATACTTCATATTGTTTTTTCAATTTAGTAGTCTTATGACGCAAGTCCTGTCCACTAGTTTTTTTTTAAATTGCATTCCTCTCGCTGTATCCGAGATAGTACGGTATTTATGCTTCCATCTCGACAAACGGCTGACCTGGAACCCACATACGAGGCTAAAAATACAAGAACTAAAGAGGCGCTTTGGACAACTGTACGGACTACTTCGAAGGACATCCCATCTCTCAATAGAAAATAAATTACTAATTTACAAATTTATACATAAGCCAATCTGGACATGCGGAATAGATCTATGGGGGACAGCAAAAAAGTCGAACATAAAGCGTATCCAATCCTTTCAATCAAAAGTCCTGAGAACAATAGTAAATGCCCGAACTCATCCCTTCCCAGTTCATTAAATTCCATAGTAACCTATCCAACCACCCTAATCCCATAGCACAGCCATTGCACTGCACCACTCATCCCTATAATCCTCCCCGGAGACTAAAACGGCAGTGGCTTCGTGACCTGCTATAAATAAGTAACAGTGGGAGTCCTGGCAACGGGCAGTTTCTCCAATCTTGTCCTGAGCGTCTGTGGCTCTCGCGCTCTTGGTCAGGCTCCGCTGGCTCTTATCCAGTGACGCGGCTGACGGAGGAGCGTGGGGGACTTTCCATGTGGACTTGGGAGGTATCTGGGCTGTTTGTAAATACTGTATGAATGAAAATTGTAAATGTAGTATGAATGAGATCATTTATCACAATTACTTTTTGCCCAATGAGGCAGATTGTAATTTTATCATAATAAATTTGTTATTACTGTTAGTCTTATTTATAAATCTTTAAACAAAAATGTTTTATACTAATTAAGCAAGCGATCTACTACATACTATACATAGTATATATGTAAGACAATTATTGAAGGTGGGGTGAATAAACTGAAATCAGTTTCTCTGTAAACAAAGATAGCAATTTTATTTACTATATATTATATTATAACAATTATTAATATTGATTTACACAATCTTACCTGTAAACAAAGAAACGACAATTACAGTTTATTATTATCCATTCTATATTCACACTATTTACATGTTCCGTTACCCCACATAACCTTCTCTACCTGATAACTGCTGCTCCATCTGGTGTCAGCCAGTGGAAGCAGCACGGCAAATTCAAATTAAAGAGAGGACACTTTCATTACATATATAGTAATATCTACTATGTATATATAAACTAGTCTTTAATTAAAAATTCGAGGCATGATTTCAATTTAGAACGTACGATGTGCTCTACCATTAGGGTCATTAGGACACGATCATCGGTAGACCAGGTAATTAAATTACTTTTGAGTCTTCAGATGTTAACATGAGCAGACAGACAGCTAGATGTGCGAAAACACATGGCTGCGATAGTATTGACAAAAATAAACTAGAATGGAAGGATTGAGCAGATGCTAATCTAACTGGCTGGCATTAGCATAGACCAGCACAGTTGGCAACCACCGGAGGAAAACTATCCCTTACCTCATTCGTAACTGGCTCCGGGTCGAATACATTTGTACTAAACAAGCAAACGGGTTCGTGGATCAGCTTACATCAGTCGGTTTCAGTATACAGTACAATCTCTGTATTTCGTGAAAAACAATGGATTTCGGTCCCCTCGGTAATTCCTAATGATTTTCGTATCCAATGTCACTTTATCGTCTGATAATTCCTAAGTGTCTGGTGACAATCCCGTTCATTCGAGAAAAAAAGTACCTTCTGCTTCCCACAATTCTCTTTATCAAGTTTGTTTGCATTTTTTTCTGTTTACAATGAATTTGATATCCTTTATTTTTTCTTCAGCTAAGTGTGATCGATCAGTTTTAAAATGCTTGCTTTATATATAATATTTATACTCTTGCTAAGAACAATTAGAAGGGGCTTGATCAGAACTGTATACCTGCCTAGTGACTTCATGGAAGTCACTAGTGGTTCCTGTTATTCTTTAAGTATGCATCCGGATCCCTCCAAAACCTTCCTATTTCCCAGAATCTTTTTCTTATACATATATGTCTCAGCTTTAGTCCCAGTCCCCACTAGAGCCTTGACATTCCACCCAGTATGTATTTAGCAACGTAACTCTTAATATTTCATCATAATAAAGCTTTTCTTTTAAAAGACTCTCCTCTACAAAGATTATTTAACTGATCGATGTGGCAAAACCCTTAAATATTCCTCTATCTATACTGGCATCGATTTCAAAGAAGATCATCGCTAAAGCAGTAAAATGAAACTATTTGGCGAAATGTTTGTTTGACATATTTAACCCTAACGAAACAGAGTACATTTATGGAATTTTAATAAAAAAGGATAATCCCGTTATTTTAATTTTTTAACCCTCACTAATTCGTAATGCCGCTATTTCGAAAATGTTGTTAGTTTGTAATAAACCCTCAGTCCCTTGGGAATAGGAATATCGGAATTGCACTGTATTAACGAATATGTGTGATATTTTATTTATTAATAAAACCTTCAGGCTGATTTATTTTCTATCAAAGAATTGAACTTGGGTCAAACTCAAGCGTTTTGGTCTATGCTCCTGCCACATCATTATATCATAAAAACGCAAAATCACCCACGATCTCTATATGCTATTTTCTCTTCTTGCCTGTGCCAGGCTTGGACAGTTCATAAGAATCATTTCATCACTCCCTTTGACTAAGGCCACTGTAGCGACCGCTAACTACATAAGATAAATCACCCTATACTCTATTGTATATATATTGTAAATTGGTTATGATATGTTGTAAATTAATTTAAACAAATGCAAGTAATATTACCAAACCACAAGACACATCAATTTAAAAATTGTAAACAATAAAAGACACAGCTACAAAACCAGCTCAGAGGCAGAGGTCAGGTAGCCCCTGGGCCCTAGTAGAGGGGCTGGGTTCTGGTCTAGAACATTCATCCAGACCTGCAATGCGATTGGCTAGAGTAATACCTCGCCTTATTAACAGGACGCGGTTGGCCAGAATAAGACCCCAGCCCATCGGCTACTTGGGGCTATATATACCCCCTAGTTTTAGCCAATAATTCATTCAAACTACGGCTCGTCTCTGAACTAATACTTCAGCTTCACTGATGTTTTAAGATTTGGCCTCCTCATTTATGAAAACCTCTGCATCTCTCTTTCCTAACCTCGCTATGTTTTAGCCCGGCCTTGTCAGACCCCACACTCTCCTAGTGGGATTCTCTGCCTTCGTCTCGCTAAAACTAGCACCTCCTTGGAAGAGATCTCTTCCTTGCGGACGACGGTCACCTGTGGCCCTTTGAACTTTACCTAGTAGTGTATCCCATAGTGATCCAAACTGCCTCTCTCCGGTTCACACTGGGATCTGGACGGTTTTCACCTACCCTATGGAGTCAGATAGTTCAGTGGTAAGACCTGTCATGAAGCAATTGTCCAGGTCATAGCCTATTCAACCCACACTTCGTCACTACGTTATCACGTGGCCACTCTAAATTGGACCTGTCTCCTAAAATCAGTAGAGGTGGCAAACCAACTGTTCCTTTTTCAATGTTTTTACAACCGTGTCGAACACGTACATTTAGCGAAATATTATCGAATGTGAGCGACCTACATTCGTGAAACAGTAAATTATCTTTAAAAAACTGAGAACACTAAACTATAACATAAATTTAATTTAATGTACGAGTAGGTTGACACATGTCAGACTCTCTTGCGCGATAGTAATAGTCAAAAGGATATATAGACTATGCAATTGTGAATCTTTGAAAATATATTGTCTTTAAAATCTATGTTAACTGATGAAAAGCAAATAACCAGATCACGTGATACTTATTCGCAGTAACGTAAATTAGATTCATTTTATCCATGAATATAAATACGAAATTAAATCTAAAATTTAAAAAAAAAAATACGTATAAATCATTTAAAAAAAAAAAAGGAGTTGTATAAAAGCCTGAAGAATTTTAATCAGCTCATTCCTAAACTATTTCAGGCTGACGAAAAAAAAAGATGAGACATCTGGTGATGGTTTACATCTCGAATAGAAAAAAATAACCTCATGTGGTTGCGTAAAACATTCGTAGACTAAACGTGCTTTGTTTTGACGTATTTTTTTTTTTTTTTTTTTTAATTTTCGTTTGTTTTTAATGTTATCGTTTTTACTTTCTCGTCATATCTACCCCGTACGATTTGATAAGGGGGCCGCTATCACAGATTACGTAATGCACCGAGTTAAATAAAAACGATAAGTCGAGAGAGTGAAGGAGAATTGAGACGTTTGACCTTATTTCTAACGATGGGTAAATATGTTCAATTGTCAAGGTCCACCCTTAAGAGAGAGGTTTTACTTTCGAACAAGAACGGGACTGACTGTCTATGAGTTCTGCGATACCAATCTTCAAAATGATCCAATAGATTTGTAATATTGAAGATATATTAAAAAATCCCGCGGATAAGATAAGTAAAAATCAAGTAACGAACGGTTTCGTAAACTTTAAAGCTTGCTCACTGATCTGAAGCTATACAATTCTGACTTTTGCTTCATGGTTTAAGGGAACATCAGAGGCAGTAACACAAAAAAAAACTCCAAGTTTTGAGAGCCGCAAATTGAAATCGCAAATAACCTAGTCTGAATAAATGTCGATAGCTTTTATTTTTGTCAATATTTATCCCGAAAAAGGGGTTCTACATTCACTATAGAGGAGGTATTGCCCATGTAATCGGGCGTTGGCAGTAGGTTTTTTTTTGTATTAATGTTACAGCTATTAATAATTTGTATTTATTTTTTTGGAAAGAATACTTTCAGGGTACAGGGTAGTTTAACAGTTATAATGAACTTCTAGTGATGAAAAAAAAAAAAACCAAACAGTTGTTTCCCAAAGTTTTTAAGAATTTAATGTCGACTGTGGGTGGGCATGTTTTGATTTTTTTTTTCTTCACAATTTATTTATTCAATATATGTTTTAGTTCATAATCAATGAAAATAACTCTTTTAAATAATAATAAAAAATGGTAAAATACAATAACTAACTAATAGAAGTAAATACAACTAAGAAAGAATAATATAGAAATACTGATACAAAAATAAATAAGCTGTCTAGTAACATCGTTCCATGCTACCAATTGATTTTGTGAATTACATGTCTTAATATTTAAGCTGTCTCATTATCAAAGAATGTACAACTGGGCACGGTCAGTTAGATACAATCTAACAACCAGCGTTTGTCTTGACATAGGACAAGACCTAAACAACCTATTCTTACTCATTATTAATTCACATTTATAAATTTTTTTTTTAATCAATTATGAATTAAATCCCACAGAAATACTTTTAGGAACAGTTCTCAAGACGAACAGGAATATTTGGACGAACATGCTGTGGAAGAGGAATGGAAACAGAATAACGCTGCTGGGAAATAACTATGAAATTTGAAGATGGTCTTATTTATCCATAACAAGAGAACCACGACATACAGCAATCTCGGTCAAACTGATGTTACATTCACGAATACTGGAAAGAAGGCTTCAAGGAATTGTCGAAAGTTAAATAATCTTAGTAGAGGAGTACAAAGCAAAAAACTGGTATATACAAATATTAAGAGTTACGTTACTACATACTGGGTGGAAGGTCTAGAGGACGAGTGGGGTCTGGGGCTAAAGCTGAGACATACATGTATAAGAAAAGGATAAGATTCTGGAAAGAGGGAGGGAGGTCTTGGAGGGATGCGGTTGGTTACTTAAAAATAACAGGAACCATCAGTGACTTCCATGAAGTCGCGATGCAGGTATTCACTAGAAGGGGCTTGCTTCTACTTTTAGCATTATGTATAAAATTAGCATTATAAAACAGAAGATGATCTATAAAGAACAAGGAGCCTTCACTTCAGCGCAGCCAGACACAGGTTCACATCTGTACATTGCGCTTGTTATTATACTACTAACAAATCGGAACAGACGGAGGAATTTGAAAGAGAGAGGGGGTTTTCTATACAGTTATATCAGTGCAACTTAAAATATATCCAAATGTGTAATGTTTTTAAAGGACTTCCGTTTCCAGGAAAAGCACTAGTTCGACGGGAAAAAAAAAACCCCTTCACATAGGAATTGCAGGAATCAAACAAAGCAGGCATGCCAGCATATTGTCAAATCATAAAAAAAACAAAAACATTCTTTCAATTTCGAATCATCAGGAATAAAAAATCTTTGGAATCGATGTATATAACCGACACAAAGACAACAGTAAATTAAAAAAAAAAAATGCTTTTGTAAGTAATCATTATGATGATTTTTCCTCTCATATATAATAAATGTGATTATTTAGTTAGCAATCATCATAACCCATCATATAATAAGTATTATCATTGTGTTTATCAATAGTTTATTTGTTTTTCAAACGAGCGCTGATAAGAGAGAAGACAACGCGGAATGTGGTAAGGCCGGAACCCTCATATTCGGTTTCAAGGCAGAGAAACAGGTAGCCTACGGAGCCTGTGGACAATATAACATGTTATCTATAAAAAGGGTCTATAAACATTTATGTTTCAAGTATGCACTCGTCAAGGAATTTTGACTAAGACCCTTAATTAGGAATAAGAAAATTCTATTTTTGGATATTTGGATAAGTGTTCAATATACAATTATATAGACACTAAAAAACATATTATTTAATCAAAAATCAGTCGTTTAGTCATTTCACCCAACAGTGGAGTAGTATGATTATCTGAAAGATGAAATGTAACATCTATGCTTCAAATACTTATATATTAATGTTATGAAGATGATTACAAATAATAACTAAAGTTACTCTGTGTAGCATTATATAAATAATATTCACCTGGTAAAGCTTTATTATATGGGGATGGTCCAACTGCTTCATAATGTCCACTTCTCGGTAGACCTTCTGCAAGTTGACCGGATCCAGCTGCGACTTGTCGATTATCTTTATAGCTACCTGAAAAAGTGAATTGTTTTATTAGTTTCTATTCTAATAAAACTCCTAATAGTTACATGCACATTACATGGACAGAACGGTGAGGGTATGGGCGGGCGACTGCCTCTCTAACCAACCACCTCTGACTTGTGGAGTTCCTCAAGGAGCGGTTTTGTCTCCGGTACGTTTTAGCATGTACACGTCTGACATCTGACATCAGAAAGCTACTGTAATCGCTTTCGCCGACGACATTGCGGTTTACAGCAGCAGCATGAGTGCACAAAGAGCTCTTACACAGGCCGAGTCAGTTTGTAACGTAATCAGTGACAGACTGGGTAAGTTAAACATGACTGAGCAATAGACTGCGTAATCTTCTCCCTCCAAAAGGGGAAAAAAGCCTTGCCAAAATCCTATACTATAGCAGGGCAAGAGAACTCACCGGCTTTCTCAATGGACTATCTGGTTATAAACATGGGTAGGCATTTCCATTAGTCTACAAATTATAGTAACTAAATAGAAAAAGTTTTCACCGCTAGCTAACTTCACCCAACTTGTCGATGCGTCTCAAACTGATGATATATAAATGTGTCCTCCGGCCAGCTCTGCTGTAAAATGGCCACTGTATACTCCCTTGACTGACAATACAGATAAAAGTCTCCAGCAATTTCAGACTGGGATCATGAAAAAATTGGTCAGACGTACCTCTCTCCAGAGGTTAAAGAACGCCGACCACCTGCACACAAGTTTTTTGGCTCGTTTCAGCACCTGACAAAACCCAGTGTTTAACACTATGACCCCACCACCCCTCCCGCATCGATGGCAACAGACTGTCGGGGAAAATTAGGTTAAGATTTAGTTTACGTTTTTATTATTATATAAGTTAGTTTTAGGTCAATAATAAATAAGGTAAGCCCCATCACTTTTAATAATTTCAGGAAGTTAATGTATAATTTACATCATTATACTTTTGTATAATGCAGATCACAAGGTCTAGAAATCAGTATTTGTATAAAATGTAGCCAAACTACAGGAAATATAATGATAAATTGTAAATAGATCCGTATGTAGAATCTATAGTAAATTCTATAAATGATTTTGTGACAAGGGGATATGTAAAAAAATGCACATTAGTATGGAATGTGTATATATTTAAAAATACTCCTAAAGGAGTTGTTTGTTTCAGGCAGGCCAAGTCAACTAAACTGTACATTTTCATTCCAGTGATTTTCAAAAACACAACGCTACGGTAACGCAATGGAATAAAGAAAATTAACAAATAAAATGTTATAATAATAAATCTCGAAGCCAATGTACTTGATATAATATGTATATAAAACTAGATCACATCCCAGAATAGAGCACAGCAGACATGAAAATAAAGGATAGAATGGAATATGCAGCTTAACACCATGTCTTGTCTAACTCAGAAACTACTTCAAGGGGAACACTTCCGGGGTGACTTCTCTCCGTGCAACGAATAGATCTAAAAATGAATGAACACTTCCAATTGAACGAATGCCCGACCGCTACAAAACTACGCTTTTGGAACAGTTGATGGCCGACTTGGTTTTATGGCTCTAAACAACAAACAAACTGGTTGAATTGTGGTAAATTTCCTCGCCAACTTTCATATGCCGAACTCAGAAACAATTATCATACTTTCCTTTGTTAGAGGTAACGAAATAACCTGAAATAAACTAAAAATACCGAACCTTTTATGTCTAATATCCGATTTGGACAGCCATTAGCTGGATGGCACTAATCCCTTTGACATTATCAGTGTTAAACTACTATAATAGATAAAATGTCGGCTGTTTTCAAGACTGTTTCTAAAATTATAAGTCGGTCATCAACTGTTCCAAAAGCGTAGTTTTGCAGCGGTCGGGCATTCGTTCAATTCGAGGTCAAAGCGTTCATTCATTTTTAGATCGGGTCGATTTATTGAACTATTCGTTGCATGGAGAGAAGTCACCCCGGAAGTGTTCCCCTTGAAGTAGTTTCTGAGCTAGTCAAGACATGGTGTTAAGCTGCATATTCCATTCTATCCTTTATTTTCATGTCTGCTGTGCTCTATTCTGGGATGTGAACTAGTTTTATATACATATATCAAGTACATTGGCTTCGAGTTTTATTATTTTATTATTATAACATGTTATTTGTTAATTTTCAATCTTGATTCCATTGCGTTACCATGGAGATATTACTGAAATATTGCTCCTCAGAAGAAAACTTGTATTAGCCAATTGGCCCGACAAAAGTATCAGATTTTATAACGGAATAGAACCATTCGCATAGCCATTATTTTCACCTAGAGATTAACACAACGAATAATTTATTCTATAAAAAAAAAGAAAATAAAGAAGGAAAATGAACGTAATATTAATAAGCAAAGATATATTGAAAGTATTTTCTACACTTATGTTTTTACTAGTATGCTTTAAGGTAAACAATAAGGACTGTCAGACCCCCGGATTTTTCTTGTGGAGTACCTAGAACAGGGTCATGGACGTGTATGCGATTTCTTAGAATTCTTATACGGTTCGGATCGTCAGAAGAAATTCCCAAAATTAATTCCAATCGATTGAGAAGCAGCCATCGAACAGTTTTATAACGCTTGCTTTATATAGAATATTGCTAAGAACAAGTAGAAGGGGCTTGAGGAGAACTGTAAACCTGCCTTGTGACTTCATGGAAGTCACTGATGGTTCCTGTTATTTTTAAGTAAGCCACCTCATCCCTCCAAGACCTCCCTACTTCCCAGAATCTGATCCTTTTCATATGTCTCAGCTTTAGCCCCAGACCCCACTTGTGCCTAGACATTCCTCCCAGTATGTAGTAACGTAACTCTTAATATTTGTGAATACCAGTGTTTTGCTTGTACTTCATAATAAAGCTTTTCTTTATTTTCTTTTAAAAAACTCTCCTCTACAAAAATTATTTAACTGAACGATACTGTACTGTACGATACAGCATTTTTTCTTTTATATCTTTACTGAAGCTGTACAACCTTTGAAGCTCCCCCTAATTGACTAGCATATTATTTGTATGCACTAAAGGCATGTTATTTGCTTCAATTTGTATAATAGGACTAAATACGCCACCGATCTAAGAAAATAATACTCCTAACGACCGTGTGTCGTCTGTCCGCAAAAATTAATCTCAATTGGTCAATATTGTCTAGTCTGCTTCTTTTATGGTTTCTTTGATTGTGTTTCTTTACAGCCCTTGAAGAAGAGTTAACGAAACTACACATCGCCTCTTTATCGTTGTAGTCGTTTGAACGGCCATTGATTTTAATTTGCGGGTAATAGCCCCGTCATTTTTTTTATTATTAACTAAACCACTGCCCTTTTAGTTTATATGGAATAGATGGTTTTTTTTTTTGCTTTATTTCCTCTCCAGGGGAAAATTGTCGGTCTGTATTACCAAAGGTGTGGTATTTTTACCATTGCCAGGAATAAATGGCTATGTGAAAAACTGCAGTAAATAAAATGTAATTGAACGAGTTCAACATAGAGACAAAGCGGTTCCATTTAATCATCCGACGTCCCGACAAATATCACCAACGCCATAAAATGTACTTAAGTATCTTCATTTAATTAACGTTTAAGTAATCAAATATATATATATATTTCCCAGTAAATTGAAATGTATCGGTTTCCTGAAAAATAATATGTAGACGTTGCGACTCGGTGGAATGTAACAAAAAGTATCGTTGTTTGACATAGTGACAACTACAATTTTAACTGGAGGTCCCATCTGATGTCATGGCACATGTATGACATTTCCATAAATCATGTTTAAGTGTCATTTATTAGTTAATTACTTAGTAATTTTTCTAGAACTTTTTTTTACTAAAGTCAAATAAAAATCTGCCCTGTTGCGGAATAAACGACTTGGTAATTAAGATAAATATTGTTCTATGATTTTGAGAAGGGTGTCCAATTCATGAGCTCAATGTCCTAATTACAAACATGTAACCAGACGCTTTTTTTTTATTAATTACATATTAATTAAAAGTAAAATAGGTTTCTATAAAATTGTCTAGGCTATCGAGATAAAAATCTTGATGTCTTGAACGATATGTGTTAAGACTTTATTTGACTATAGAATTGCGGCGAGATCCATGAGTTTTATAATGCTAAGAACAAGAAGAAGAAGAAGAAGAAGAAGGAGAAAAAGGGGCTTGACAAGAACTGTATGCCTACCTCGTGACTTCACAGAAGTCACTGATGGTTCCCTGTTATTTTTAAGTAAGCAACCTCATCCCTCCAAGACCTCCCTACTTCCCAGAATCTTATCCTTTTCATATGTCTCAGCTTTAGCCCAAGACCCCACTTGTGCCTAGACATTCCTCCCAGTATGTAGTAACGTAACTCTTAATATTTGTATATACCAGTGTTTCGCTTGTACTTCATAATTAAGTTTTTCATTCTTTTCTTTCAACAGACTGTCCTTTAAGATTATTCAACTCATCGACCCTGACTTAATTTTTATTTTTACTATAAAAAGCTCTTTTCTAAATATAGATATCATCTGTTACTAAGATACATTGGGTGCTACTCATACAAAATTATAGAGAGAAAACATTAAAAGGAAACACAGAGCTAAATAAGAGACTTAAGTGAACTCAGTGCAGACACAAGGAGGGCAGGGACAGGCATGCCTATGTTTAGATAGTTCCTAGATGTTGGCTGGATATCTCTTTCAAGGTTAGCTTCCCTACAGCGTACTATATTTGCGTGCAAACGCTGCGTTTCTGCGTCTGGAGCGATCACGTGTTCTTCCGCCTGCGTTGAACCAAATGGAAACAAAAATCTCGTCAAAATCACTTGTTAAGGAGACAATTACCGATCAAAAGCGATAATTTCCTTCCAACGAAATGCGATTCTACATCAAATATTGGTGTGAAACTACGTATAATTAATGCCACAGGCCGGAAATTAAGTCAATTCGGCGCGAGTGATGACAATAAGTCGCTTGCGTAATGGAAAAAATTGTCCATACTTGTATTTGCCGCTACTGAAAGATATGAAAGAGAAAACACTCTTACTTATAAAACATTATAATTTATAAACATTATTATAATTATAAAACAGAAACAATGCTTCCTAATTCAAGAGGATTGTCATAGAAGAAAACGTACTTCGTCAATCCATAACTTTTATAATGATAAAAGTAGAAGGGGCTTGAGCAGAACTGTATACCTGCCTGGTGACTTCATGGAAGTCACTGACGGTTCCATGTTATTTTCAAGTAAGCAACCGCATCCCCCCAAGACCTCCCTACTTGTCAGAATCTTATCCTTTTCTTATACATATATGTCTCAGCTTTAGCCCCAGACCCCACTTGTCCCCAGACATTCCACCCAGTATGTAGTAACGTAACTCTTAATATTTGTATATACCAGTGTTTTGCTTGTACTTCATAATAAATTTTTCATTCTTTTCTTTTAAAAGACTTTCCTCTACAAAGATTATTTAACTCATAGATATATTTTTGAATTAAAATACAATATGCATAACAATAAATGTAAATAAATCCATCAAAAAAATTAAACACAAACGCTCACAACTAATGAATAATTTCCGATAAAAAAATAAAATAAATACAATTAATTAAATATTTACTGTCCATAACTATTATTATTATTGATCTCTAAAGAATAAATACAAATTGATTCTGCTATTGAAGACACTTGTTGGTCATAGATTCTGCTTGACAAATTTCCACAGTTTTGCTCAAGAGTACGTATGCCTAATCATGGACCTTTGGACTTCACAGTGACTTTTGGCATATTTGCAACAAAACTTTTCTTCAAAGAAACCTTCACAACTGTCATACATTTCACTTTTTTCTCTATGTCAACTCGTAGAGCTTGTCTCAAACACAATCGGGGGACCAACGATGAGAGCAGTGTTTTTCTGTTATCTATGCTAAGCAATTCGTGTTAACTTCCACTAGTTTACAGATTAAAATAATCAACTTTAATTTAATTTATGTGTTGATCATTACGATATTATTCAATGTTTGCCCGCTACGATCTTTGGCTTGAGCGCGAACAGTAAAGAAACGATACAATTTTGCCAGTTAATAAACAATTAACAACAAAGTCGGTTAGAAATCGAGGTTTCGAGAAAAAAAAATGGAAAAGTATATAATATATGTTGTAACTCCACATAACTCCCTCATGATCATATAAGTCGATAACATGTTTTTTCATGTCAGCAAAACGTTTGGTAACAGTACAATTTATTTTTTCACAAGTAATTATTCTTATTTTTTATTTTTAAAAAAAGACCATGGAAAATTTATTGCTATGGCAAAAATCTTTGTCAGCAGTCAAATAGTTTTCTAGTAGAATATCTCTGCTAAGAACATACCCGACTGTAGTTCCATTAGAGGTGAATACAAACATGAAGGCAGCGTGTAAGATAAAAGGTTTTCTTGAGAATTTTTTTCACGTTGCATTCCTCGAACATTGTGCCAATGCGCATAAACAACGTGGAATCAGCATCGAGATACATGCATTGTGTATAGCATGTAAGCGGTAATCCCTGGTACAATGACAATAACTTATTGGCGACTCCTCGACGATAAAAAGCCTCAGCACGATCAGAACGGGCAGGAACGTGAGTTGGATTCAAACCTGGGATAGCAAGCTTTTTTTATAATATGAAATAATCTCATATTTTATAATACATATGTATAAAGTAGCCATTAGATATTACACATTCACGAGATCATACAAGCTTATCAATTATCAGGAATCAGCTAGTATGATATTGTATGTACTACAAATTATGTTCGGTGCATTATCGATAATCAGTAAGTAGTAATGAGCTTGGGGCGGGGTCTCCTGTGTTCGGGTAGGCGCTCAACTAAACTACGTCTAAACTAGAACCACAAGATATTGATGATCATTTTTGGATTTGTATCTATAAAAAATAGCGATCCAACCAACCATCCTGGTCAAGAATAACAGATTGGAATATTGGTAAATCAAGTGGAAGGAAAGTTCACATAATAATAAAAGAACATTATCTTTATATTATTAAACATCTTTGTTATGATAAAATTGTCTCATTGGGCAATAAGTAATTGTGATAAATGTCTTCATTCATACCATATTTACAAACAGCCCAGAGGGCTCCCAAATCCACATGATTGTCTCTCTCGCATGCGAAGCGAAGTCTTGGGAAGCCCCCTACGCTCCTCCGTCAGCCGCGTCACCGGATACGAGTCAGTGGAGGATGGCCAAGAGCGCGAGAGCCACATACGCTCATGCCATGATTGGATAAACTTGCCATTGCCAGGACTCCCACTGTTACGCATTTATAGCAGGTAACGAGGCCACTGCCGTTTCCAAGGAGGTTTGTAGGGATGAGTGGTGCAGTATAATAGACTGTGCTAGGGGATTAGGGTGGTTGGATAGGTAACTATGGAATTTTATGAACTTGGAAGGGATGAGTTCGAGAATGTAAGGTGTATTAAGGTCGTTATGAAGGGTTTTGTTGCTGACGTAATAAGGGGCATTTACTATTGTTCTAAGGACTTTTGATTGAAAGGATTGGATGCGCTTGATGTTCGACCTTTTTGCAGTTCCCCATACCTCTATTCCGTGTGTCCAGATTGGCTTAAGTATAACTTAATAAATTAGTAATTTATTTCCTATTGAAAGATGGGATGTCCTTTGAAGTAATCTATACAGTTGTCCAAAGCGTCTGTTTAGTTCTTGTCTTTTTAGCCTCGTATGTGGGTTCCAGGTCAGCCGATTGTCGAGATGAAAGTCTAAGTACCGTACTAACTCGAATATAGGGAGAGGAATGGAATTAAAAGAAACTAGTGGACAAGACTTGTGGAAGAGGGTGAAGGTAATGTGAATTTGTGCCTATCAATAATAGCGATCCAACCAACCATCCTGATCAAAAATAACAACTGGTGGAGGAAATTTCACTTAACAAAAAAAGTAAATTAACTTTAGAAAACACAATACACCCGGAAGAACAACAGACTATAGAGGTAGAATGCATATGTATGTTTGTGAACCGGACTCGTAAGTAGATTTATGTATGAACATGGAAATTGTGACTAAGTCCATTGCATGTAATGAACCACATGTTCATGGACACCTCCAAGTACTGAATTACCACTAAAGACTGCAGTATCATTATCGACATTTTCAATACTGTCCAATATAAATTTATTGTCATTAATTATGAACTATAACTATAGTATTTTTGAAAATAATAAGTATTTTGGATAGTGAATAACTGTCCATTAGCTATGGGGATATCAAATAAATCTATCATTCTCAAGGTTTTCGAAGCAATCCTATCGAAGGCGACCGTAGAATATCTCTTTTGAAAAGACTTTCTACTTTATTGGAGGCAAGATAATGCTATCGATTCAATAGATTTAATAACTTTGTACAACAATGAAATACTCGACAATGGAAGAGTTACGTTATTCCTGTCAATGGTAACTTATACACTGAAATGTTATAAAACGTCCATTATTGAAATGTACGTATGAAGTGGTGAATGACAAAATAAAACTTTGATGTTCCAAGGCTTCCGATGACAAACATAAAATATTTCGAAATTTTTTGTCTCGGTTGTTTCGTTTCTGAAATAGAAAATAAGTTGTCGCGTCGTCACGAGGAGTCATAGTTGCCCTAGTCCTGCAGACAGAGAAAGAGTTGAATAGTTCTATGACCTGGACGCTTCCTTGGACGCCAAAAGGCGAGTGTGAACCGGAAAGAGGCAGGCGGGTCCGCTGGGGCAGACGCTACTAGGTACATTTTGTATGGCTCCTAGACCGTCGTCTGCATAGAAGGGATCCCTTCCAAAGAGGTGCTAGTTTTAGCAAGACGAAGCCAAAGAATCCTACTAAGAAAGTGTGGGGTCTAACAACGCCGAACTAAAACATAGCGAGGTTAGGAAAGAGAGATGCAGAGGTAGTTAAATAATAAAGCCATGGGTCGAGCGAGCAGAGCAACAAGCACCAGTGGAGAGGGAGAGAGAGAGAGAGAGAGAGAGAGAGAGGGGGGGAGAGAGAGAGAGAGAGAGAGAGAGAGAGAGAGAGAGAGAGAGAGAGAGAGAGAGAGAGAGAGAGAGAGAGAGGGAGAGAGAGTTCAGTGTTCACTTTAAGCGTCTGATTCCGACTGTCTCCGAATAGCTCAGAATTCCTGCCTACAGCGAATGAGAGAGCGTTTTATTTCGGCCAATCCTATGATAGTTTATTTTGGCCAATCTGGAGGCTACTACGCCCCCACCACTAGTGAGCTCTTGCCGTGTCGGGATCTGAACTAGTCCCCTCTCTCTCTATACCGAGGGCAAAGATTTATTGATAAAATATGGAACGGTAGGCGGGCGTTTTTTGGTCCGAGAAGAAGATAACTTCTATTTATTCGTGGTGAACAAGTTGGCACAACATACGTAATTATGAATTGGTGTAAAATTTCATTTTAAGTCGATCACTCTACTATCGACAGCATAAAGTCATAACATCATGAATGTAATTCATGAAGTGTGTTTCCAAGAAAACTAAAAATAAATAAATAACAAGTTCTTAAGTATGGTAATGGAACGAATTCTCTTATTCAAATCTCTTGTAGGACTTATTTGTTAGCACGGAGTCGGATATCGCGCCTGAATATCATAAGTCAAACTGTTGAAGGCCCTTGCATATAATACAAAGGTTATAAGAGACTGGGACAAGACTATCTAAAGCCCATAAACTAGTGCTTCCTTCAGCTCAACTAATGTCAAAAGTTTGGAATTGTTTGCTCGTAAATGGTTTTTGCATTTACATGAAAGACAAGTGAAATAATAACTGGGGAGAACAACATAAAGCTGAAAATTTAGGTTTTAAGTAATATTTGGTTACTAAGATTACACAAATAAATAAATATATTAGAATTATTATATAGGAAATAATAACTCTCGCTAGTATACCCACAAATTTACTTTAAATTCAGGCGGCTACCACCATTTTAAAGAAGGGTAGAGGGGGGTACCCTTCTACCTGCACAGGGTAGGTCGATCTTCCGGCCGATAGGCCGACTAACTGCAGCCCCCTACAGGGGCCGGGGCCAGGTATGACCTGGCCGACTTCAAACCAATGCCTAGTACCCCTAGGCTCCACCATAGGTAGACTCTCACTACCTTCCCGAATCCACCCGCCTCTTTTAGGTATCCCACACCCCATATCCTTCTCATACTTCCTTCAAATGGGACTCCCCTTAGTGAAAGGCACCCATCAATCCAAAGTAATTTTCCCACATCCTATTTTTATAAGTTTGAGAGCTATGTGAAAAAAAAAAAACAAAAAAACATAAAAAAAAAAAAAAAAAAAAGCAACAACACCATTTTAAAGTATCTAAATTGACAAAATAATTATAACAGGCACGTTCTGAGCATTTTTGTACAATACAAAACGAGTAATAAATAATATATGAAATTTTTAACAATATACAATAAAGGCTGTACATTTATAATATTATCATACTAGTATTTTTAAAGAAATGGCTTAAAATTCAAAATTTATTTATAGGTGCTTACTTAAATTGTTTTTTTTTTTAAATCATTATAGTGTTACCTATCTACAATATTTTTTGTATAAGTTTAATTTTACAGTGTTTACTGTTAAAATATCAACAACGTGCCTTTAATAATGATTTTGATAACTTAGGCTTGAAAATGGCGTATGCATTGGATGCAGCTACATTAAAAGAAAGTAAATATTTCGAAGCTTTCGGACTTTTTTGCTAGTTCGTCTGCTTTTGGGTTTCAATTCAATCTTACCAAAAACACAATGTCTATTCCTTTATTAGCTAAGATATTTCCGATATAAATATTGCTCATTAACTAAGGTGAAATCTGTGTACTCATTTTTAGCTTCCCTTCACTTCATAATATGTTTCAGCGCTAGGAAGATTTTTTTTTTGAACATAAGACATACCACCTTCCTGATCACAAAGTTTACAATTCAATTTTAATTAGAAGCGAGATATCTGGCCTGACACTTGCAAGACTAATTGACACTTCGTGTTGAGTGATTCAACTCCAATCAGACACAATATACTGACGGGACAATCCCGGATATATATTCTTCCCCCGTCAAACCGTCAGACAGAGGATTTTTTTCATTATTCAATAGAAAAACTTAAAAATAATTCATGTCATCATTAGTTAAAATAATTGTTATTTTGTTTTTTTAACTAAGTGACAATAATTCCATTAAAATAATATTAGTAAATATACGCTTTGTCGGTTATGATTTATTAGCTAGGCTGGGAACACCGCGGTGGCCCTAAGAAATAAAATTAGCATCCCTATTCTGGCTAGACAAAGGCGATCCATTCACAGATAAACCAGCTATTGTATATATGAATTTATTAACAATACACAAGGACGCCGTTAAACTTAATGAAAAATTCAAGTGTTTGACACATCACACAACTAAGGGTTTAGTTACGTTTGCGAAAACTAATTTATAGACATTTGTTATGACTTTTTGTAATAATATTTTCCTAAAAATATAGCATTTCAAAAGTAAAACTTGCGTGCAAAAATCTACCGGTGATGCGAAATCGCGAACCTTTGATGAAACTTTTGAAATGGCTTAAGCCCTAACCCACGTCATTATTTATGATTTTTAATTCGATACCCTATTCAATATGATAATAAAATGTTTATTTTAAATATGTTTCAATAGGGTGGTTAAATTGTCAGCATCGCTGGGCCATCAAATGAAGCTACCATGCAAATCTTAAACTAAAAAATACTTCAGTTAAAAGTTACAAACATGACGATAATAACAGTTTTAATGAATGCTACTATGTAACAAAATTAATAGATAACTGAACATTTTTTTAATACTTACTAATTATTACAATTATTTATTGCCCAATAAGGTAGATTGTAATTTTATCACAATAAAAATTGTATCCATTTGAAAAATTTAATGAGACTTTCGTGATAAATTTCAAGTGACTAGCTTACACAGAGGACTCACAGAAGGAAACTAGTACTTATCAGTCTTTTACAAGACAAGTTTTACTGTCAGTTTTAATGGAACGACTCTTTGAGAAGGAAGTGAGTCGAACATGAAGAACAAATAAGACGAAACTTCTATATTCTGTTTCTTCGTTATAAATCTAAGTGTGTATTTTAGCATTGTTGTATATATAGTAAGGTATAGATATTTACTTTATGGATTTATGAAGTTGAGGTAAATAGGTAAATATGTTTACACGTATTCAATATAAGTATAGACCGGAGAGGTGGCCGCGAGAGGTTGGCGAGATCAATACACGGCCAGTGAGGGTCGCCGCCACGCTCCAGGATTACTATTGTCTGCGTGTGTGCCCTCCACAGTCTATATAAAGCACTGTAAGTATTATGTATATTTACACAACTTATATTACCTGCTATGTATAGATTACTTATAATATCTTGTCTATATCCCGTATGCATGATGTGTATACAGATTACTGAATGAAACTGATAAGTATAAAGATTACTGTAGAATAAGTAATGTGTTATAATTATTTAAAGTATGCTGTCTTTAAAAGTGACGCACATAGAAAAATTCAAATATTTCCTTCATAATTATTTCTGCTTTCAATTCTTTATTAATTAATATTAAACGTTTTTAATGATAAGGGGGTATAAATACGAAAGAAAACTAAACAAATTTATTTTTTCTAAATTATACGGAAATTTATTTTTTGATTCCTTGTGTCAATAATCTATAATTGCCCGTGGTGTTATTGAAGATAGTCGCAACCAAAGATACCCAAGCATTCGGTTTTTAACTGCTACTACTGTTCGAAGAGAAATTACAAGTTACCGTGAGACAGGCGCGAGTGACAAAGCCAAGAGATGACCGGTACTACACACGCTTCGGGATCGGTTTTTAACTGCTACTCGGACTGCTCAACTTCTTCGTACAACTCGGAAGTAGCAAGCAATATGTGTAGAAACTGTTAAAAGAAACGAATTTGAGCCCTCAAAGACCATCATTAGGGTCGTTATTGACCATAGAATATCGCAGAGCTCGGTATTTGCACAGATTTCACGCCAAACTCTCCCAGTGACATAACATTTACCGAGGTGCTCACCAGGCATTCGGTACACTCTCAAAGAGAAAAGCGTGACTCATCTGAAAACGGCACGTTGCTCTAATCGTTTTCAGTCCGCAAAAGGCGTTGCCGAGCAAATTCCTAAAGATAAAACAGTAGGCCATTTATAATGTATATATATATTACATAACCGTACATGTAGTCCTTAAGTAATCTACGTACACAACAGCTATGTAGACAGCATACTTAAAACACTCGATATTGAATAAATAGTAGAAACTGAAAAAGAAAATAATGTATTGAGAAAGAAAGTACTTCTTCAGGGGGGATAGGTTATACGAGCCTGTGGCCATCAGCCATGAGATGCCTAGTACTTGCCACAGCAGCTTGCTATTAACCACCAAGCACTCACATCATCAACAATTTAAGTTTGTTTGTCAAGTCGGAATGTTACATTGCACTGAAAAATCTTTTGGAAAAAGTCAAGCGATTGTTTTCGAACAAATGTTAATCCTACGTTATTTACCCCGGGATATGATTATTATATGATTCCCTGACAGTCCATCCCTTACATTATTGCTATGTGGACTTTCTACTTTATTTACCAATGTTATATTCATGTACCACGTAAGTGTACCAAGTACCCCAATTCCCCGCAGACAGTATCAAGGGCAGCCTTGGCGATAGCCACAAGGCCAGGTCAGGACACAGTGACGTCTCTTGGACCAAATGTCCTGCCACAGAGTTTGTTTTTTAATACTTACAACCAATCTCAGGCGATCTGGAATATTTCGAAAGGTATATACCACAACACCTAGAAAAATAGTAATTAGTTTTTACTCCAAGTAAACCAAAGAATAAAAAAAAAAAAATATCTGTTTTGTTGTTTTTCAAGGCCCACTCAGAAGCTATTTGAGATCTAAGTTTTCTCCATTATTCAGTACATATTGAAGACAGTAACACAAAATAATTTCAAACGCGTCCTAGGCGGTTTTTTTTTTATACAATAATTTAGGTAATTACAATTCACAATCATCTGATAAAGTTTCAAGAAACTCATACCGGATTCCCTCAAGTATCTCTTGATATCGTTCCTGAACTTCCTACGTCATTATTGCGTTGTATTTACATTAAACAGTTCAAAAGTAATCCATAATCGATGTAAAAAAATTTTACTCGGAAAATATTAAAAGCAGTTTGTTCAAATGGTTAATTTATTAGTATTGTATTCTCGAACTCATCCATTCCAAGTTCATGAAAAACCACCCTAATCCCGTAGCACAGTATTTGCACTGCACCACTCATCCCTATAATCCTCCTCGGAGTCCTGGCAGTGGCCAGTTTCTCTAATCATGTCCTGAGCGTATGTGGCTCTTCGTCGGCATCCACTGGCTAGTGTCCGGTGACGCGGCTGACCTAGGAGCGTGGGGGACTTCCCAAGACTCTCATTTTTCGCATGCGACAACCATGTGGATTTGGGAGGCCTCTGTGCTGTTTGTAAATACTGTATGAATGAGCGAGTGAATGATGAATCGTAAATATGGTACGAATGAGATCATTATCGCAATTACTTATTGCTTAATAAGGCGGATTGTAGTTTTGGCCCAATAAAGAAGTATTCAATTAATTAGTATTGTACATTTCGGTGTGTCTGGGTGGATGAATTTGCCGGAGTATTGGCTTGGATAAGCTGATGAAAATACATCTCGCTTTCATCATACTAAGCCGATATCCCAACAAAATCCGCAGCCACACCATTGTATGTGTGTTCGATTAAACGTTTGCTGTTTTATTTAGGCGAGTAATAATTTATTACACAAACAAGCCGTAGGAATAATACTCCAAAGAATACATTTATTTAATCTCTAAGTTAATTAGTATTCTCAAAGGACAACATATCAAGAGATCTTGAAGGCTGTGGCTTGGCCGGATACGCAGTGTGTATGTCTCACGCAGCCATGACATTTCGCAGACTAATAATGGATCTTGGACTTCCCAGTCGGTAGCTTAATGACATCAGCTGACAAGCACTTATAGGCCTTCTATTTATTTATTTTTCTATCAATCATGATGCTGCTGCTCTATTAAGATTTTTATAACCAGCAGTATAAGATTGAATACTATCGCAAGAGTAAACAATAATGGAGTAGAACTTGAAAAAAATACAAAACTATTTGGGCGAAAGCCAGATCCCTCAAAATTATCTTAAAATAATAATTTAATCGCTTAGAATTTTAGACCAGCATTTATGAAACCTCTTAGGCCCGTGAAGAATATATATATATATATATATATATATATATATATATGAAATATATATTATGGGGAAAAAAAAAAACTATTAAGTTCGGGCCCACAAAATTCATATTGTTGGCTCCTGTTATTGAAATATCTTTGAAACCTAAGTGGCTTAAGAAGCTTTCGTGTGCCTTTAAACATAAAAAAAAAATCTGTAAAATTATTCACTCAGGTTTAATTTTTTTGGCAGTTTTTTTCTTTTTTAATTTTACTTATTCATTTAATTATAATAATTAAATAACCGAATAGGCAGTAACTATGACAACACGGTAAGGCTGTCATGAAGGCAGAGGACATCCAGTCATATCTCTCAAATACTGATAGCCATGTTTAAACATTTCTCAAGGCTATTGACTAATAAGACCTGGAAACCGGCGTCACTTCAGTCCCAATGTGTACACAGTCATTGTATCAGTCACTTGTGCGATTTGTGCAGTCCATGCCTGCTTCCGTTCAATTTTCTTAACTAACGACTAGGATCTAGGATTCTGTGGAAAATTCCGTCTCGCAATTCCCATGGCGTCCATGCTAGTTACTTTACATTGTTTTCAAATTCTATTAACAAGACCTTATTACAAACGGATTTAGTCCATTTGGTTATGCAAAAATCTCTCCTAAGCGGATATCAGGCGAAAAGAAAAACATAATTTCTTCCAACGGAGCTGTTAGAAGTAATTTCTTAGAATTTTAATTCTCTCGCGCTCTTGGTCAGCCTCCACTGGCTAGTATCCGGTGACGCGGCTGACGGAGGAGCGTGGGGGACTTCCCAAGACTCCGCTTTCTCTTCGCATGTGGATTTGGGAGGTCTCTGGGCTGTCTGTAAATATTCTATGAATGAGTGAGTGAATGATGAATTGTAAATATGGTATGAATGAGAGCGTTTATCGCCATTACTGATTGCCTTATAAAAGGCAGATTGTAATTATAGCCCAATAAAGAGTATAATAATAATAAAAAAGAATTTTAATTCACAAAACGGCTGAGGTGGTGTCTCACTGATTGTATGTAAGCAAATCATTACTGTTTTTAAAGTAACTTTTTCAATCCTCCTAACTAACAAGTAGGATCTAGGATTTTTTTTTTATCCTCATTGTGCTGAAATTACAATCGGCCTTATTAAGATAAATGCTCTCATTCATACCATATTTAAAATTCATCATTCACTCGCCCATTCATACATTATTTACAGACAGCCCAGAGGCCTCCCAAATCCACATGTTTGTCACCTCCCTCGCATACGAAAGAGGAAGCGGAGTCTCTAGGATATTGTGGAAAATTTCAGACAGATGTTTACCCCATACCAATAAGAAATATAAGCCCCTCACTTCGGTAATCACGTTAAGTTCAGTGCAGTCATAATATATTTCAGAGGAACAGACCTTAGGTCTCAGCCACAAGCCATTTTTTTTTTCAATATACATTTCATCCAATAATTTATCCTTAATCTTATTTATTTTTGATACTGTCAAAATTGTCGTTTTTCTTCCATGGGTCCGATATATTCCAGCCGGTTTGTCGTTTGGAGACAATAAACGAAATAGGAATTTCAAGATTCTGCAAGTGGTGCAGCTTTAGCATCGTGCTTCTGAATTGTCTCCAAGAAAAGCAGCCTGCAGTCTTTGAGGCAGTGCTGTCTAAAAGTAGAGTCTATTACGGCCGATCTAAGCGCGAAAATTCTTGGCAAGACAATTTTTGTCGCTCATGAAGGCGCCTGGATTCCGGTTGTCTTAAATGCCTGGACGTTGTCTTCTCGCAGTAGTGAACTGGGAATAAATTCAATTTGTGATTTAATATTCTAGACGAAATATAATAACTCCTCAAATATTTTTTACCAATCATGTTCTCTTAGTTGGCTACTGATTGACTGTTTATCTTTCTGTATGTTACATGTTCATATCAAACAAGTCATTCAGGTCACGTTTAAGTTCTCTTAAAATGGCACCAGTTCATCTGCTATTGATTGTTGGTCTTTGTGCGCACAGATGTCCTCAACGCTCGCGGTATTACGGATATCAAGAAAAGTGCGAGGAAAATAAATAAAAATTGATATTCATATCAAGTGTGACGAAAAAACGCTAACACAATTTTGATGGCAGTTTTAATGGCTCTTTGCTACTCTTGCATTAAAATCTTGTCACATGGTACATAATATTAATAAGGGGCTAATACCCTTTTCAATGCAGTAGAAAAATATTTATTGCTTAATTACTAAGTAATTTATTAATAACCCTTCATTATTTTTCATGGGGTTTATTTTATTTTTAGCATTTTTGGAACATCAAATGGAACTACCAAGCAAAATATCATACTTCCACAAAAAAACACTAGTTGAGTTAAAGTTGTGAACACGATATATATATATATATATATTTCTTATATATATATATATATATATATATATATATATATATATATATATATATATATATATATGAAAGTTTATATGACCTTTTGTACGTATAATTCAAATAAACATGACACAAATTACATATTGTTAATCATTAATTATACACTAATGAACTAATTAATGACTAATTAAACCTATTGTTAGACATAATCCTCGATTGAATGATAATTTTGATAGTATATATTGCTTTTTTAGTAGTCCTAATATTCAAAATTCTCAATTATTCCTGAAGAAAAAATTGTAAATCATACTAGTAAAAATTCGTGTTGACTAAATAAATCTCCCTGTTACATAAAAATATTTTATTACACAATTTTTTTTTAATTCAATCCCTCTTCCTGTATCCAAGACAGCACGGTATTTAGGTTTCCATATCGTCAAAAGGATGTCATTGAACCCACACACGAGGCTAAAAAGACAAGAACTAAATAGATTCTTTGGACAACTGTACAGACTACTTCAAAGGACATCTCATCTCTCAATAGAAAATAAATTACTAATCTACACAGTTGTACTGAAGCCAATCTGGAAATACGGAACAGAGGTATGTGGGACAGCAAAAAAGTCGAACATCAAGCGTATCCAATCCTTTCGATCCAAAGTCCTAAGAACAATAGTAAATGCCCCTTATTATGTCAGCAACAAAACCCTTCATAACGATCTTAATATACCCTACATTCCTGAACTCATCCCTTCCTAGTTCATAAAATTCCATAGTAACCTGTCTAAACACCCTAATCCCCTAGCACAGTCATTGCACTGCACCACTCATCCCTATAATCCTCATCGGAGACTAAAACGGCGGCGGCCTCGTGACCTGCTATAATTGGGTGACAGCGGGAGATCTGGCAATGTCCAGTTTCTCCAATCATGTCCTGAGATTCTGCATCACTCGCGCTCTTGGTCAGCCTCCACTAGCTCTATCCGGCGACGCTGCTGATTGAGGAGCGTGGGCGTCTTCCCAAGACTCCGCTTGAATGAGAACTCTGAGGACAATTTCTTATTGCCCGATATGACAATGATATATGACAAAACTATTTATGAGGGAAAGATACCAGCACAAGGTGGATTTCATATCCAAACGTGATCTGATGATTTCTATCCACTATAAAGCTGTCAAGTAAAGCCATTGAAAAGGCTTCAAGTGACGTATGCATAAGCTCTCAAAAGAAGGCATGGCATTGAGAGGCGACAGAAGACAACAATTACCTTACAATGTTACCTTTTGTAGCATTATGCACATTTTCTTTTGATGTGTAATGCGGAAACGTGCGAGACCACAAATGATATTCAAATTTACTTTAAACGTCAGAGGCCCTTAGGTTCATTCCTTGGCGAGTGGTACAAAGATTAAATGTTTACTTTAAAAAAGTAGGTCTTTAAATTTTCCTAAATATTCAGTTCATCAACAAGCAGCATATGTTGACAAACTCTGGTAAAAAAAAATGTATTTCATTATCACTCCTTGATCAGGAATTTTGTTGTTTTATATTTCACTATTACTACGTTAATTAAATATATGCAAAATATTCGATGTTGAACCATTGAAGCTCGAAGACGGGGTGCGCAGTGGGCTGTTACAGATTGCAGACGGTTGACCTTTAGCTGAGCCGTTGAGGCTTCCATCTCTGCCACTGACTGGCTATTGATCTGCCCGCTCTCCTGTATTCAGTAGTCACTGGTTCAACATCCACGTGCCATACTATAATTATATGGGATATGCCCCTCTCCGGATGAATGAATGAATATCCTGACGGGTGCTGCTAGAGCACTATTCTATCTGTCAACCTCACAATTATTCACAATTTTGCTGTACGAAGAGTATGGTTGGACAACAAGTCCGCTAAGAACTCGAGCAAGCTTTCAAGCAGTCGACATGAATGATCCCCCCGAATGATGAATGATCGCCCACCGATGTCACAAGCAACCGGTGCAGGCCAGCGTTCTTTAACCTGTCTACAGAGGTATGTCCGACCAATGGAGACATTTGGTTGTATGATCAGACAAGTGGGTAAATAGCGGGGCACCGTACAGCAGAGCTGGCCGGAGGGCCCATTTATAGATCATCAGTTTGAGACTTATCGGCAGGTTGGGTGAAGTTAGCAAGAGCGATATCCGGTAAGACCTGTGTCATACTTTTTATATTTTATTGCTAAAATGACTAGAGAAATGGAAATGGGTATCCAAAAGTATCTGTTCAATTGAAACATTAGCAAGTAATCCCGAAAGCGGGTATGTATTCAGTATTGCATTATCGGCACCGATACATGATTAATATTACACGAGTGCTCCACTTGTAAACCTACCCTGCATATTGTAATCCGTATCAAGGGCAGTTCACTAATTCACTTATCGATCATGCTATGATTGCTGTAGCTGTTTAAATTTCATCACATCCAGTTGTACAGTGAATCATGAATGAGGCTAAGGGAAATGCTCCGATGAATAATTCGACCATTGCAAACGCTACCAAAAAGAATAAAACCACAACAGAAAACAGACATATTTATCCATTCCATTGTCAAGGAGTAATTATAATTGTAGTTTTTCCATTTATAATTATCATAATAAAAGGCCTGTGATTATGTTATCATCATTCTATTGTTTGATGATGCGTTTAGTTCCCGAAAAGAAAGTAATGGGTCTTTCATTAAGTGCTTTCTATCTTTAAATTTAAATAAATCTTTAGTTTAGGTTAGGCTTCGCCTGGCCTACAACAAACCGTCGCCTAGGCACCCCTAGGCTCAATCCTTGGTAGACTCTCACTACCTTCCTGACTCCATCCGCCTTTCTAGACATTCCACACCCCATATCCTTCTCATACATCCTTCAAATAGGGGTCTCCCCTTAGTGAAAGGCACTTTCCAGCCAAAAATAATTTTCCTTATTTTTCCCACATTCCTATTTTTATAAGTTTGAGAGCTTAGAAAGAAAAAAAAAAATAAAAAAAACCAAAAAAAAAAACAAAGTGTGTTTTATTCGTTTGAAAGGCCTGTCGATGCCATATGTATGGAATGTAACATCGTGCAAATGTCCGCCGCGGCTTCGCTGGGTGGCGCGCATCCGAAATGTCCAATTTTCCATGTCTCTGGCGCATAAATCAGGCTGAATTTGACCAATGGCATGGGTTATGTTGGCTTTGAGGACCGCTGTGATTTGTGGCTTATTCGCATAGACCTGCGACTTAAGAAAACCCCACAAGAAACGTGGTCAAATCGCACGATCTCGGTGGCCAGTTCACATCACCTCCACGTGAGAGGACCATGCCCTCAAATCGCTCGTGCAGATGTCCAATTTGACATGAGCTGTGTGGCACATGGCGCCGTCCTGTTGAAACCACATGTCGTTGGTATCCATATAATCTAATCCAGGCCAATTGGCAATAATCGACCTATAGCGCTCGCCGTTGACGGTGACGGCCTGGCCAACGTCGTTCTCAAAGAAATATGGACCGATGACGCCGTCAGCCCAAAATCCACACCAAACAGTGACTTTTTCGGGATCCATTGGACGCTCTTGGATCTCATGTTGATTGGTGTCGTCCCACATTCGACAATTTTGTTTGCTGACGTACCCATTCATCCAGAAATGGGCCTCATCACTGAAGATGATTTTACGATGAAAATTAGGGTCAGTTTCCAACTGCTCCAGGGCCCATTCAGCGAACACACGTCGTTGTCTATGGTCGTTTACCTTCAGCTCTTAAGTCAGTTGAATTCTGTACGGGCGCAGTCCCAAGTCACGACGGAAAATTCGCCAAGTTGTGGTCCGCGAAAGACCGAGTTCTTGTGAGCGACGCGAAATCGACTGCCTCGGATTCTTCTCCTACACACTCTCACGGACAGCGGCGATGTTTTTGGCAGATCTTGCGTTTCGTCGACGTACGGGTGTTGGTGGACCAGTGGACTCAAATTTATCCACCACACTGCGAATAGTCCTCTCGGTAGGACGGTTATGGCGACCACGGAACGTTGCCCGAACAGAGCACCCACATTGATAAAACAATTTTATCATTTGCACGTGTTGTTGAACGCTATATCCGTCCATGGTGATTTGGCAAAACATACTGACTAAATGACAGCCAATTTGACATATGCAGCTTCAACAATATGGCCGCTATCAACTGTCAAAGATAGGAAGTCCCTATTGGAAGACGCTTTACAATAGATTAAATTAACTGAAGGTGCTTTATCAAGGTTATAAAAAGAGCTTGTTAGTACAGCGACAGGGTTAGTTGGGAATTTATGTCCTGCGCGGCGTTTATGTGAGATCATACTAGGAACAAGGATCTATAAAGTTACAGCGCTCAAAGTGAATACAAATTTTTCTCCATGGAATTAAAAATGAGATCGCTACCGGCTCAAGCTAGTCAATGCCAATGATATTAGTTAGGGTCCTGTGAATTCGCGCATTGCCATTAAAAAAACACCGAATGAAAACTTCTAGAGGTAGGTGACCGACAAATAATTCTAGCATTATGTAAAATTCTACAGTGGAGCTCCCCTTAACGGCCACTTTTTCCCATGGCGTCTATGCCAGTTACTTTACATTGTTTTCAACTTCTATTAACCTTATTACAAACGGATTTAGTCCATTTGGTTATGCAAAAATCTCTCTTAAGCGGATAGCAGGCGAAAAGAAAAACATAATTTCTTCCAACTGCGCTGTTAGAAGTAGTTTCTTAAGAATTTTATTTCGCAAAACGGCAGAGGGGGTGTCTCACTGATTGTATGTAAGCAAATCATTACTGTTAAAAAAAGTACCTTTCTCTATCCTCCTCCAGTCTTGTACATGTTTTTGTTTTAACAATTTTAATTAATTTATCATAAGACCTTACAACTAAAGTGCAATGCTAGTGTAGTTTAATGTGTCTTGTATAAAAAAAAATGGAACTATTTATTAAACTGGCAACAAAAAGACGTGTGTTAACTTTGAAAGATTGAATAAATGAAAGTAAGTGAAAAGAAAAATGTAAAGAAAGCATCCTTAAGCTTTTCGCTTAAACGTAGGAAAAACACCAGTGGCCGATACTTAAAAAAAAACAAAAAAAATACGAGATTATTCATTCAAAAATATCGTTTTTATAAACAGGCGGCCTTCAAATTGACAAGTTGGTGTATGAGTGCTTTTTGCCGAGCAAGGCTAACATACCGATTAGTGGACTTTTGATAAGAGAAAAAGGGTTTTAAGTCGCCCAAGCATTAGGTCAAACTGAATTCAAATCATCCGTCGGTAGTTTGGACAAATTCAAAGCTCGACACGAAGCGTCAGTAGACGACAACTGACTGGTCGAGAAAAATTTTTAATTTATATGTGGGGAAAAGACATTTTTGAAACTGCGACAAAACGGTTTTATTTTTTAGAGCACTGCCAGATAAAACAATTTCAATGGAAGTCGAAACTTGCAAAGTGGGAAAAATTTCTAAAGAAACGATTACGATTTGTTTGAGTACAAGAATGGAGGGGAATTCTGAAATAGCTTTGACCATTGGGAAATCGGGAAATCCAAGATGTTTCAAGGGAGTCCATTTGAACATTTACATTTTACATGCATTACATTAAATCCATTCCATTAACATTTACAGTCCATTAAACATAAATATTTACTAGGATTCTAACAAACAAGCCTGGATGACCAGACATATAATGACCGAATGCTTATTATCACCTACTTAAATATTCTTTGTAGAGGGAAGTCTTATAAAAGAAAAGAAAGAAAAGCTTTATTATGAAATACAATCAAACACTGGTATATACAAATATTAAGAGTTACGTTACTACATACTGTATGGAATGGCTAGGAATAAGTGTGGTCTGTGGCTAGGGCTGCCATCCGTCCGGGTTTCCCCGGATTTGTCCTAGTTTTGAAGACGTCCGGGGAGCGTCCGGGCGGGGTTTAAATTGTAGTCCGGGTGCAACCCGGACTATAATAAAAGTCCGGGTTTTCGATCAGATCCGTTCCCATAATTTATGTAAATAAAAACTATGGATTAGGTATTTCACCGCACGCGCTGCCGACGCTATTTTACTACGCGAGCGGCGAGCGGGGGTGGGGCGCGCTTGACCGACGCATGGCGTGATCTGGCGAATGGCGAGCGCGAGCGATCTATTTAGCTGCGTAGCAAAATATTAGATGTGTAGACGTGTGTGGCGATTCTTAGTATATAGGAAATCACCCTATACGCTATTGCAGATATATTATAGACAAGGTAAATAACATGAACAAAAGTAAATTATTATAAATCTTTTAGCAATAAAGAAAACACGTTATTAACAACGCCATTCATCATGGATGTGACTTACTCTGCCAGTGGACGCTGAGACTATTGTCTTGAAAATTTACAATCATTTTTCTATATACACAGTTCGAACCGAATCCCTCAAAGAGTTCTGTGAAACAGCTGATGTCGAATACAGACAGCTTCTATATCATTCCAAAACTAGATGGCTTAGTCTGTTTCCTGCAATAGAAAGACTTCTGAAGCTCTTCACTCCACTGAAAGACTACTTCGAAAATATACAAAAACCACCTGTCGTGATCAAAGATTTTTTCCAAAATCCGCTGTCAGAGGCTTATTTGCTTCTAGTCCACTCCATTATGCATATCTTGCATAGCAAAATAGAAAAATTAGAAAAAAGCGGCAATTCCGTCTTAGAAACTCAAAACATTCTTGGATCTATAACAAAAAGCCTAGACGATAGAATCAAAGAAAGCTTCGTGCCCTTAAGTATTAGAAGCATTTTAAACAAACACGACGAGAACATAAAACAAGAGTTCAAAAACTGTACTCTGAGTTTCTATAATGAAATAAAAACGTACATTGAACATTGGAATCAGCCTCTTCAACAATTTGATAAATTTGACTGGATGTTTTTGCCGAATATAAATGAAAAAACTCAATGGGCTGTTATCGAAGATACTATTGCATTTTTGAAAGACAAGAATATAGCAATTGACGACACGAAATTGATAGATGAGTGGGTGAATTTAAAATATTTTTGCCAAAATCTCAGCGCAGAAGATAAGCTTTTAAATGCTAATCAACTATGGTTACAATTCTTTAGAACACCAAATGCCCATTTATATTCAGAATTACTAAAAATAGCTCAATATTTTTTTTGCATCCCTGCGCATAATGCGCATGTTGAAAGAATATTTTCTCTCATGACGCAACAGTGGACAAAAGAAAGGAATGCATTGAATCCTGAAACAGTCTCGTCATTACTCAAAATTAAATTCAACTTCAGAGGCTATAAGGATTGCTCCGAATTCTATAATTTTTTATTAACTAAAAAAGAAGTTCTAAAAGCTATTGGTAAATCCGATAAATATAAGTAGACTAGCTCATGTCCGGGGACTTTGTTTCCATGGGAATTCCTTAAAAACCTTTCTTATTACCTGCTTACGTTATAGAAAGAACCTCTGCGCCGAATTTCAACTTTCTAAAGTCAAAGTCAAAATTATTCATTCAGACTCTATGTCTGTTCACAAAGAGGCAGTGAAGAACAGACAAGAAACTCGAGGTTTGCTCTTTTAAAAACTAATTGTGCAATTTTTCTTATTTACTTTAAACTGGTCTTTCCATATAGTTTTGTCACATAATCGTAGCCAATCTACATTTATGTAGTGCTAGTTTGTTATTATTTCTAGTATTAAAGTCATGCAGGTGACTGTTTGTGATAAATTGATGTAGATTGTGACGAACGTAACATTATGTTAGTAAAATTATATTGATGGTACTGTCATAATGTTTCTGCTTAAAAAATTCTAGGTGTAAGGGTTTGGGTTGTGCTTTGCTTTGATGAATAAGTGAGTGAGTCCTGCAATTTAATATATGAAGAATTTCATTAAAATTCTAAGAAATATAGATATTTTCTATTCATTATTTATTTAAATGTAAATAGACCGTAAATTGTCTGAAAGACTGTAACTGACACTAGTTTTTTTAAGAGAACTACCGTATTCGTTCAATTAAGTGTTACCAAAAAGTAAAAATTGATAACATAAGCTATTTAAGTTTTAATCCTGTCTAGTCTATTTAAAATTTGAAGGCATTTCAATGTTATTGCTTTAAGAATTGCCAAATAATTAAAAACTATATGTAGTTTTCTTATTAATTCAAATTAGTTACACAGTTCTATGAATGTAAACAACAAATTGTGTTTTGTTTGTCTGAAAATAAACATGTAGGATTGCTAAAAAAAAGTTACAATTTATGGTTTTTTAAGTTTTAGTTCTGATTCTGATTAAAGTCTATTTTAAAATTTGAGGACATTTTGATGTACCTAATTAAAAATACTTTAAGAATTACCAAAACATTAAAAGCATCATTATTTGACATAAATAAACACAAATTAAAGACTGATTTAATTTAGTTCAATAGAGAACTACAGTATTTGTTTCAGTGTTTATTTATTTGGGTACATTAAGTGTTACCAAAAAGTTCAAATTAATAATGTAGTAATTTAAGTTTAAAATTTGAAGACATTTTAATGTTATTACTTTAAAAGTTGCCAAATAATTAAGAAGTATAGTTTTATTTGATTTAAATATTGATTTAATTTAGTTACATAGATCTATGGATGAAAACGACAAATTGTGTTTTCTTTCTTGAAATATAAAGCAAAATGTAAGGCTGTTAAAATTGTTCCTTAGTATAAGTTATTATAAATTTCTGAATTTGATTTAAGATTTAAGTTGTTTTAAAACTAAATATTGTAAATTGTATGGAAAAATAAAAAGTTAAACAAGTTTTCATTTAATTTTATTAACTGAGTAACTAATATTGGGTTTGTTTATTTTTTATTTAATACCTAAGCTAAGAAGGTTAAAAAATAAAGCAAAATTAATAACTTGTCGTCACAAGAACGATTAAACACACTATTTCATGCAACAAAAGAGGCTTCAAATCAAAGTTTTCTTCTATCCAGTACGGAGTAAAATATATTTTAATCAAGATGTAAGTGAATGAAAAAAAGTTTTGAAATGTCCGGGGTGATAGCTCCAAAATCCGGGGAACTTACGCTTCCGGTCCGGGGAGCAGGTTTTAGAGATGGCAGCCCTATCTGTGGCTAAAGCTGAGACATATATGTATAAGAAAAGGATAATATTCTGGGAAGTAGGGAGGTTTTGGAGGGATGCGGTTGCTTACTTAAAAATAACAGGGAACCATCAGTGACTTCCATGAAGTCACGAGGCAGGTATACAGTTCTGCTCAAGCCCCTTCTACTTATAATATATAATATGATAGTTATAAACTGTTTCAAACATTCAGGGTTTCCAGCTTCAAACGATAGTTCTGAAAATATTTCACCTGACGCCGATGGCAGTGATGTCGTTCCAAAACAATTGTCCGATGACCCTGCCTGCATAAAATTTTATGCGAATATAGACAACAACCAATTCGTTTTCTAGTTCAGACGCAACGCGTTGCAAAGAAGCTTTGTTCTACTCAGAACAACTCACGTTGTTCTTCAACTCGAAATAAAACTCTGCAGGAGTAAACGAAATTTCAAACATTCAAATAGATTTAGAGAAAAGGCTTTCTGAAGAGAGCCAAATGGAAACGAAAATAAGTAATTTTTTTCAAATATTTTAATAAAGAACGTTCACAAATGCTTAAAATTTAAACGTAATTTAAAATAATTGATTATTTTAAAGTTAGACTGTTGTCATGAGTTTTGTAATGCTATGAACAAGTGGAAGGGTCAGAACCCTTGTTTTTTTGTAAGCAACTGCTTCCTGTTTCCTAGAACCCTACCCTTTCCTTATCTGCTTAGCGCCAGACACCCCACTAGCTTATAGACATTCTAACCAGTATGTAGCTATGTAACTCTTAATGTTATATACCAGTGTTTTGCCTGTACTTCATAATTTTCTTTCTTTCATTTTAAAAGACTTTCCTCCACAAAGATTATTTAACTATGCATAGGGTAGCTGGACAAGTCAACTCGGTTTTTATTTAGATTTTTTTTTAGATAGTCAGGTTCGTATTTCAAAAACTTTCACAGGAGGACACTTCCAGTAAACGGACGGATTATCATTGCCCAATGTCCGTTTAAGAGAAGTTCCACTGTATAATTAAAATTGAATAATGGTTACCATAAATTACGGTTGAATGTTTCTCACCTGCTTGTTAATAGTCTGGGGTATACGCGGACTAAAAATACTTGCATAAGCATTATTTAACGTCTAAAAACACTGCATAATTTGCATGTATTTAGGTTCACTACGATACGATTATACAGTACACAGCACATGACAGAAGCACATGACGTACGGGGACTGGTCTATCAGAGTATCCAGCCAACGACCTGTCAAAATATTTAACAGGTGCCTTGACGCATGAACATCATGACGAACATGATGCGCTGGGAATTTACACCGTCATGTGCAACAAGTCATTTATCAAATACAAACAAAAGTCATAACCGCTATTTAACGAAGTCATTTTTCGAAGACGAATAACTTTGAAAGTATGCAAGATTGAATCATGATCTACGCTCGGAGAGCTGGACAGACGTCTAAGTTATGTTCCACACTTCCCGCACCTAAAAGAAGAATGCATGACAAGATTATCTTTCCTCAAGAGTCTTTTACATTCCACTTCGAGAATAGATTGGAACACACTCCACTGAGGCTTATATAGCATGGAAAAGCCTGCAATAGGCTTTGAGGATGTTGGACGTGGTCCACAACTGTGATTTACGGATCCATAAAGATGCTTTCAGAATTTCCCCAGCAGACGTGTCTTACGCAGGACACACCTTTCATCCCATTAAACACCAATATAATATTATAACATCATCACAATGCAAAGCAGCACAGTAGACTAAAACAAAATCTTCGAAGTGTTCAGTTATTTGTTTAGATTAACTTACAACTTTATTATGATAAAATTACAACCTGCGTCTTTGGGCAATAAGTAATTGTGATAAATGTTTTCATTCATACCATATTTACAATTTTCATTCACTCGCTCATTCATACAGTATTTACAAGCAGCCCAGAGGCCTCCCAAGCCACATGGTTGTCACCTCCCTCGCATGCGAAAGAGGAAGCGGAGTCTTGGAAAGTCCTTCACGCTCCTCCGTCAGCCACGTCACCGGATACGGACAGCCAAGAGCGCGAGAGCCACATGCGCTCAGGACATGATTGGAGAAACTGACCATTGCCAGGACTCCCTCTGTCACCCATTTATAGCAGGTCACGAGGCCTCCGCCGTTTTAGTTTCCGAGATGGATTATAGGGATGATTGGTGCAGTGCAATGATCATGCTAGGGGATTAGGGTGTTTGGACAGGTTACTATGGAATTGCATGAACTTTGAAGGGATGAGTTCGAAAAAGTAAGGTATATTAAGATCGTTAGGAAGGGTTTTGTTGCTGACGTAATAAGGGTCATTTACTATTGTTCTCAGGACTTTTGATTGAAAGGTTTAGATACGCTTGATGTTCGACGTTTTTGATGTCCCACATAGCTCTATTCCGTATGTCCAGATTGGCTTAAGTATGTAACTTTGTAAATTAGTAATTTGTTTTCTGTTGAGAGATTAACTTAGAGTTAGTAAATAGAGGTGCCCGTTTAGGAACAAATTAGAGGTACGATAGTTGATAGATTACTGTGTATAGAATGTCAATAACGGCGGAGAGATCTAAGGGGTGAATCACATATGCACACAGAGGCTATTCGATTTAGACCGGCAGCTATCGCATAACGAAGATGAATTAATCGCTACTGATTGATATAATTGCGTGAGCTGCCATTATGATAATTGCCGCTGTGTTGGGTAGAGTAGCTGTGTCATTAATATGTATGAGTGGGGGGGCCTTCTTTGTTCGCAGTCTTCTCCAGTGTCAGCGAATAAATGTTATGCTACCTTGCTCCATCTAGTGCACATGTAACTAATACTAAATACTGGCCATATGTCGTCTTCATATTACGAAGTATTTACCAATACATGGTAGCCCTCCCTCTACTGGGATTGGCGAGGCTGGTTCCCGCCCGGAGCTTTGAGAGGACTTGGAGTAGAAAATAATTTCTCTTCATCTAATAAAGATAAGACTGTTTTTTTAACTGATCAGTTCTTTATCCCACAATCAGGGCGAGTTATAGAATGCCCGAGAACACGAGAAGAGTTATTTTACAGGTTTTATGTCAATATATTACGTTATCTCAAATTAATAAATAGAAGTCTATCCACAATTTATTTTATTACGATACAAGCGCTCGTATTTAATTTATTACAATAGGAAATGAAAATAAAACTTTAAAAAATGTCTCCTATTCTTACGCTGTTAGATCTGTTACTCTGCGTATTCATGAAAAATCTTACAACCAGGCTTTTAACACAATTATCACAAACGGTTTCTTTTTGAAAAAACAAAAAATTATTGTTTTTTCTGAACAGAAATGACAAATACTTCATAAAATATAAAGACGCTCATTCCTTATATGGACGTCACTGGATAGATCTATCGATTTTATACTCTCTGTCGGGTCGTCACTGTTGATGAGGTCCCTCCCTGGTGGCTGAGAAAGAGTTAGATGGTCTATGACCATGACTACGGCTTAGTGACGGTTAACATATTTCATATATCTAATTCAATTTGCTTCTGATAGATATGCGCGTCCCGGCAGTGGATTGTGTCCAGGAGAAAAGGTAGGTATATGTTAGGATTGGGGATTTACGAGTGCCACGAGCTCACACTTGGAATCTTAGGTTAGTCCAAAGCCATCCCGAAGGCGAATATGAATCGAAAAAAGACAGGCTGAACCGGTGGGGGAGTGGCACTATGAAGGCGTGGTGTCCCAGCACATGTTGCCCAAGGAAGTACTAGTTTAAGCGAGACGAAGCCAGAGAATTCGACAGGGAAGGTGTGGAGACAGCACCGGACTACAGCTAGCAAGGTTAGGTGCAGAGGTTAAATAAGAAGACAATATTCCAAAACATAAGTGCAACTGCAAGTACTAGTTCCAAGACTTGACTGGAACTGAATGCCAGGTTTTTTTCAATTTTGAAAAATTAAGTAATGAGGGAAAAATAAAATGGAAAATATTTAGGATAAGTGGACCCTTTTTCTAGGAGGTACTTGTTTAAAGGTTGGGCGAGGAAAATAAGGAGTGTGCGAAACCTCGGCTGAGGTGCAGGTGAACTAGGGACAGTGGTGAGAGTCCTACGGAGGTCGATCCTAGTGTGTCTAGGTTTTCATTCAATCAGAGATCGAGAGGTGCCTATCAGTGGCTTGCTGTCGGCCATGAGCCGGATTAAGGATGAGGGAAAAATAAAGGAATATTTGGGTTGAGCGGATCCTTGTACTAGGAGTACCTGCTTGAAGGTGGTGTGAGGGAATTAAGGAGTGTGGGAAGCCTCGGTAGAGGTTGATTGTTGCGGTACAGTGGTGAGAGTCCACTGGTGGCTGGGCCTAGAGTCTCTCTAGGCATGTAGTGCAGTCTTATTTAGTTGGAGAGCATTGATGGGTGCACCTTAGAGGCTTGTTGTCGGTGGGCAAAGCGCCGTGGTTTCCACTGTTTGGTCTGCTTTACCAGATCTTGAAAGTTGCCATCAAGCCGGTAGAAGTGGGGGTGTCATGTCTCGGAATAGAGGGTTTTGTTATGTTTCATCGAGTCAAAGAACTTGATGTGTCTTCTTTTGATGGTGGGGACCTCGAACTTGTTGTGGCCTTCATTTCACGGAAAGGGGTATGCCATAGTGCCGTGCGCAGGATGTTGTTCTGGAAGCTCTGGAGTCCAGTTATTGTGCTGGTGTGTAGGAATCGGAAGAATGGTGTCCCCAACAGTAGAGCTGGCCTCAGGACGCTCTTATATAGGAATGCCGGTTTTTTTATTTTCAAAATCTCTCCTTATTTTTTAATAGATTACATATGAACAAAATAGATAATTTGTGCTATACATGTTTCTCCTCTTCCTGCATTCACATGCACAGGAATGCCGGTTAAACTAGAATCAGGGCTATATAGCCAGGCAGCAGCCAATCATAATGCCGTTTATTTCGGCCAATCAAAACTGGCTACAATAGCTGCAGCTGTCATCCGGCACTCCTAGCGACCACATGGGAACTAGTCGTATCTCTTTATTAAGATAAATCACTATTTACAGACTTCGATTTTACCGTAGTACAATATGTATATTATTTAAATCAGGCAGAATATTATTATATTACATTTTAATATTTGCCTTTGGTATAGGAGAGTAAAGGTTATGTTATCAAATTAAATTATGTTTGCCTTGATATATCAGAGTAAAAGAAAACATAATCTTGTCAGTGAACAGATCGCCACAATATTTATGTCATCTTATGTATAAATATCTTGTATAGATATAATATAAACCTTATATTATCTTATACAGATATATTTATGGCATACTATTTTACTATATACTACTATTTTCAGCACTTGAACATGCCCAGTATTTGGCTTCAATGACACAAGTGCTATGTTTATTGTTGCACCATTTTAAAAATAAAATTGTATGAGGTTATAAATTATAATATATATTATTACATGAACCCCTTTTGTCTGCCCTTATTTTATTTTTCTAAACTTTAATTTTATTATTGTAATTAACTTTTGTTAATTACTTTACTCGTTATTTTGGTTGTTGGCTTTGTCTAGGAATATCTCCCTTGAGTGAAGAGTTGATTTGAATTTATATTTAATTATGGGTAATTAATAGACAAGAAGATGAAATAACAATATTCAGTAATAAATTGGATTTTAGGAAAGCTTTATTAAGAACTGCATTAATTATTAATATTTATTATACTTATAAATTTGAAATGAACTTTAAATGAATTGAAAAAATAAAGGCTTGAACTGATACTATAATAAAATATTACGTTGCATAAAAATGTATCAATCTAACTAGTTTAAAATCGAATTAAAATTGAATATTTAATATAATTGATAAATGAATTTAATGATTAAAAGAATTTTTTTTTTATGGGATGGTTTAGTTGTTCTTTGACTATATAATATTTTCAAAGATACTATACCATAATAATATGTTTATAAAACAAAGATATAACCATATTTTGATAGGGGCTTATCACTATTTTAGAGAAGCTAATCGTTAATAACGTTTTTAAACATCAAAATGACAATACTAAACCCACTAACGATCATTGTATACGTTTTCCAGGAAAGGGCAACCTACCTCATCATGAATGGTAGGAAATGCTTAAGTACCCAGGACTGTTCGAAATAAACAAATAACTATTAAATCTATAAAGGTTGTTAAAACAAGAACAACAGGTGCAGGAGGTGGTGGAACTACAGAGGAGATAAGTGGCCTCAGGCTGACGTCACATTGACGCAGGCCAGCCAACAGTAGCCTAACCCGCTCTGGAATCTTCCTATCTCCAGTGTAGAAACTGTTTGTAGGCAGACCTTCCAGCATAAAGCAATATTTAGTATTGTTGTAAAGTTGTGTTTGTAGTATGTATGTGTATATATATATTCAATGTATTGCCCTTTGATGTAATAAAGGTATCATGATTGTTGTATTTGTTCGTTTGCGTGCCATTCTTGGTTCTTCTACTATTAAGGACTTCATCGAAGGAGTCATCTTGCTCCAGTCCCTTTGAATGTCTATAAACAAACGTATAGGAAAACTAAAACTCTACTGGGGACTTGATTCATTGTATATTACCAAGATTATTTTTAATATGTAAAAAATATTGAAAAGAAATTGATTTGAATTTGAATATATAAGGAAACAATGGACAGGATGAGAAAAATCCCTTCATCCTACATTGAGAACTGTTAAATGTTTTCATTGTTATAAATCCTGACATTAAGAGATAAAATCACAGGTACGTACTAGGAGCGACCAAATACAAAATAGTCTTTATTTTTAAAATTAAAACCAAGATTTCTACCAGATATCTTGTTATAAATAAGTTATAGTTTTTAATTATTGTTGCTTTTAATAATTAAATTTGCTTTTATCCGTATGGACAGTCAATGTTTTACCATATGAGTGTTCATTCTAGCGACTGTGAAAATTACAGCTTAGAGCTGTTCGTTTGAATATGTGTTTCGTGATGTGTTTATTGGATATTTGAAGAAAACACGATTGAACGTTATATGCTAGAATATTAGTCAACTAAACTATAATTGTTATTTTTGTATTCAATGTTATTATTTCTAAACATGGCTGTCAAGCCGAGCTGAAAATGAAGAACTCATTAAAAACAATCTGAAGTTTTAGGTTAATAAACATAACAAGAACCTCTCTGAATTCTTATACTTATTATAGTTAAGACAAGTAGAGACCACACGCAGAGATAAGTTTGCTCAAAACTTCTGCTTGAGCGAAGACAGATCTGAAGTTGATCTCTCCTTCCAGTGTCCATTGCCAATTGCCAATACCCTTGAGATCATCCTTCGTGGACAATACACAGAAAAGCACACCTTTTCTCCCAAGAAACTAATTAACGTTACTTCCAAGTTTTCAGTTTAATTTTTTTCCAGAACCGTCCACTAATATTTCATAATTATTTTTGTTATATACTGGGTCATTGTATTTCTTAGTCATGGACAGTCAATGTTTTACCATATGAGTGTTCATTTTAGCTACTCTGAAAATGACAGAATAGAGCTGTTCGTTTGAATAAACGATATTCTGGAGAGTGTGATGTGTGTATATTTAAACAAAATATTATTGAACGTTATATGTTACAATATTAGTCAACTAAACTATAATTGTTTTTTTTTTCATATTCCATGTTATTATTTCTAAACATGGCTGTCAAGCCGAGCTGAAAATGAAGAACTCTCAATATAAATTGGCAATTCAATGTGCCACCCAGACAGAGGATAATACTTATTTTTACATAGTTTAATCGTTAGTTGGAAATTCTGTTTCCTTGAGAAAATGTGTTCAAACCTCTTCTAGGGTTTTAATGTTTTCCTGCTGGGAAAAATTTCAAATATGTAACTTTACACATCATAAACTCTATGTTATTGATAAATATTAATTCTGTGTCTTCTACTTGTAACTAGAATAATCTTGAAATGAATTGCAATAAACCTGGTTGAACTATTGTCAAATTTATGTGCGTGCAAGCTTTATAAGCTACTATTAGACATGTCGACGGGGCAAGCTGCTAGGTCATGTAAGCTATCCTTCGAGGATTCCGTCATAATAAGAGTTACATAAAATAAGTCATAATTATGACAGTTACACATAAAGTCATAAATCGTGAGGTGAGGTGACTTTTAGTTGTCCCACTTCCCTGGACAGGTCAGCAATGCCCTTGGTTCGTTGACAGTGTCCGGTTGCATTTACGACCCGGTGCACTAATGCATGTTAGACCTACGTATGTTGTGCATATGCTAGTACTATAAAAAAAAAAACCGACTTTTTCAGCTTCACCAACTACAAACTAGATTTGGTTTCGAAACGTTACAAAAATAATAATTTTGCACAATGAATTACCATGCTCATTAACACTTAAAAAGAAATCAATCAGTTTTAAAAAATAATTAAAAGCCAATTAATTTTCAAAATATTACAAGAATTCTGAGGAAATATGTATAAAAAACAAATATCAATAACTAAATTTTTAAAATCACTCTCTCTCTCCCTCTCTCTCTCTCTCTTACTTCCTGCCTGTTCTGTATGATACTAGGGAGCTTCTAGCTTCCTGCACATTCGAAGCAGGGCTTTAGAAAGCAACCACTTTAGAAAGCACAGTCTTTCACCTACTTCAGTTTTATAAAAATAAGAATCAGCATAGCGTAAACTGATGATGATTTTAAACATTTTTAATTAAAATAGAAATTCATAATTTGAAACCAATCAAAACTTCATTTATAGTTTCCCACAAACCATAAATTCTTACATTAATAATTATTAGTTATTTATGAGTGTCTGTAATCCGTAATCGTTTTACAATCAACGCAAAGAGAAAATATATTGATCGGGATTCGAACACAAACCGTCATGGTCTCCATCCAGGCACTTTTTTCAACAGTGCCATCCTTCCAAACCCTTCCTCCTTTAGCCCTTCTATTGTCGCTCAAACAGCTGGGTATTTTCAGAGGATGTTACTTGCAAGAGATTAGAAATCGGTTAGTTAAAGGATAACTCCTCCGTCCTAGCTCAGTACAAAGAACGCCTGGACGAGGATCAGGAACACTTGGGGATGAATCGCATCTTTTACTAGTCATAAAAAGTTTTAATTTTGCAATATTTTTTTCTGATCGTTACGGATGGAGAAAATAAAATTGAACGACTCAACGCATAGATAAAAAATGATTTAACTCATGCAGGTAAATATAGAATAAATACATTGATTTATATTGTAATTATATTCATGTAAATTTGTGTCTTATTTTTAATTCATTAAATTGTCAATTGGTTTTGTTGTATAAATCGCACTGTAATATATTCGGTTGACGGGGCTTCCGAATGACCGTCAGGGGAGGTCTCGGGTTCGAGTACTGGTCCTGGAAATATCTTTTTTTCAATGGTTATTAATTCTTAATAATTAATTCTATAGTTTATTTTCATTCATTCGAAAAACCTATTTCTTTGATAACTGGATCAGTAGGGATTAATGACTGGGGTTTCTCCATAAATAAAAATTGGTATATCTATGAGTTTAGGTCTAAAGATCATTATTACTTTCGAATCAGTTTATCTAGCCGAAGGTGTTGTGAGTGATATAAAGGTTTCTATTCCGCATCCATTTGCCCGAGAAGGTCGAAAGATACGTCAGTCATTCTATACTTATGACTTGATGATGATGTTAGGCAAATAGAGAAAAGAAAAAAAAAATTCCCAATTGAAATGAAACACTCTTCTGTCAACGACGGACGGTGAAGGGCGAAATTTTTCAAGAAGTGCGGTCTGACGCAAACCGTCTCAAATCCGCCTTGGCAGATCAAGGTATAATTTGGGTCTACCAGAAGATGTATTAGCTAGCGTTCTCGTTCATAATGAATCGGGAAAAGAATCATTATTATTTCGGGTTCATTATGCACAGGAGTATTAATTAACCTGGGGAGGGGGGTCGGATTACCCGGGGGTTTCGAGACGACTATCAATCACTTTTAAAAAAAAAATTTATCCGAATATTTGTAATGGGATAATGTTGATGTTTCGAAAATATTTGATTCAATAGAGTATCAAATTTTGTGTTGAACGACGAACTAATCAGGAAGATGTTAAACAAACCAGTCCTCGACACAAGTATACAAACCGTCTCGATTCACTTCGAAACTAAGTTTAGCTTTAACTTAAAGGGTCAAGATGATGCAAATATTTGAGTAATAATTGAACTAAGCACATTAATTAAAACAATAGATATTTAAATAAAAATAAATATAAAACGACTCCGTAATTACTCCGGATAACCGGCAACCCACCTAGTATGTATTAATTATTAATATAATAAATAATATGTTAATTAGCAGTTTGCATCCCAAGAACGATTTTGTTTGGGGTTGCAAAAAGTTTTCAGTGTTTGATATACTCCTTTATTGTGCTATTATTACAATCTGCCTTTCATTCATACCATATTTACAGTTCATCATTCACTCGCTCATTCACACAATATTTACAGACAGCCCAGAGACCTCCCAAATCCACATGCGAAGAGAAAGCGGAGTCTTAGGAAGTCCCCCACGCTCCTCCGTCAGCCGCGTCACCGGATGCTAGCCAGTGGAGGCTGACCAAGAGCGCATGAAGGGTTTTGTTGCTGACATAATAAGGGGCATTTACTATTGTTCTCAGGACTTTTGATTGAAAGGATTGGATGCGCTTGATGTTCGACTTTTTTGCTTTCCCCCATAGCTCTATTCCGTATGTCCAGATTGGTTTAAGTATAACTTTGTAGATTAGTAGTTTATTTTCTATTGAGAGATGGGATGTCCTTTGAAGTAGTCTGTACAGTTGTCCAAAGCGTCTGTTTAGTTCTTGTATTTTTAGTCTCGTATGTGGGTTCCAGGTCAGTCGTTTGTCAAGATGGAAGCCTAAGTACCGTACTGTCTCGGATACAGGGAGAGGAATAGAATTAAAATAAACTAGTGGACAAGTCTTGCGACAAAGGGTGAAGGTAATGTGAGAGCATTTTGCTTCATTAACTTTGATCCGCCATTGATTGCACCAATACTCGATCTCGTCAAGGTGTTTTTGAAGGTTATGGGATGCTATGTCGGGGTCTGGGTTGGATGACAAGACTGCAGTGTCATCTGCAAATGTGGTTCAGTGTTTTCAGTTTTTTTTTTTTCAGTGTTAAAAAAAAATTATATCGTGGAAAACATTCATGATGCATAAAGCAATGTGAATTGAAAATGTGTATTTTTTTCTTCTTTTATAAATATTTCTATTCTAGGTATCTATAAGTTTAATTTTCATTATATTTCACGTACCCTTTTTTACCCAATTTTGAAATTAAAAAAACGACTTTTCGATAATTTCTTAAAAATTCAATGAACAAAAGAAGTAATGAATACGATTTTTTGTTTCCTTCTCACATTATTACTTAGAGAAATGCGTTTATTCACTGATCTGCATTCTTAGTATATGAACCGCTCAAGAGACTGTTTTACATAATAAGCAGGGGACCCTCCCTAGATAATATTACAAGAATTTACATTAATGGAGAAAATTTAACAGTTATAATCCATGTAAATTTTGTAACAGACCCGATAAATATGAAGTTACCCCCTTACGAGACAGGGTTGGAATACCAGGTGGTATACCTTTTTTTCTTCAATGGTATCTCCTAATAAATGTCAACTGCTAACTCACTCTATGATAGCTAGAATATTTCAATATGTTATTTATCCATATTTTAGAATATGTAAAATGAATATGTCAAATGTATACAAGTATGTTGTCTTTCGTGTCATTATTTTAACAGTTCCTCCGTTTCAGGAAGGTAGATGCGATTGACTTGCATAGGAACTGCACATAGAAAGGGTCAGACCTCATCCCAAAGTTATTTTATTGCTAACAAACAGTACAAGTACGAATTGGCAATATCTAGTGTGCGTTTAAAAAAAAAAAATTAGGACCACTCCCTCCCCCAACGTAAAATAAAAATCAACTGTTTTGGCTATGTATTCCCACCCCAATCGTTTATTAAACTAATACACTTAGAATACTTTAAATTTACAGATAATTATATACAATTATAGATACTGAGGCGAATCTATTTACAAATTATTTTTGTATTTCCTGCAGCATCGCTACATTACATAAAGGTTTTGTTATTTTACAAATAATATACAATGGAATAAACAAGTATAATGATACACATTTTACGTGACTGGGCTGAACTGACTAATAAAGATGATGGGGCTCACCTTTTTGATCAAACTTAAAACTAACTTACATACTAATTCTTAACCTAATTTCCCCCAGACAGTCTGTTGCCATCGATGCGGGAGGGGTGGTGAGGTTATTTATTTAAAAATTTTAACTGGTTATATTTTAAGAGACAAAAGATTGCTTTTTTTTTTAAAATCAGAGTATTTCAAATGTAGCAAATTGTGTCCGATTAAGTGAAGAAACAGAAAAATACCTTACTTTGTTATATGCACATGGAGTCATTACATATATGGTGTAGCCAGACGCCAAAGCACCTCAAAGCTAAAATAAAATTAATACGAAAAACTGGAATTTATATAAAGTAAAACAGAATCAAAGATATTGCACATAGAAAGGGTCAGACCGCATCGCACAATTATTTTATTGCTAACTATCCGTACAAGTACGAACTGGAAATATCTAGTGTTCATTTAAAAAAAAAAAAAATTAGAACCACTACCCCCCCTAAAATAAAATAAAAATAAAGATTACCTGTTTCGTCATTGCATTTCCACCCCAATCGTTTATTAAACTTAAGCTAATAAAATTAGAAAACTGATTGGAAATGTTCATTTATTTAAAAAATGTTAACTGGTTATACTTAAAGGGACAAAGGGTTCCTTTTTTAAAAAAAATTAGAGTATTTTAAATGTAGCCAATTGTGTCCGATTAAGTAAAGAAACAAAAACTTCCAGAAACAAAAAAAAAATTTTTGTACAACTGTTTTTTTTGAAAGGAGCTATTCAATTAAGAGAGTGAAAATTACTTTACTTCGTTTAATGCACTTGGAATCATTACATATTATATATGTATTTATATGAAAACTGGAATTTATATGAAGTAAAACAGAATCAAAGATACTACTATTTTACTAATTTTTTTTGCACATGGTCTAGTACATCTAGTACATTTTTAGAGAAGAATTATCACCTCTTATAAATATTTAGCTGTAGCGAATTTCCCTAATTGTTCTCACTGAGTTGATTGACGCAGAATCTGACGTCAATTTGTGCCAAGCTCAGCAGCGATGACTCCGCTATATCTAAAACGAATTAGTGAGTATTGTTGTCCTGAGCAGAGGAGAAAGCGCCGCCAGCACAGCGGCCAAGCTGAGGTTCCCTCCTACATAATATCAGTCCCATAACTGAGAAAACAATGTCACGCGAACGTCCCTAACACTTCTTGTTAATTACTGCTATAGCTCGTGATTATATATTGCGATCACGTTGAACTTCATTGGGTATTCCTAGCGCTAGGAACCAGCAAGCCAATCTATCAAGTGCGTGCGTGCTCGGAATTAACCGAACAGTTGATAATTGAAGCAGCCTGGAGTCAATGACGAACTTGTCTACTCCCGGTAAGGACAGGAAAATCAGGTTATTAACTGTCAGCCGGAACAGTGTAAACGCTGCCTCTACGATACTGTACAGCAATTGTATAAGCAATAGCCTTTTTCAAGCCGGATACTTCCCAACTACTAGGAGACAAGCTTACATTTCCGCTTTGTAAAAAACAGAAACTATAGATTTAGCACCACCTACAGTTAACCAAGCAAAAGTTATCAGAGTCTTTAAAAAAAAGCTTCCTACCAAAAATATTTGAAAAACTCCTATTAAAACGTCTACATCCAATTGTTGAATCTCAAAACAACAATTGTCAATAAAAATCCTTTATCCTACTCATCAGTTTGATTTCTAATGGAACAAGGCCTTCGCGTTGTTGATCAAATATCCCTAGAAACCAAACAGTACTGCACGGCTGCCTTTCTGGACATAGCACAAGCTTTTGACAGGGTCCGGCACGAAGGTTGGCAAATGTATTGTGGTAAATATATTTACCACAGACCCTAATCCTACCTTTCAAACCGCTTCTTCCATGTCCACTGTGGTTTAGAATATTCTAACTACTATCCCATAAAAGCAGGAGTTCCACATGGCAGCGTCCCATCCCCTTGGCAACATTTGCAGATGACAATGCAGTCATGTCATCCCACCCAGACTACGATATAGCATCCCAGAATCTTCAAAAACACCTTAATGAGATCGGGTATTTGTGCAACCATTGGCGAATCAAAGTTAATGAAACTAAATTTTTCCATATTACCTTTACCCGCCGCAAGTCCTGTCCACTAGTTTTTTAAAGTAAAATTCCATTCCTCTTCCTGTGCCCGAGACAGTACGGTATTTAGACTTCCATCTCGACAAAAGACTGAAATGGAACCCACAAACGAGGCTAAAAAGACAAGAACTAAACAGACCTCCGTGGACAACTGTACAGACCTCTTCGAAGGACATCCCATCTCTCAATAGAAAATAAATTACTAATCTACAAAGTTATGCTTAAGCCAATCTGGACACACGGAATAGAGGTATGGGGAACTGCAAAAAGGTCGAACATCAAGCGCATCCAATTCATTCAATCAAAAGTCCTGAGAACAATAGTAAATGCCCCTTAGTAGGCCAGCAACAAAACCCTTCATAATACGATATAATCTTAATACACCCTTACCAGTTCATGAAATTTCATCGAAACCTATCTAAGCGATGAAGGTGCCAACCATTCTATTCTGACTTCCAAACTTACCAGGCCAACATTTAAGTTTCATTTTTCAAAAACCTTTTTTTAACCCCTACCACGAATCCGTGTCCCAGACAGGGTTGTCTGACGTGCACGCCACTCTATCTTGGCGCAACGATCCCCGATATTACAGGTGCTCGTCCCGCATCGCCCTCCTGGCGGTCCATCTCCCTTTTCCCTCCAGCTCCTTCAACTTCTCGACTATGATGAGAAATGCCTTGAAATTCTCCTCCAGCCAGCCAGCAGCGGCTAGTCTGACTCTTCCAAACTATACTGGCCGATCACTTGTTCCGACAGGCGAGCACGACATGCACTGTGGTATCTCTCTCATTTGGGGCAGCTCTTTTATGCTTGTAGAACACGGATCGAAAATCGCCGTGCACAGATAGCACAGCACCTGGGAACTCCAGTTGTCCGGGGAGACCCACTTCACCACTCAGGGTACTCCTCTTTGTGGTATTGGTCTACCAGGTGTTCCAAGCCTAGTTGGTCCAGTTGTGTGTGGACTTTTACACTTCCTTGATTCAGCTTTAATCGCCCTGCGAACGGGAGGCGGAAGCTCTTCTTCAACTTAGCTTTGTTGTTCCTGCAGTACCAATTGAGGCGGCCACTGCTGGTATCTAGGCAACTTAAAAGGATGCGGTCCTAAAGGGTGTCCCAGATTTAACGCAAGATATGAATTTGCCGCCATTTGTGCAGTAAAGTGCTGGCAACCCTAAAAAAAACAATTTGACAGCTGACAGTTTAGGGTTACTTACTCTCAAAATCGGCTGTGTATATATGATTTTGTCCACTCTTTGAAGTGATAAATATTAATGGTTTTGGAGACATTGTACAAAAAGAGTTACTTTTTATAAAACAAAAAATAATTTTCAGGAATGCTAAAACCTAGAAAATATACCTCTTTAGATTTACCTATTCATTCCGCAAACAAACACTGTGATTATGTGAAAAAAACTGAACAGTATTTTTGATCAAAAACCCATTTTTTTAAACAATAAACCTTAAATCCGATTGAAAGAGCTAGTCATTTTTATTGTTGGTCGAGAGTGACATTTTTTTTAAAATATCTTCGAAATTATTTTGGGGAAACTATCTTTGATTTGCTCGTAACCAGTGAGAAAAATTCGAAACTTTAAATAATAAATCCTTATCTCATAAGCTTTTATAGGACACGTAAATTTTATTATAACGTTAATTGGACTAAAAGATGTGCATTTTTCTATTATTTTATGCAACCAGAACCAAAAGAATTACTAACAATGGCTGCACAGGAATAGTCTCTCGATTGTTTGCATTAACGTCGCAGGAGCAGTAAAACATGACGCAAGAGGGATTCAATTTAAATGGCAATTTATTACTAACAGTCGGAAGGTTTTACTATCCTTGATGATTTTATCAGCTTTTATCACGGACAAAAAAATATTGCAAGAAAAAAAAAACGAGTTTATTACATAATATTTTATTACATAAAATATATGTATATGTATACATAGAGTATGCAATAAGAGCAATTGGTCTAGGCTTAATTACCTTGTATCATTAAGAGATTGGTATTCCGTAAAGATTTTACTAAGGGTTTCTAGTTCTGAATTACGGATTTCATGCTTATAATACAATCATTTAACAGTGAAAAAAAAATTTACATTAGAAAGTCGGGAAGGTATTTATGATTTACAGTTCTTGTGTTAAGAACTCATAAAATACAGGAGCACAAAAACAATTCTAAAGAATAAAATTTAATACTAGCCATAAAATTGTAATCTATCAGAGATTTTAAAGGGATATTCAGAAAAGCCACGGCTCTATAGGGTTTTGTGAATGTACAATAACAAGAAATTTTTTTTCAAAAAATAAAGCATTTAAAAAAAATCTTAATCATGGTTCAGAAGCTACTCTAGTTTTGAAAAGTTTTGATTTTTCCCCATAATTAAGCACATCAGTGCAAAAATAATTCCAAATATATTGTAATTCGTTATAATTGTTTTTGTCAGTAGTGAAGGTAATTATATTTATTTTTTTTAAAAGGCAATTTCAAGTCAATCTCAGCGACTGGTTTGGTAAATCAAGGTACTTTCAATCGAAAAATACGCTGAAAAACTCGTGTGTCAAGAAAATTTGATGACCTTTCATTTTTTTATTTTTGATAATAAGCAAAAAAATATTTTTTAATTGATACAATAAAAGTTTTTGGTGAAAAGAAAATGACCAGATCACTTGAATCAAGTTTATTTTTTTTTTAACCATAATTTAACTTCTTTTTTTTCAAAACCCCTTTTATTCAAAAATGTTGGCAACATTTGCTCAGAATACAATGAAACAATATTTACAGTTTTATCCTCTTTCTGCATACGCATATGCATTTGAAGGAAGTAATATTTACAAATACAAAATTTCCGTTTTGAAGTTAAAATATCAATACAATATGAACAGGACAGGACTAGGTGATGGGGCTCACCTTCGGATTATAATAATTTAACTACACTATAAACAAACATTTATGGCAGGAATGACAAACCAACCAAACATGACATAAAAACTATCTACTGAGAATTAAACAATACAATTTCTCAACATTGAGAAAAGCCGTTCAACTTCCAGGGGATGATTAGAAATTGAATGGTATTGTTGATATATTGAACATCAAAACATATATGTGCTTCCTACAATAGCTGAAGTATATATTGTAGAGACAGACTACAACAAACAACAAAGGAAACGAGAGACGGCAGGAAAATCATTGACGTCAGCTTTGACCTGTATGTAATGGTGGTGCCGGTCAATGCAATCTCACTTGACGTCAAGTGAAAACCCTCCTAGGTAACCTAGCCATCACACAAAGGTCAATCTCTCTACTGACCAAATCAATTATACCTATGCGATATATATTCAACTATTATAAAGAATAATGGCTGGTGAACCCTCATAAATTTTTCCCACATTATATGAAAAAAAAACAATTTATTTATTATTTTACAGACAAGTCATTTTCCAGCATCAATTAAGAACTGTAACGTATATAGATACTTTAGATAATAGAGATACTTTATTCAACAAAGTGGTGCTGTCCAAACAATATTGGGCCACACGTTCAATCATGAGACATAGATTGTTAAAAATATCATAACATAAATCAGAAAAACAGGCTATTAATTTTATATAAATAATATAACAATAAAATGAAAAAAAAAAACACAATTAAAAACAATCATGAAAATAGCAACCATGTGATGATTGATGATTCTTAGGGAACCCGCGAGCACTTTTTTGCCACGGTTTTTCTGCTCTCTGGCACCAAACCACATCTAACGGAGACTGTCTTTCACCAAAATATCCATACATATTATTTTATAAACAAAATAAAGAAATCAACAATACTGAGCTACTTCAGGGACTCGTCGAAATAATTGTGATAAAAATACTCAGTAATTTTGAAAAAAAAACTTTCACTAAAAGTGATCTTTTCACAAAAGAATATCTTAATAAAAATCGGCTATTCCGACATCAAATCAGGCGGTACTCAAAATATTATTTTTAATAATATCTCAGAATTTCTTTTTGAGTTAGTGGCCCTAAAGCGACCATAACCTTACCTTGAATAGCTTTTGAGCTGGAATTGGAGAAATTTTAGAAACTTATTTGGTTTAAAATTTGTTTTCATACTTCCCGTAACTGTACCAAAAAACTCTACCAAAAACTAATCATAATATTTTGAGAAGTTGCGGGATGCAACCTTAAAATCCTAGGTCTCAGATAAATGACTTATCTGAATGAAAATAAAGCAGAGTCTCTCCCTTCGGGCTCAACAACAAATGTTTGACGAACATGTTAGCACATTATAGAAATTGTTTTAAGATGCAGACAGTTATTTAATGTTAAATCAACCCACTGTTGATATGTGACATTTTTTAAAAAAAATAATTAGAGTGCCGTTATTAATAATTTGAGATTGTATAATCACATTATTATCTTTAAAAAAAAATGATAATTTTCAGATGTAGCTTAAGGATTAAGGCCGCGCGGCGAAGTAAATAAAGGCAAAGCCATGATTAATTCAGCCCTAATCTTTTCCAAAGCCACTGCCGCTTAGATTGATGATGGTTTGTCTTGTAGATTAATAGACGATGACTTGTAACCGGAAGTCATCTCGCTCTTCTTCATAAGGCCGTGGTTTTCAGTGAGGTAGGCACTTTTTTTTTTTTTTTTGTACAGCCAAGAAATTAACTTTTCATTATTCCGTGTCAAACGTGAAACTCAATAAGTCATGATACTCTGAAAGGAATATTATTATGTTAAAAAAGAACTCTTCTATATTATTATTTCGGTTAGACATAATTTTAATACAAAAACCCTAAACCTATCAGGTGATAGTAATGATTGAAACGTTTGACGTATCAAGTCACAGGTTGGACTTGTAACGATGCACACTCAACCTGGTGAGGTAAACTGAGCAGCTGTTAAATTAAAGAGCACAACATTCTCACAAGACATAAGATTTCACAAGTAACAGTTTATATTTTAGAGATTTATTATAAAATATTTTAGATATAATGATAATAGTTAAATATAGAATATATCCTATATATTGTAACATTCATGGTATTTGAGAATATCATGACCAGGAACCCTCACATCTGGTAAGCATCTTCCCTTATGCTCCTAGGAGTGGGGATGAGATAAACGGGCAGTCTTAGCACAACCGTCGAGAAGAACGGACTTAGCAAGCTCCCGAATTGGCGGTTACCATACAGGAAGAGAGGAGAAGAACCAACAGCAAAAAGTAACGTTGATTGGATTATAGGAAGATCATCGATTGGGTGATATTAATATTGTTTTTATTATGGATCCATTAAAAGAAATTGAGCTCAAATTTCATGTTTTTTGTAATTAGTAGTAAATATCTTAATTTAAAAGGAATTGAATATTTTTTTATAATTTTTGCCAGCACTCTATATAATTATAATTATTTGTTATAACCATTTTATTTGAATATATTTAACAATTCCTAGTTTCTCAATTTATTAATAACTACAACATTAGCCTTGAGATCGGGCGATTCAATCGGGATAAATTCCTATGTCAAAGACATAAAACAATTTGAATTAAAGATCTCATGACAGCCCTGCCAAATTAGTTAAGGTAAATTGATCAAATAAAGTAGAAAAAGAAATGGTAAAAAATGAGGTAAGTTTCAATATATACTGATCACCACTAGATGGAGCTATCAGCAATATTCTAAAAAGTGAGATGATACATAAAGATAAAGGGTATATTAAGTAATTAAAGTTGTAATTAGAGTGTGAATAGAGAAGTGATAATTATAAACTGTATATATATATATAGGAAAAATATAATACTAGTAAAATATACAGTGGCAGTTGGAGTTTAATAACAAGTACAAATAATTTTTTTTTTTTTTTAAAACGCTGTGTTATTTTTTTTCAGTTATTTAGGAGACTTACGCAGAGACACCGATACCGATAATTTAAAAAAAAATTAATTTAGTTCCTGATTGATACCACAAGATTTTAGCCAATAAAAAATGAATCTTTTGTGTAATGAAACATTGATAGGAAGCTAACATATCTTATGCCGTACACTTATAACGTTGGATCCAAAAATCCTATTATTGTAACTTTAATTGATTAAATGAAAGGCTGCTATGTAATAAAGGGCATTCTGGCATTGGTTTCATAACTCTCAACGTGCATAGAAAAAAAAATGAGTATGTATAATTCACTCGCCTTTGCACTCAAGACCAATTATACAAAAGTATATTAAACAATGGAAATCCATTAAGGTTTAGTCCCATCATAGCTCTCAAGAGGCGGTCATTGACAGACGAGCGTGCGTCACTGCAGAGTAACGCTATGTGCACAACAGCATTTATTTATTTACTGAAGTATTCAGTGTTACCTTGAGTGGAGGTCCATTTTAGCAAATATATATTTGATTCATTATAGAAATAAACTTATATTTTTTATAAATTTTGTGACCGACTCAACTCGTAACTACTCAAAAAGCAATCTAGGTGTAAGTACCGTTAGATAGAGCATAAACAGTGACAGTTAGGCTTGATTCGATACTATGATAATTAAGCATCGAATGCAGGCCAGAATGAAATTTGTAGCGTTAGTGAAAGATTGATGCGACCGTGATTAATTTTTATTATATAATTGTCGCTGTTAACGGCAATTAAAGAAAAAAAATAGCCCACAGTTTTAAAAAAAAGTGACTAAGGACTGTTAATGAGAGATTGTCCTTCTCCAACAGTTCGTGTCGTACCACAACATTTAATATGTTCATATTAAACAGCAGATGAGGAAGTTAAGGTACTTATTCCCAACAGTCGACAAATATAAATTAAATGCATGTATAATTTTGTGACGATTTCAACTCGTAACTACTCAAAAAGCAATCCAGGTGTAAGTATCGTTAAGTTTTATAATGCTTGCTTTATTTATAATATTTATAATCTTGCTAAGAACAAGTAAAAGGGGCTTGAGCAGAACTGTATACCTGCCTCGTGACTTCGTGGAAGTCGCTGATGGTTCCCTGTTAGTTTTAAGTAAGCAACCGCATCCTTCCAAGACTTTTTTTTTTTTTTTTTTCTTTTTTTTTTTTAAATGCCCTTCCTGAGGCTGAGCCTCAAACGGGCTAATCCTTCCAAGACCTCCCTGCTTCCCAGAATCTTATCCTTTTCTTATACATATATGTCTCAGTTTTAGCCCCAGACCCTACTTATGCCTAGACATTCCACCCAGTATGTAGTAACGTAACTCTTAATATTTGTATATACCAGTTGTCGGGCTCAGATATGTTAGTCCCCAAGGTGGGGTGGAGACGCCCGCCGCGGGCTAGGGTCGCTACAATCTCTTAGCCGCCATCCGGCGAGCGCCAAGAAAGAGATAGAGTGGGTGGACCTGTGGTCTTTCACCCTGGCTGCCGGTCTAGTCGACGGGCAGCCTAATTAGTTTTGATCTGACTCCATAAGATCTTTAGAAGGTGTGTGCCCCGAAAAAGCATTATGTTCAGGAGAAGAGGTACAGGGTAGGTTTTAAATAGTTTATGTGGTCTTGGAATGACCACGAATTCACAATCGGTATCTAAGGGTAGGCGAAAACCATCCGGATCCCAAAGGCGAGTGTGAACCGGAGAGAAGCAGACTGGATTGCCATGGGAGGCACTACTAGGTAAAAGTTGTAGGGCCACGGCAACCGTCGTCCGCGAGGGAGAGGTCTCTCCCAAGGAGGTGCTAGTTTTAGCTAGACGAAGGCAGAGATTCCCACTAGGAAGGTGTGGGGTCTGACAATGCCGGACTAAAACATAGCGAGGTTAGGAGAGAGAGAAGCAGAGGTAGTTGAATGAGAAGACCATGATTTCAGTAGAGCAGCAAGCGCCAGTGCAGAGACAGAGGAGAGAGTAGTGTTCCAAGTGACGGTCCTGTTCGTTATGTTAATTCGGTCTAATACCGCTGCTTATAAAGGTGGCCAGCCGTGGTGGGGATGTGTCCCCGCCTGCGGCTGTTTCCCCCTCTAGTTCCTCCCCCCACTCTCACTGACGTCATGACCTTTATTAAACATAATGAAACATAGATACATATTTTCTGATAAGAGAAGAGGGGAACATATAATTATTTGTAATTAAGAGGTGGCCTACAACACCAGTGTTTTGATTGTACTTAAAATAAAGCTTTTCTTTCTTTTCTCTCTCCTCTACAAAGATTATTTAACTGGTGGATAGAGCATAAACAGTGGCAATTAGGCTTGATTCTATACTGTGATAATTAAGCATCGAATGCAGGCCAGAGTTCCTCTCAGGCAGTACAGATAGAAACAAATATGAATAATGTTGCTTTTATTTTTAACTAGGTTTCGTGCTTACGGCAGACGGCACACGAGCAATAAATTCCGTCATTTATGAAAATCCTGTCCCAGAAGTGGCATAAAAATAAGTGAGAATTTTTTTAATTCTGCTAATAATTATTTGTTGGAAAAAAATTTAATAAGTAACCTACATTTCAGTTCTTTCATCGTAAAAACAGTTTCCCATGCCTTAAAAAAAAAAAAATGTTTTACGCGGAGAGAAAATGGTAGAGGGAATAAAAAAAATTGAAAAATAAGTATCCTCTTGCGCCAAGATAGGTTCGGTAGATTTCTTTATAAATCCATATCCCAGTCTCCTCGCCCTCGCCGCTTTACTGATATTATAAATATATATATTCATTTATTTTAAATAAACATTTCTTCTTCAATTATACTTGAAGTTTTTCCTAGTAGATGAATTTCCGTAACAATTTTGAGAGTGAATCCATATAAGAATATCCACAGTTAAATTATGACGGTAGTGAAATTCCCCATAGGGGTATTAGCAGGGTCCCGGATATCATTCCGTGAGAAATAATTTTTAGTTTGTAGAATAGAAATAAATACATACAAAAAACTTGAAGTATGTTTATTGTCTCGAAGCCCATATATATATTATATTTCCCCCGAATAATTATAAAAAAAAAACTTTGTCAGACTCTAATGACTTTCTACAACTCCATAATTAAAGTTCAAATCTATTGAGCAAGTGGAGAGTGCCATCCATTAGGAAAGAATCGATTTAATATGACGATCTCTTACGTCAAGCGTACATGACGGATAAATATTCGATAGCTTTCTAGGTAATGCTTAAAATAGCTTAGCTTAAAATAGAACTGCTGTGAATAAAACATTCGACCGAGTTAGGAAAGGACAGTGTACATAATTTACGACTCAGACTTTGATTGATTAATACAACTTTTGACTTTGGGGAGGAACTCGAAGACAGTTTCACATTGGACTATGTATGACCGGGCACAGGGATCCCAAACATGGTCTGTTACGTATACCTTGTGTGTTTTCCAAGAAGTTCTGATGACTGAATCTAAGTGCACAACAAAAGTTCCAGTCTACCCAAAGACATTAGTGCCCGACGAGTATTTTTCTTATTAATATGGGGGCCAGGGTGCTGAGAAATAGTACAGTTAAAGAATAAACATGAACAACTTGTACCCGAAAGTGGGCGACGAGCAAAAGCAGTCGAGAGCCACTGGGTTAGAAAATTGCTAACGAAACGAGAGTCATAGGGTTATATAACACGAATGCAATAGATGACCCATAGACAGAATGGATGGTGCAAGATCGAGATTAATGCCGGGTTCCCACGGGGAGTGAATCACGAAAGTGAGGGACACCAGCTAGCTTGCGTCTGTAGCCACCCACAAAAAGAAAGATACGCGAACCGTTCACACGATTTGTCATTAAACAAGAATTGTAAAGACAAAATTAATTTCCTTAATTCGTATGAAGTGTATCAATAATACTCAATTTCGTGATTGATGAAGCTCGCCATAAGGGTTGTAAAATGTTCAAGTAGACTACAACCAGACATCACCGTTGTTGTATGTTTATTATTATTTATCCTTTTAAATGAGTAAAAACAATTTTTAATTTGATTGCTGTCGCTTTCACTGAACTGTTCTGGATAACAATCAATATTTTTGGAAAAATAATATTAGGATCTTGTAGCCCCTTCTAGGATTGCTATTTATTTATTTATTTTTTTTATTTGGCTTCTCGTCAGACGTATTGAGAAGGCTTTGAAGACGTCATCAACAACGGATGACTATATAATGGATACAAATGGTACCAGATAACACGCCTAGAGAGACTCTGGGCCCAGCCACCAGTAGACTCTCACCACTGCACCGCAACAATCAACCTCTACCGAGGCTTCCCACACTCCTTAATCCCTCACACCACCTTCAAGCAGGTGCTCCTGGTACAAGAATCCGCTCAACCCAAATATTCCTTTATTTTTCCCTCAACCTTAATCTTATAGTTAGAGAGCTAAGGGGAAAACAAAAACCAGATAACACGCTAACCAAAGCAAATTAATTGTGCCTACAATATATACGTATAGTGAGTGCTTCAGGGATTTTTTTTTATTTAAGGAGAATAAGACACATTCAAGCATAAATGTCATATCTTCTTTTCTAATTACTCGCCATCTCTTGTTGTTCATTAAATCCTTCGGTATTACTTTTAAAAAATTTGTAACATAACTGCGCCATTCTCGATTATTCGTTTAACAATAATTATGCTACCTACCAAGCATAAAAAGCTCGACTACGACTACAAACCATTGCCTAGGTACCCCTAGGCTCCACCATCGGTAGACTCTCACTACCTACCTGATTCCACCCGCCTCCTTTAGGCATTCCACAACCTATATCCTTCTCATACATCCTTCAAATGGGGGACTCCCCTTAGTGAAAGGCACTCATTAGCCCAAAATAATTTTCCTTTATTTTTCCCACATCCTATTTTATAAGTTTGAGAGCTAAGAAGAAAAAAAAAATATATATATATACCTCCGTTGGTAGTCAGAATACCTACTCACCACTTAGAATTTATTTATTGTGGCCATGGTTGTAAACTTCAATCATTATCATTATCATTTATCGAGACAACTGCTTACACGTCCTATAACGAGCTTAGCGAACTTGAATTGGAATGTTTAAAACCACTGTATTATAATGCGAGATAATGGTGATCATTAATTAAGAGATAAATCATCGAATTGAAGCCATAATTTTTATTGGATCTTAAATAACTAATAAAATTAGGTGATTAGCCTAAATAAATATTTGTTTTGACTACGACCTTGATCAGCTGACGTAGATCCAACCAACTGATGAAACAATGGCACTCAGTTTCCTGGTAGCTTGTTCTTAAAATATCAAAGCTATGTATTGTCTGTTCCCATTTTAGAGGACTGAACTGAATTGTAATTACGTCAATTAAGAGTGGATGTTTTCTATGGGTTAAGTAAATTAGGCTGGACTGGGTAACCGGGATATGTAGAGAGAGAAACCAGGTGGCAAGGTAACATCTTCTCAAACAAATAAACTGGGATAATAGGTTACAAGAATGTAATAGTTGTTGAAGTCCCGAAAAGGGAACCTCAACAAGAATTTAGGGATAGGAATGTCGACTATCTTATGGGCGTTCCCATACCGTGTCTGTACAGATATATCTGTGGTGTGTTGAGTAAAAAAAATATCTGAATCCCTTAATATCAGGTCTGCGCAGTACCTTTACCACTGGCCTGTTGAGGAACTTTAAGCTGTCTAATTCAGGCAAAACCATTGGAGTACAGTACGAGGGATCGGGGTACTCAGGTAAAAACTAGAATTCACTTTGCAACATTTTGCTTCACCTAATCTAAAGAAAGAGGATTTAGCTTCGAACAGTTAAAGGAATGTCGTCTTTCGTCTACGTTTGATAATTCTCCTAGTTCGATGTAAATACAGGCCAATGTCTAATGGATACATTAAAATTACGTCTAGACCTATGGAGTTTAATTTAATTTAGAACAATGAATTGTAAATTGTAGATTTAGAGAATGTAAACACAAAAAAATGAAACTTTTAGTGTGTATTTAACGTATTTATGTATGTATTTAACATAAGACAGCCTAGCTTAGTAAATCCAAAATAGGATATATAATTGCCATCACAGTTTATAATACCGAAGTGGAATATTCCGTTACATATCTGACCAGGCACCGCTTCTTTACGTACCTTAGTCGAGTTACGGTCTTTAGGACAACAAAATAGAAGTGTATTTTATGACGATCACATAACAGTTAACACTTAAAAACATAGTTTACATGAGAGGTGATTGAGTGAAATGGCAAGAGACAGGCTTAGGCTGTAGGTGAGAGGTCGAGGAATGAACTGCATATCAGTGTTATACATACTTAATTTAGGCTTGCTTGATTCTACCTGACGTACAGGTTGAGAGTAACAACTGTTTGTTTATTCCTTAGCAGGTATTCTGAATGCTGTAGGAGCCGAGTTAAGGGTGTCTAGGCTCCCGCGAGGTCTTACGGAAAAGATACCTGAGCAAATGCTCGGGTCGGCATTGCTACCTAAGTTGAGGTTAAATAATATTTGTACAGAAGAGTCTTTTAAAAGAAAAGAAAGAAAAGCTACAACAATATTTGTATCATATATACAAGCAAAACACTGGTATGTACAAATATTAAGAGTTACGTTACTACATACTGGGTGGAAGGTCTAGGGGACGAGTGTGGTCTGGGGCTAAAGCTGAGACATACATGTATAAGAAAAGGAAAGTTCAGGGAAGTAAGGAGGGGTGCGGTTGCTTACTTAAAAATAACAGGAACCATCAGTGACTTCCATGAAGTCACGAGCCAGGTACACGTTCTGCTCAACCCCCTTCTACTTTTAGCATTATATATAATATTAGCATTATAAAACTGCCGATCGATGTGAATCTTAAATTTCCCTCGAGATGGGACCAATTTTGGATGGTAGGCTGATTTGAAAAGCAGACACTCCAGACCAATTAGAATGTCAGCCAGAGCAACATTTCCATTTTTTCTTATGTATAAGAAAAGGATAACGTTCTGGGAAGTAGGGAGGTCTTGGAGGGATGCGGTTGCTTACTTAAATATAACAGGAACCATCAGTGACTTCCATGAAGTCACGAGGCAGGTATACAGTTCTACTCAAGACCCTTCTACTTTAGCATTTAATATAATATTAGCATTATAAAACTGTTAGATTAAGCGCTACAGGCTTTTCCAATGTTTACTTCTTTGCTTTATGTCTGACCGACCATTGTTGCTTTCACAATCCACATCCTATGTTTTTGCCTGATAAAATGTTGCACTATCCAGTTATTTACAGCACATCGAACTTGGCCTGAGAAGCTTTGGCGTAACAATTATGTCACAGAAACAACCCTTGGGGAGACCTAGGCTTCTAACGACATTAATGTGCATAAGTGTTTGTTTGATATGTTATTCATATACGCTGGTGCATCTAATGCTTATCGTAACATGCACAGCCTAACGTCCGACAGGCGTCGTCTCCAAACGAATAGAACTCTCACTGATAGGACGATGACTCCTCAGATGAACGATTGACGGGAATCGTGTTTTAAAAACAAATTATTTAAAACGAATACACAGACGTCAAAAGACCGCTAAATATACAACGAGATCGGAATGGCAGAAGCTATTTAAAGAGATATTATATTCGTCCGAGATGGAACCAAGAAGAAGTATGCTATTTCCCCTAGGCTGACTCCTAGAACGGGAGAGTGTGAGGGAGGGCTTACGTCAAAGCGAGACTGAAATAGTCACTGGGAGTAGGACGTCAAAAAGTAGCTCGTTACGGCAGCTATTGTTCGGGCTTCGGCCACAAGGTTCTTCTGCCATTGCGGTATTTGTGGTTGGGGGGGGGGGGGGGGGAGATTGCGTTCACTCCAAGCGGAGGAGCACTTTATTTCGGTAACATTTTCTTTTCTTTTATAGGTGCTTTATTAAGGTAAGTTAACACGAAAATTATCTTAACTAATAAAGGGTGTCCCAGAATTAACGCAAGATTTGAATTTGCCGCCATTTGTACAGTAAAGTGACAGCTGACAGTTTAGGGTTAGTCAGAATGGAGCGTTACACGATAGATCAACGTGTCTTTATTGTTGAACATTATTTCAAAAATAATGAAAGTTTGGCGGCCGCAATTCAAAAATTTCGTACAAAATATGGTCGGAATAGGGTTTTGACTTCATCAACTGTGAAGAGATTGATTGATGGATAAGTTGGAGACACTAAACACACTGGTCGTCCAAAAACCAGCCGTTCAAATGTTAATATAGAAGCAGTGCGTGAGAGTGTTGTTGAAAATCTAGGAACATCAATTCGGCGTCGTAAACACAGTTCTTTGTGCCGAAATTTGATGATATTGATGTGGCCAATATGTGGTTTCAACAAGATGGTGACACATGCCACAAACATGAAACAATTCAAATACTGCATGAGACATTTCCAGGTCGTGTACTCTCTCGTTTCGGTGATCAGAATTGGCCCCCTAGATAGTGTGATTTAACACCTTTAGATTTCCTTTTACGGGGTTATTTGAAGTCAAAGGTGTATGTCAACAAGCCCAGATCCACCCTCGCATTAAAAGAGGAGATTCAACGCTGCATCAACGAAATTCAACCACATTTATGCCAAATTGATCATGGAAAATTTCGACAAAAGAGTGCGTATGTGGCAGCTAAGTCGTCGAGGTGATTTGCCCGATGTGTTATTCCATAAATAACCCTTTCCTATTTACTTTATAATTCAATAAAAGAATAACAACAAATATACTAAAAACTGTGTTTTCTATTTAAATCAAATCTTGCGTTAATTTTGGGACACCCTTTATGATTTTGCCCTACTAGCTAGCAAATATATTTACAGTCGTTTGGGAATAAAGCTTTACAATTTTTAAGACCTCCTATCGTGGAAAATAAATAAGAGCAGTTAGACAGACGATTAACCAATTCACCACAGTAAAGACTTAAAAAAACTTCATTATTATATTATATTTAGTATTCTAATATATTTACTATTAAATTAACTTTATAACCCTACATAATGCCTCGATGGTATTTTAACCCATACCGCCGTCAAGCGTAATGTGTGCGTGCCAATGCGTAAAATTCTTTAAATACGGTTCCTAATCCGTACTAGAAAATTAACGCTTTTGAATAGTTTTTAAGTATGAATTAACAATAATACAATAGCACAAATTTATAAAGTATATAGTTATGTACATGCAGCAATAATAGGAGGTGAAAAGTTTTAACCTTCTAAGCTGACAACAAAGAGAGGTAATGAAGCTCTCATAATATTACGCTAATGTCGAACGTCAATAGTATCTGTCAGTGAAGGACTCCGATTACGCATTTGTGCCGCTTCAACAGTGGTGGCATTTTTAGTTTATTTCCTTTTAAAATTACAAAAGTTTAGTTCACTATTTTGTTTTTTTTAACTTTCAATAATACCATTTGGAACTAAATTAATTTAACAACAACAAGAAATTTTTATTTTCTACCTTAAGAAGTTATAAACATCCGAACAGAAAGGCAGACACACACACACGGGTGAAACTGTAAAGTAATAGAAAGCTTCATATTTTTTTAGAAAACTTCAAATTTTAAAATTCCACATTAAGCCGAGGGAGCGGATCAATTTCAAGCAATCATTATTATTATAAATTACAGATTCATTTCTAAGTTTAAAAATCAGGGAATAAATTATGGTTTAACTTCAATTAAAAGTTTCAAATATCCTCCTACCCAATGCCGGTGGTTATTGGTCCGGGGCTAAACGTGTTTCTTGTTCATCAATAAACAACTCTGGAACAACTGGAAAATATCCTAAATATTTTTTTCAAGATATTTGTTATTCGTTTAGATTAATTACTTTAGGCGAATAGAATAAAGGGGTGTTGGGAATCACACCCCCCTCAACCCTATAAAAATTAAGAGGTTTGTGTATTTCGGCTGCTCGTAAACTAATGATATTCTCTGCACAAACAAAATTATTCTACTGTAAAATGTTATATGTTTTTTTGTTGTTTAATTTGCTACGTAGTTATTTTCAATCGTAAAACGATCCCGAATTGTTTTTGATTTTTGAAAAGGGTTTATGGCCTCAGAAATATTCTCCATGTGTTTATGTTCTTAATTTGTTTTTGTTTTTTGTTTTTTTGAAGTGAACGGTGAACGTATGCCTTTTGTGACTCTCACTTTTTTGTTTACGCTACAACTAGAGAACATTAAATATATAAAAAAATACTTTGAATTAATTTATTATACTCCTGTTATCATCGAATAATTAGAGAAAGAAAGTATTTTGCCATCTACTTGTATACACTGGCCACTAATATTTGAATATCTCCATACTTCAATTCTAAAATAGAATCTAAAAGACTAAAGAACTGTTAAGTAACAAATGAAAAAAATTTAAATAAACAAAAGTACAAAAAAAATGATTCGCCATAAGAGCTGTAAACGACCCGAAAGAGGACCTATGTTTATGTACTACATTAATATTTTTTGGTTTCCTGACCAGTAGATATTCCTATAGCGCCACCCTAAACCTAGCATTGGCAACCCCATCCTACAAACAGGTCTATAATAAGTTAAAATTCTCCAAGGGATTGAATTATACTTCTAAATCACTTACCCTCTCACGCCCTCTAAAATGTGGTGCTCGTGCATCTGTGACTATGCGAACTCTCTTAAAATTATACAATCGTAACAACTACATTCGTGACTTTTAGCCCTGCACCACAACTCAATCATCAATAAGTACTTATCTAAATCAATCACTTTAAACGGCAAAAAGTATCAAGTGAAAAAAGGGTCAAACAACTTCTCCATACATTTCTAAATTATTTTCAGTCAAGATATTTAATTTGGTAACATCTTCTGTCACCTTGTAATCCATGTATTTACATATCTTTAGGTCAACCGTGGGGCTTGCAATTGGCAGAAAATACTAACAGTGAAGGACCAAACCATTTGTTCTCTCTCGACGGGCTATAATTCTAGACGAGTTCGCATTTCACTATAAATAATTCCTATTATAAATTTTCATAAATGACGATTCCTTACGAGTGAAAACTTTAAAGCAATAATATTTATTTTATCTTATCTTATCATTTTACTATCATAAATACCCCGACTGCGATAAACGACCGTGAACTCGGCATCAACTGTGCCACTATATAGATGTTGAATGTATGTTTTCATTTCGAGTGCTCCAAGTTTACAGTTTTTACAACGTGAATATTTCAAATACATCGAAAGTGGAACTAAAGATACAAATTAAACAGAAACGAAATAAAGTATGCAGAAAAATTATTCTGGTTTAAATACGTAGCCGTGCCCAGGCAACAGCGTTCTTTTTATTTTATTATTTTTTGTGAGGGTTTAAAAATTAGTAAAACGCGACAGAGTTTTTTTAACATTTGATATATTTTCTCAACTTCACTGTTGTTGGATCGTAGCGCCCATGGAATAAGCACAATCCAAGATGCAGAAGATAATACATATTTTGAAAATGTCACGTCCTTTCTTGAGCCCTCCAATAATTACTGGAAGTAAGAAACTGTTTGCACGTTTATTTGAATTTCGCATTTTTATATACAGGCCAAAAAAAAAGATTTTTTAATATGCACTAAAAATTTCAAATATATTACTTCATTTATACGAACGCTACTAACTCGGAACACACATACGGACAGACGAAAGATATCTATTTCAAATTAGAAGATCTTCATTCGGACTCGTCAATAAATCATGGAATGCGATATACATATCAAAAAGTTCCAACATCTTTCAATGCGTACCTATTCTTGGGGAAAGTGACACTTCTCGGATTTGTGGTTTATTTCTGTGCGAAGTGTACAAACACATCTTTTCAGCGAACAAAAAAAAAAATTTGATGTTATAGTATTCCTATTAATTATGTATTTGACAGAAGAGAAAAAAAATTTACATCTACTCAAGGGCCTTATACACTTAAAATCAATGATACCCATTTACCTACATTCCGAACAAAGTCTACCGAACTATATGTACACTTCGTATTGACTTTCTCCCCTAAATCATATATTTACTTTTGGAAAACTGCAGATTTGAATAACTGAATCAATGAGAATTTTTTTTTTTCCAAAGCTCTCAAAATTTGAAAAGAGGAATGGGGGAAAATAAAATATCGTGGAATTTATAGGAGCGAAAGGGGTCCTAAAGAGAAAATCTAAGATCTTGAATCACTGATGAAGCTACTTTTGACATATATTCTATCAGAATGGAAACTGAAAACAATGCTTACATGTCCATCTATAAGTTCTTAGCAAAATCTAACATAAATGATTGCGCATTTCATTATTTTCTAGCCCACAATTCTTATTCAGTTCGACAGAAACACAAACAATAAAAGGGCTGAATGTGTTCTGATGCTAGTGGCTACACCAAGTGGTCAGCCAGCCGTCGCCATAACACCCCTTCGGAGCGTCGGTTCTGCGCTATCTGTGTGTGGTGGTTTGCATTAAATTAATTTAACCGTTACTTTGACAACAGTTGCTAGTCGTAGAGTCAATATTTAAATGGTTTTTAAAGTAGTTTTAGTTATTTACTTGTCCGCTTTTAGGACTATTCAAACCAATGCCTAGTACCCCTAGGCTCCACCATAGGTAGACTCTCACTACCTTCCCGAATCCACCCGCCTCTTTCAGGCATCCCACACCCCATATGCTTCTCATACTTCCTTCAAATGGGAATCCCCTTAGTGAAAGGCACCCATCATCCCAAATAATTTCCTTTATTTTTCCTACATCCTATATTTCCAGTTGAGAGCTAAGAGAAAAAAAACAAAAAAAAACTTGTCCGCATATTTTCACTTCTTATTTACTGTAGAGAAGTTTCTAATGCACTTAAAATAAACAATGCACATTTCTCCACATTACGAGCAAAGTCTACCGAATTATACTTCGTATTGACGTAGTGGAGTGGGCACTTTCTTCCCGGAAACAGATTGGCTGTTGGCAACCTGCAGAATTGAATATCAGAATCAATGAGAAAATACAACCTGCTGAATCACTGATGAAGCTTTTGACTTACATTCTCTCAGAGTTGTATCTGAAAACTCTCTCTCAGCTCATTTGGTATGGTTTTCATTATCATGTCTTTCCTCTTTAAGGGAGTCAAGTTTTCTTCCTGTATATATTCGTTCGCCATTACATTCGTACGCCCCGGGGGGGGGGGACTTGGTGACGTGGCCGAAACCATCTTTTTGTTTAAAAAACGTCGGCGTCGCTATCTTTATAAAACGTATTGGTACGCTAATTGTGGTGCATTAAGGTCTCCGCGTAAACAAAATTCACAACGGAGGGTGGGTGCACCAATAATAGATTCGAACTGCATTATCGATCTGCCCAAGCAGCCATTCAACTATTCAATAAGGTCGTCCAATTATAGACCTCTTTGGCAGTAGGGAGTTCAATTTTAATTTTAATATTGGACGGAGGGCGGTCTAAATGAAGAATGTTCAATAAAGAGAGTAAATATAGAAGTTAATTTAAGAACTGAATTATCAGTCAGTAAACCCTCCCTTGGGCTATCACACATATCCATAAATTCCGTGACCACGTGACCGATCTGCCCCACATACGGAGCCATCTCGGGGTTTAAATGTCTTCTAGACCTCTTGGAAATATCAGAATTTTTTTTTTTTTTTTGTAATATAAGAGTAGCTTTATACTTCAGGAGTTTATTTTCATTTGCAGGCTCCATCCAACAAAGTATCAATACATATTGACAATATAATAAAATAATTTATTATATTGCCTACTGCAGAAGAAATTGGTAACACTAAATGAGGAAGGAGATGACCCCAGAGCAAACTGCAAAGAGCATGGATAATGCCCTTGCAAAACTATAGCGAGTACTTGAATAAGTTACTTATAGCCTTAATGTTCTTTGTGCACTTCAAACTACTAAACACAAGTGATTTTCAGGAGGGCAGGAAAACTATTCCTGTGATGGCATCTCATCGTAAGATGTCAAGAGAAAAGTGGCATGTCACTAAAAGATACATAACAAAGTTCAAGATAGAAATATATTCTATGTATAATGTGTAATGATCTAGGTACAATAGTCTCTTGATATGTTCTCACCATGTTCTTCATTAATGATTCCAGTCTCTTATTAGGACATAATTCTATTATTACTTTATACTCATACTTATAATTTATTTTGTTCAGTTTATTTTCTATAAATACAGATTCGTAAAAAATATAATACAATGCCAGACTATTGAATTGCCTGTATACCCTTATGTTTTTACTTTTCATATACTCGTATTAGTACTTATTAAAGGTAGAATTAAATGCTTAATCTGTTTTTTCTTCAAACAGGTAATTTCCCTGAAAATCACACTTACTAAAAGTTAGAAAAATGGCGGCAACTTCGGGAGAAGCTAGTAGCCTTATAACCAAAGTAATTTTTATATATTGGTACTCATTTTACGCAGCATTTAATGCTCTAACATTTTACATAAATGGTTCCTTTGATTGGATGAATCGTTTTTTATTTCTATTTTGAAAACACTGAAGAAACATCCCTTTTTTCACTAAATTGTTAGTTGAGCTAACCATCAGCGCTCACCTCGGCAGTGGTCAAAAACACAATATGTTCATTGGTTGACCTAAAATAAAGTGAATAAACAAATTTCCACTTATGTTTAAATTATTTCCAAATTCAACTTCCAACCTAAGGCTTAAGGGGCTTAAGGCAGTAATGCAAAAATAAATTCATATAAAACATCTGCGTTTTACTGTGGTTAAATCCACACGTACATTACCAATCAACATGCTAGAGTAACCTGTTTCTTCATAAAGGTAATTCAATTAATCAATAGAAATATAATTAGTAAGATCGTCGAAACCCTGAATGGTGTAATTCACCACTATCTAAAAAAAATGAGGAAGCTGCTGATTCATAGATAAATTAGTTATGCGATAACTTGCTGAAATATCTTCTCACCTATGATAAGAGCGAAGAATAAATATGAAAAAAAGTAGGTCAAAAACAAAAAAAGGTGAAATAGTCCAAAGAAACTGTACATCGTGGGAACAGTTGTCTCTTTATAGGGATACAGATCGTCCACTATTGCGTTATAATCACTTAGGAATAAGGTTCCATATTCCACCCCCGCGTAATCTGCAAGTACCTTAGTACTAGTCATACATATAACTGATAAATAAGAAACTAGTAGAGTTAGCTAAGAAGATTCACAAAGATACAACAAGGGATTTTGGAAATGAAACAAAACCCTCTTTATAGCAGAGTCAATCGTATGGGGATACGATGTAGACATGATCCACGATGCGGCGATTCGTCAGGATAGGGTCAGAAATGAAGTCGTCCGGAAGAGAACAGACGTCCACAGTTATATAATGCTAAGAATATTATAATGCTAGTATTATATATAATGTTAAAAGTAGAAGCTAGCCCCTTCTAGTGTATACCTGCCTCGTCACTTCATGGAAGTCACTAGTGTTTCCTGTTATTTTTTAAGTAAGCGACCTTCAAGACTTCCCTCTAAATTCCTAGAACTACCCTCAGCTTTAGCCCCAGACCCCACACTTGTTCCCAGACGCTCACTCCTAAACCCTCCACCCAGTATGTAGTAACATAACTCTTATTATTTGTATATACCAGTGTTTTGCTTGTATTTCTTTTAAACGACTCTCTTCTACAAAGATTACATAACAATGGAGGAGGATAGGAAAACAATTCCTTAGATAGTAACTCATCGTAACATGTCAAGAGAAAAGTAGCATGTCACTAAAAGATATATATAACAAAGTTCAAGATAGAAAAAGAGAGATTTTGATGTGTAGGATAGTTTAAAGAATGACAGGAAGAGGAATAGACACATCCGGGAGACAGTTATGACTTAGATTTGTATTTAGAAACAAATGCCTTCAGAAGAACACAGCTGCTATTTCTTCCCTAAAGTTGGATTATGTGTCCCTGTTGCAGGATGAAATCCAGTTGCAATAACTGGGCGAAATATATTTACTGAATGAAAGCAAGTTTCTCTCGGGTCGAGAGAGGTCTCCATAATTACTACTGTTGACAGACAAAGGCCTCTGACAGGAAGTACAGATAGGACCAACGCTAAGCAGGATCCTAATTACCTTCTGCGTCATCTCCTTGCGTCAGGGGCCACTTCACAGTCAACAGTATGGCCTCAAATCTGCCCGTTTTATCTTATATTATTTCTTCACAGCTGTTATTTGTTCGTTTCACCTAAGCGGTGGTATGCAATTGACATTAATAAGCTATTTTTAGATAATTTTCTGACAATGTTATTAGCAACACTCAAACAAGAACTCTCATGTCTTCCCTCGCCTGTACGCACTACTGCAGCGGCCAAGCCATGGAACCGACAATCCCATTCTTAAAAATAAACAAGAATAATTCAACAAGACAATAAACACGGATGCTTCAGAACGCTCATTTCAGAGGGTATTTCATTTATTTATTGACAAATTGCGCATGTAAACATTTCAATCATATAGATCAATTAATTCCTGATACTGGAGTGTCTTATTACGTCGTAGTTTCTATTACACTTGGTCTCTTATCTTCAAAATTCCTTAACTTCTCTTCAATAGGACAGAGGTATATTTCTTCTATGAGAGACCTTCTAAATTTCTCCTTCACTTGTTGCTGTCTTGTCTTCAAATTCTCAATCGACTCTTCCTAAGTCGATAATATAAATCAAAAGTATCACTTCTTGTATAAATCCATCGAGGTATTTATTTACAAATAAACAAAGTCAGTTAAAGATTATTTTCTCATACAGTGCCTGTGACTAGCATTAGCATTGATGTTTTGTTGTCATAATGACTCAATAATGAAGTAACGGGGTCACCTTACCTTTTCAAGCGCTTGTTGCCAAGGAAAAAAGCTAATATCTCATCTGATTTCTTCAGCACTACATCAAAGTGTTTTTTTCATCAATTTTTATATAAATTATGTTATTAATTGTATTGTTTTAAATATATGTAACACAAACAGGATAGTAGAAAGTAGAGATGTAGTTTCGAGAAATTGTAAAGGCTCACTTTTCATTTTTCTCATTCTTCTCTGACAATGAAAATTTCATTTAAAAAAGAATCCAAGCCGAGTTAATGACGATAATTCATTATAATCGGCTCTTATCATACAAATCTTATATTATCATCACAGTCAACAATATAGAAGTTTTAATTTTCGGCATATTCAAATTTTGAACTAGCAAAGGTTTAATTTAGGATTTAGGATTAATTGAATTTAGGAAGTTTTAATTTTCGGCATATTATATTTTATATACCACCCCTTTATTGTGCATTCAATCGTTGAAAAACATTAAAAGCTTAAAACCTGTCATAAATTAATAACTGACTTTTTTCTCTCTAATACTTCCCGTTGTACGTTTCGCATTAGTGGCATTAAAACTTTTTATTGATTTTTTTTATTGAATTGGTAGACTCTCACTACCTTCCTGACTCCATCCGCCTTTCTAGGCATTCCACACCCTATATCCTTCTCATACATCCTTCAAATAGGGATCTCCCCTTAGTGAAAGGCACTTTCCAGCCAAAAATAATTTTCCTTATTTTTCCCACATTCCTATTTTTTATAAGTTTGAGAGCTTAGAAAAAAAAAAAAAAAAATTTTTTATTGAATTATTTATATTTCTTTACCAAAAAATTTAATATAATTTCTTCCCTTGTACTGCGGTGACCTTCCATCATCAGTCGACTTTATTCATTTTCTATTTCACTTCATATTTTCTCTTGAGAATCATCACTAAGAATCGCCCTCCTTATCTTCCTCATTCAATCCATTAATGTTAGGAATAAAACTCGGCTACTCTTTTTTCTTTTTGTATTTAATGTTGTCACTTAATTGATCTGGAATTAATCTTCTGATTCACACCTTTTTTTATTTAATCTTCCTTCTGTGAATTCTTGACATCTCATCAACCAACATATAAAACATACCTCCTCCGCAGACAGGTAGAGGTGAACCACATAACTCTGTACTTAAAACCTTTAAAATTTTTAATATACCATCCGTTTTTCATTCAAAGTTTTAAATGTTTTTTTTAAATTTTCAAAACTTCCGATGTTTATCCACTACAAAAACATAAGCACATCTAATGACGTGTCCAAAGATACGCAGATGAGTTGGTGTAGAAGAAAAGTTTATATCCAGACCAAAAAAAAAGTAACACCGGGACCAGATCTACCAGTCTACCCATCAGAAAACTGGACCGGTCTTATTGACAGTCAATAAAGTGGACTTTTGGCCTTGAACGAGCTGAAAACAACAGAATAATTTTTAAAAAACCACAAATACTCAAAAAGAAAACAAACAGCTCAAAACAGAACTCTTTTCTCAAGTGAATATTTAATATAACATTCACCAAAAATGATTGTGATATTCCCAACCCTAAATTATATGCTAGTCCAAAGAGAGAACCTCTACTTTCAAACAGGTCCATCTTTCGTCCAAATGTCTGTCTGTAAGTTCTAAGCTACCGATCGTACAAACGATTTAATACACATTCAACAAGCTCTCAAAACAGAACGATACGTCAAAAACAATTAAACCAATATTCAAGGACACATTTACACAAGTTTCACCTCAACTTTTAACATTTCTAAATTCACAAGATTAAAATTATTATATTTATTATTATAAAACAACTTGTCTTTGCACATCCGTTAACATCTTCTTCATTGTAATAGCGCTTTATATACTGCAGTGAAGAGCCTTATTTAAATAAATAAAAAAATATCTATTGTTTTAGCTGAGTTCTATATCCCACATAACCAATTGGATACAACTGAATATGACCGCTTAGACCTGTCGAGAGCACTATTACAACAATAAAGAAGAGGTTATCAATTGTGGAAAGACAATAAAGCTTTTATAATTATGTAAAAAGAAAAATTATTTTTAAGATTAAAAGTAATTTTTTTTTTCCGACTACTGTTGTCAAATTTCAGTCATCAACGCGAAAGTCATTTTATTTGAAGTGATCCAAAAAAAAAAAAATTTTTAGGTAGACAAGCAATTTATTCTCTCGATATTTCAGCTAATTACATTTCTTTTCATTTGTCAAAAGGCGATTTTGAGCTGATGGTTTGACAAGTGCGTTTTTTAGTTGTCGATTTTCAATGTTGATTTACTCACTGGTAGTCTTGTTTACTTCTAACACTCATGGCAACATCATTGATCGAATTTTCTATATTTTTTGTAGATTATTGTTTTCAAAATAGTGCACCACCGAAGTGTGAGGGTTTATTTTACAGTATAAGTTGGCAATTGAGTAGGTAATGGAGGGTCTCATTTCAGTAACCTCAGACTTAATTTTGTCTGTAATTATTACTGCAAGCTCGAAAAATGATATAACACCTATCTGATCAATTGAAAAAACTTATTTTCGTTTTCTCGGCAATCTGCCTATTGAAATACTTAAATCTGTGAATGTATGCACCACATAACGTCTATTTCGTTTCCAAATGTGAGTTTTATACCAAAGATAAGCAAAAATGACATGTTTTCTGTCATGGACATCCATCGGTACCATAGCGTCCGCTCGTTCGAACGTGTGAGTTGAAATGCTCGGCATCATAGCGCCAAAAACCGCATGTGTGCGCCGAGTCTTAATTAGCTACTGGTGTCTGAGTTGAAAACTTTTAAGCGGCACAGAAATGGGAGGAAGTTAAAAGTTTCATTTTTTCAATTTTAATTTTGTTTAAGCACTTCCAGTACTTAATTAGACCTAATACAACGTAGCCCGAATTTTTATTGAATGTACTTCTAAAATACCTGATACCTAAATTGTTTTATTTTGCGTGTCGTGACAGATAGACGAAGTTGGGTCCTTTCTTAGTGACTTTGCAGGGGTAGACAAAAATCTTATGGTATATTGACGTTTAAAAATTAAAACAATCAATAAATATTTTGATTTACAATCATTATGAATTTGAATACCATATTTCTCTACAGAAATGAGAATTAAATGTGTACTTATTACCGCCTTGTTAGCAAGGAGGGCAGAAAATCAAGCGGTTTTTCATAAATGATTAGCAGCTTAAAGCCGAAGCCAAAGATGTCTTTGGACATACGTGCCCAAGGGATTAGAGGCGGAATAGGGTTCATAAATTATTCTCAATAAACTCAAAAAGTTTTGATTAAGTGGTTTTCTTGCTCCGAAAACTTTCTCCATGTCTTCCACCGCTGCGGGACTATATATAAATATTTATTATGAGAGATGAATTTTTTTTTTCGTTCCAAAGGTATGGGGGTATATTACGACCACCGCACAAATTTGCTTAATATATTAGCCACTGCAAGCAATCTAGACAAAAACGGTACGGGTCTACGGAGCCGGGGAACAAAGAACGAACTCCTATCGAGCGCCATAATGCAGCGTAAAGGAAGGGGACTTACGGAAGCACGGAACGGACAAAGCAGTGCAGCCAACCGTAGACCGGTGCATCGTCGAAGGCTGCACTCCAAGCCGCTGCAACGAAGCAATTAGCAGAGGAAGCATCGGGCGATTGGCAACACTGCCTTCCGCTAATCAGCCCGAATCAACCAACAATGCCAATTGGATAGACTAATTAATTGCCAATACCAACGCTAATATCCAGTGGGTTACCTTGAACAGTTAATTGTAAACGGTGGTAATACATCATGTCAAATTCAATACAACACACAATTAAGGGATTAAATTCTACTTAATAACTGTAATAATGTATTTTTTTTTAATTATAGTTTAAAAACACAAAACACAAATGACGTAATGTTATTGAGTACGTTTGATACAATAGGAAAATATATTCATTATTACTACGAAATTAATGAATGATGATTATTTTTCAAAATGGTTCTTCTTTCAAGTCTATAGAATTAACTGGACATCGATTATAATTAACTTGCAAAATGCTTCTCAAATTCATAACAAAATAATAGTTTGTAATTATAGCTTAAACAAAAACGAAACATATTTGATACCCTACTCAAAATTGTAGACAAATATTTATTTTTTCAATAGCACTAATTAATATCCCTTGATCGGGTTAACTGGATGGACAAATGGAAACTTAACGTGCCAAAATTTGTATGCAACTTGCTACAAGGCAACTAACAATTAAAAAGGTTCCCCTATTCGATAGATAACTTAATGAGACATCATACGCCGAGCCAGGAGATGAAGTTGAGGTGAGGACTCAGACGACGCTGAGTGGCAAGTGCGAAGCAGTAGCGGAAGGAAGCTAAGAATTAGAGGCAGACAATGGATGCGGAAACAATGGAAGGGAGGCAGAGGAGGTTTGATAGCCTGCGTACTTCCGCCTCCTGCTCCCCTTGAGGAGACCGTCTCTCCTATGTACTAACAATGCAACCTTCAGATACTCGAGGGAAAATGATAAGTTCAAATTGTATTCATTGTAAGGGCTCTCGTGGAGTAGCGTCGTACGAACGTTCTGGGTTCCCTAAGGGTCAGGGTCAAATCCCTAGATAGGATTGTCTTCATAAAACCATCCTATGCTGAATAAAGTCATAAGGGAGTAAATTCCAATTATAACTAATGATACGGTGCTCGTTCAACACGCGTAGGAGTCTATTCCAATTTTAAAAAACCCGTCGAACAAATACCACAAAATGCTTTTAAATAAAACAGCTCAAGTTAAGTAATATGACTGGAAATTCGCCATTAATTTGTTTTTTAATTTTCCGTTCCTATAATTAGACAATTTTGGCCTGATATCTGAGGTTGGCGATCACTGCTATAAATGTTCTTCTACAGTGTTAACAGTAACAGGTTAGGCACAAAGCAATGACACCGTGTCCTATGATTCACATGAGTAACCTTTCTTGACGGAGCTGAGACCTTCACAGCAGATCGTCCAGCCTTCACGCTCCCTCACCAAGTAACACGTCGGAACACATGCCTTCAAACCATTGGACTAATAGGCAGCACATGTCATTTGATGACAGCTGTCGAATGAACTAAATAAAATTGAGGTCAGCCGTTTCTTGCGATTGAACAAGATACTATTCCATGATATTCATCGACAGACACATTTCACACCGCTGAATGAAGTTTATTTATGGACGTTCGTGCATTTGTAGAATCATATTCAAAATATGTAATGGGTCCGTTCACTGAAAGGAAAAGTCATCTTTATTCGGTTTTATGTCATTCGATGAGAATTTGAGGGGATAGAATGATATTGAAATAATGAAAAGGGGGTCAAAGGCTCAAATAATTAACAATATCACCCGACCGTGAATCAAGCCAACGGGTTTTACCTGTTTTTTCTCTACTCTCTCTTATTATTAATACATTTATTTCCCTTAGTATATGATTATATACTTGTAGATTTGTTACTGACAATTGTGTACGTATTATATATTAAATTGAGAATATATTACAAGAGTAGTAAGAGAGGACGTCTGTTAGAGCACTTGATGAATTATGCAGCGGAGAAAACAAATTAAATTAAGGCACAATGTTATTTCTATTACAAGCAGCTTACACCCGTCATCAACACATTATGAGTTCCATAAGCTCTTTTTAATTTACAATTATTTTCGCTGGCTAGGCGCGGTTTAAGTGTTTCGTTTTATATAACGGTATTCGTTATATACGAATTCCCCAGCAGTGGAGGATAAAATATCTTGAAAAATTGGAACCCCTGGGAGATTGTAGGACAAAGTATAGAAGAGAAGCTTTTTCTGTTTTCTTTGTCGAATACAATCCAAAAATGCAAATCCCAATATCTTTATTTTTAGCAGAAAGATGAACACACCAGGGCATACAAATTGAATAGATAGCTTCTACTTAGAATTTTTTGTTGGCTATAACTTAGGCAGTGCCGAACGTACGGCATTTCAATTTTCGGATACAAAAGAAGCTTCACAAAACAATCTTTATAAGACTTGGCATCCCTTTCAAGTTCATAAAAAATCCAACCACCCTAATCCCGTAGCACAGTCTTTGCACTGCACCATCCCTATAATCCTCCTCGGAGACGGCAGTTAACGGCAGTGGCCTCGGGACCAGCTAAAATTACGTGACAGTGACAGACCTGGTAATGGCCAGTTTCTGGCATATCCTGAGCATCTGTGGCTCTCACCCTCTTATCCAGTGACGCGGCTGACGGAGGAGCGTGGGGGGGATTCCCAAGATTCCGCTTCCTCCTTCGCGCGCGAGGAAAGTGACAACCATGAGGACTTGGGAGGTCTCTGGGCTGCTTGTAAATACTGTATAAATGAGCGAGTGAATGAAAATTGTAAATATTGTATGAATGAGATCATTTATCACAATTACTTATCGTCCAATGAGGCAGATAGTAACTTTATCATAATAAAGTTGTTGTTGATTTAAAAAAAAAAAAATAAGACTTGGACGCATTGAAAAAAACGGATACAGACAGACAAAGCAGAGTCAAGAAGACAGTGTTGCCAGCTCGTGCTATAATTTGTTCTTGGGGCAGGGCAGGTGGATCAACATCTGCTTCTCAATCATATCAAGGAGGTGCCTTAGCCCTTCTCAAATGTCTCAACATTTCATAGCAACTTAAATACTACATTGCCACGGAAATAGTACAAGAAAACCATGTTAAGTTCCTTTTGAGAGAGGGTTTCCGGTTAAAAGATACGTTCAGTTCTCAGAATCATGTTCAGCCTGAGTTGAGTTTTTGTGAGTTAGTGTTATTACAATTATTATTACAGATTAAAACTGTCACGTTTCAGTAGTCCATCTCCAGGTCAGAAGTTTGCATTCCACGCAAGGGAAAAACTGACATTCCGAATGAATTGAAGGGAAAAATGGCACGTAAAAAAAGGGCCTTAAAAGAAATAAAAATAACTAGTTAATCAAAGAATCAATCGCTCTTTTTCCACTAATAAAATATATTATATTTATTTCGACGAAATTATATTACTATCAATTATGAACTACATGGTATTTTTCAAAAAAATATAAACAAACCAAACAATGGACGTTGAAGGTAAAAAAAAAAAATTACGATAGACACGCGTTTCAGCGACATTATATAATAACTACAAAGTATTTAGTCAACTATTATGAATAATTGATTATTTATTATAAATTAATTATATTATATTATTAATTATAAATAATTGCATTATAAATGCAAAAACAGTTCTTTTATTTGTCAATACCATTAAATTTTGGTGAAAAATGTCGAAGTCGCGGTACATTCTTTCTTTACTATTCTATGACGCTGAAAATAATTCGTTACCAAACATCTCAAAATAAATTTTTGAAACATCATTTAAATTACGAAGATATAACGAACACATAATTTGAATTTATACAAACAGATATTACCCAAATTTAAAAAAACAAACACGAAACTAATGGATTTTGCAATGGGTTGATCTCAATTATGACGCCTGAATCGACATTGGCGTGACCACATGAAAAAACAATGACCTTGAAGTTGTAGTTTGCACGCTGATTTTGTTCGGGTTTTTTTTTCTGTGATTTTACAACCTCAGGTTTGGAGCAGATAGAAAATAATACTATCAATAGATAATACGGTATACTACTGATACTAACAACTAACGTTCCATCATATGAGCCAAAGTCCTACGGTACGGACTAATTTCTATCCGGTGGATTGAATAAATTAGACATTCACGAGGACGTGAATACATTATGCAAAGCAGTTCAATTGCACTATAATTCAATGCCGCTCTTGGAATGAGCTGATTGCGTCAACGACGTCAAAAAGCTACGTCAGCCCACGTCAAAGCTCAGACTCAAAAAAACTGTTACAATGATATCAGTCAATAAGTAAAACATATTCAAAATATTAAAACAGTTATGAATTCCACAAAGTCCGAAATCGCTCATCAATTACTAAAATTAAAAAAATTTAAATATTCGACACATGAGTAATAAATAATTAAAAAATCTCATCGCTGCTACTCGCCCCATTAATGGTATGAAAAACGTATAACTTTTAAAATAATTTATATGAATTTAAACTTTTAAAATAGGTTTGACTCCTTGACTTGCCTTATTTAGGAGCAGATAGGAGGGGTTCGATTTCTTGTACAAATTATTTTTTATTTTTTTATTATATGATCTGATATTATAGAACCTAATTTAGTATCAATGCTTTCATGGCTATTAATTAATTTTCTAATTTTCTAGTATGGTATAACAAGGCAACACCATATGGTGCCCTTCCACTTGTATATCCCGGTATAACAGGCGTATTTTTTGTTTAAGATCTTCTTTCCATCTAATTGATAATTTTCGATTTCTTCTACCAACAAAAGATTTATTGCATGTCCCACAATCTATTCTACCTTTTAACTGAATCGGTTCTTTAGTGAGGGAATTTAGCTGTCAAAAACTTTCTCGGCGAATAAATAACATATCGTGGAAAGACGGAAGTTTTATTAATTTGAGTTTGAGTTAATCTTGCGAATAAGATCCTAACAACTTTATGAGAGTATAATTATAAATGGCACACAAATTACAAGTCGTCAATCATAATCTTTAATTTTATATGCTAGTCCAAATTTATAGTTTTAAGAAAATAAATATATATTTCACAAAATTGACTAGGTATTCCCTCTAAGTGTCATGTTTCTAGCAAGTCTAGAGCAGCGGACACACTGGGACCAGGGGATAGTGTGGCTACAGTGAGGATACAGCCGAGCAGAATCATAACATAATAAAAATAAACAACGAAACCTCAAAAAATTAAATATTAAAGTCCTCATTTTTGTTCACATGGTTACGGACAGTGAGTTCAAAATAATTTAGGGGTTATTTCCAAGAGAGTTTTGAAAGGCACGAATATTCGTGCAAACCTCTCTGATAAGATGGAAAAATAGAAATGGTATGATGTATTAACGATATTTCCAGCATAGATAGCATCAGAAAATATATAGTTATAGAGAAAAAAGAATGGTCTGAGGACATAAGAGAAGAAATAGACGACAAGAATTAGATTGTCTGATGTATTAGAAAACGTCAAATAAATCTATCGTGTTTTTTTTTTTTTTTAATTAAGAAAAAATGGAAATGTTGCTCTGAATGACATTTTAATTCGTCTGGAGTCTCTTCTTTTCAAATCAGCCTGCCATCCAAAATTGGTCCCATCTCGAGGGAAATTTAAGATTCACATCGATCGACAGTTTTATAATGCTAAAAATATTATAATGCTAAAAGTAGAAGGGGATTGAGCAGAACGTGTACCTGGCTCGTGACTTCATGGAAGTCACTGATGGTTCCTGTTATTTTTAAGTAAACAACCGCACCCCTCCTTACTTCCCTTACTCCTTATTCCCTGAACTATCCTTTTCTTATACATGTATGTCTCAGCTTTAGCCACAGACCACACTCGTCCCTAGACCTTCCACCGAGTATGTAGTAATCATAACTCTTAATATTTGTATATACCAGTGTTTTGCTAGTACTTCATAATAAAGCATTTCTTTCTTTTCTTTTAAAAGACTCTCCTTTACAAAGATTATTTAACTGAGGACTGAGTGATTTTTTTTTTCTTAAAAAATTGGTTAGACGAGAATAATTTATTACAGAAAATAATTATTCTCATGTAGAAAAATATTTTTCTAATGTTGTTTATTGAATCCAGTTAATCTTCCACTTATTGCAATTCTAATATTTCTGTTACCTTCTGTCGACATCGTGTGTTTCATTACCCTTCTATAATAAGCAATAGTTTCGGAAGGACAACTACAAATTGAAATATCAAACATTTATTTAAATGAATCCAATCTAATGTCGTTAATTTAACCCAGAAAAGACAAATTTACTGTTATACTTATCAACTTCTGACAAGAAGAAAACTATTTTAAATACATTCAGCAAAAGAAAGGAGATTAAGAATTTACTAGACCGGATGGGGACGACTATTGGGCAAAGCTATCAGAGATAAGGAATTCTTGGATTCGAAACCCAGTCCTGTCAATATGTTTTTTCTTTTGACTAGCATTGATCGATGATAATAATGATCAAACAATGGCACATAAAAGATTTTAAGAAAAACTTTTGAATACTAGTACAAAATACTAATAGTAGTACAAAGTACTACATAAATCTTAATAAATATTAATATCCTGCCCCCCCCCTTCGGACTGAGAAACTACCACATACACAAGAGCAACATGTGTCTGTACCAACATAAAACTATTTCCTCTAGAACAATCCTTTCAACCCTCGGATTTCAGAAGATATTAAATTCCCTCAGATCAAATAAAATGATTTACACTGCAAAGAAAGTTTTCCTCTAAGCGCCAGAGTAGAGTTATCGCAGCGGTAAACCGTTTTATGACCGATTGTAGGCTAATTATCGAACGCTTTGATTCTTGCAGCAATAAAATTGTGCAGATAACTTTAATTATCTCAGCTTTGCTTTAAGTACCCCGCCTTCCTTTGACTAATGATAAAATTGAGCGATAGCTCCATCTAGGTTTAAAAAAAACTTCGCTTGCCGGCAGATGGTTGGCCAACACATGGTGCAGGCAGAGTTCGCCTGATTAACGAGAAAAAGAACTTGTATGAACATGAGGCATGCGTTCTATGTTTAAGAAAAAAAAAGGTGTTGGTTTTTTTTGATTGGTTCAATTGAGATTTCTCTCGCAGCTATTATTCATTCGGTAGTTCGTTTCTACTTGACGGTTCTACACGGCCATCTATTAGTTATATAATGCTAAGAATATTGTAATACTAATATTATATATAATGCTAAAAGTAGAAGCAAGCCCCTGCTAGTGTATACCTGCCTCTTGACTTCATGGAAGTCACTGGTGGTTCCTGTTATTTTTTTAAGTAAGCGATCGCATCCCTCCAAGACCTCCCTCCCACTTCCCAGAACTACCCTTTTCTTATACATATGTCTCAACTTTAGCCCCAGACCCCACTTGCTCCCGCAAATTCCACCCACTCTTAATATTTGTATATACCAGTGTTTTGCTTGTACTTCATAATAAAGCTTTTCTTTCATTTCGTTTAAAAGACTCTCCTCTACAAAGATTATTTGACTTATTGACAGGACCGTTAGAATACATTTGTCATACCTTTGCTCAAAATTAAGGGTACTTAATCATTTGCTGGAACATCGACAGATCAAATTGGACGTGGAACTGGTACGAGAAAGTTTTAAGACCTGCTTGTCATTCACCACGAGGTGAAAGAGAAGGCGGCCGCGATGAATGCTGATAAAGTAGAATCCATTTGTACTCAATTGAATGGAAACGGATGAATAATTCCGAATTATTATTTAATTCAATAACTTATATTCAAAGAATAAAACTAACCACGCTAATTAAATCTAATATCAATCGAAAATTATCAGGGTATTGCTTGCTGATTTATTCCCAAGAAAGAATCGTCTCTTAAATCCCTCCGTCTCTTTTGACACTTCTCAAGTTGTGTTAATTGCTTTGCGTCAATGTTGGCTGTGGTTATGGTCCATTGTGCTCATTTGTACAGATCACAGGCCTAGCGTGAACCAGGAACAATTAATTCTCTTATCAGGAAATGCCTTGTGCGACTATCATTGAGCGTAATTTCACACGTACGCTTTTGTTGTTGTTGGTTTTTTTTCAAGACCAGAAAACCTTAGGTTTTCAGCCGTTACTGGACTTGGGACCACCCCCCTCCACCGGTAAATTTAGAGAAATGAAATTTTAAATGATGGACCAATCTGGTATTCGGGAGATACGATGAATACAGCTGTAGCGACCGCTAACTGCATAAGATAAATCACCCTATACACTATATATATTGCATATATATTGTAAATTAATTTAAACAAATGTAAATAACATAAATAAGTCATTGCAAATGTGTAAACAATAAAGATGTCACAGCTGCAAGCCGAGTGTTAACCGCTAACCCAAAGCAGGTAGAAACCCCACAGCCTTCGGCTGCCTACACAAAGACCGACCACTTACTTAGCCCTTATTGGTTACAACAACGAGGGAAATGATTGGGCCTAACGAGCCACCACTAACTATAAATAGGGGCAGATCTTGGGCTGTAATTCACTCTCCTCCTAGCGAAGCTACTCGACTTGCAGCTGCGACAGTATTCAAGAATTTGGTCTTCTTCCTTATGAAAAACCTCTACATCTCTTTCTCTCCTCACCTCGCTATGTTTTTGGTCCGGTGAAGTCAAACCCCGCACCTTCCTAGCGGGAATCTCTGCCTTCGTCTCGCTAAAACTAGCACCTCCTTGGGAAAGACCTCTCCCTCGCGGACGACGGTTGCCGTGGCCCTGCAAATTTTCCTAGCGGCCCTCCTGCGGTAATTCAGTCTGACTCGCTCCGATTCACACTCGCCTTTGGAATCCGGGCGGTTTTGATAACGAGTGTGAATTCGTGGTCATTCCAAGACCACACAAACTACCTACCCTATACCTCTTCTCCTGAACATAGTGCATTGTCGGGGCACTTACCTATCAAAAATGGAGTCAGATAGTAAGACCGTCATGAAACGATTGTCCAGGTTATACACGTAATAAACCCTCGCTTCGTCACCAAGGCTAGGGTAACTAGGCACCCCCCTAGTGACGACCCGACAACAGCCATCTATATAAAACACGAGCTAGTGTCACTAATGAATTAAATAATTAACCCTCGAAGTCCTGCTTAGCCGTGAGTAATTGCCGTTTTGTATTATCAAACTATAAATACATAAAGTCCGTAAAACTATCATACACCTTCTCTTCGCAACTCTAACTCAACCAGTGTATTTTTAGAGCCATGTTAATTGGGAATATGTACCACATTTAATAAACCGACGAATAATTATTAATAAGAAAATCAGAAGTAATTTTTTTCCTATACAGAAGTTACACCATCAAAAGTACAATCGCAATTTTCTTAAAAGTCCATTACAAAAAGTTCAATACAACTGTCCATATTTAATAGTTTTCCCGACAGTTACGAAATCATTTAGTAGTGGGATGCATCACACTCGACTTGAATTTTGATCTGTTTCGGACACTTGGTTCACCACAACGAGCCGAGAGGAAAATGGAAACATATAAAAAGACAAAAATGCGCAAACCAAAGCAGTTTTGTGAAGAGTCTGCACACGCACTGATATTCCCACAGTAGAAATAGATTTAAATCCAATGACGTGCGGTCTTTATCGTACTGTGTGCTTGCGTCTGTCCGAGGTTTCACATATCATGCATTATACATTCGGCCTCAACAGGATTACATATATATATATATTTATTTGGTTTAATCGGTGTACAGCAGGCATATATTTTAAGGGTATCATATAATCAATTTAATATAAATAATTAGCATCTGAGGTTTTTAAAGATTTCAAAAGTTAGAGTAAAGTGCACTTCAATTTTTCAAATGCCTGCACACATGTATACATGTATATATATAAGGGATACTCGAAAAAAATTAAAACAGTAAGCCTTTCAAGGAAAGTTGTGTGATTAAATATGTCGACGTTTCCCAGGAAAATTCTTTGAGAGTAAAAAAAGTAAAAAAAAATATACAAGATGTATAAAAGCATTAATAATTAACTTCATTAATCAATTAATTAAATTCAGGGAATATTTAATTTTACGACACTAAACAAATATGTTTAATTAATAAAATTCGATATTTTTTTATTTTTTTGAAAATCTAAAAACACATCACAAAATGCAATAGCTAGTGATAAATTTATATTTCTCAATCTTCATATATAATAGTTGTATATATACTTATTAAAATACTCTTTTTTTGGATTATTATTATTATTTTTTATGACATTTCAGATTAATTATGAATCGAATGCTATATCATGCAATATATATTTTAACAAAAAAAAAATAAAGACTAATTTGGTAATATGTAAGAAATACCAACTGAAATCGGACGGAAAGACATTAAATGACCTGTTGTTAAGGTCTTTGCTGCTATTGCACTAAAACCTTTATTCTCTGGAATATCCCAGAAATCATTTTTACGCAGTCTTTAATATGACCTTAACGATGAGCGATCATATCGTATGACTGAGATGATCTGTCAGAATTACTTATTGCCCAATAAGCCAGATTGTAATTTTATCATAATGAAGTTTTTTTCTATTTTTAACCATGAGCAATAAATAAAAATATTAAACAGCTTTTGAACTCTTATAAATATTTGAAACGGGCCCGGCTTTTTTAACATTAAATAATTCTTAATTCTCGTTATTGTTTTTTATATATGTACCTTTCAAATGCCAAACATACACACAACCCCATCACCTTCATTAGTCAGTTCAGTCCAGTCACGTATAATGTGTATCATTATACTTGTCTATTCCATTATATAATTTATATAAAATAACAAAACCTGTATATAATGTAGCGACGCTACAGGAAATACAAACATAATTTGTAAATAGATTCGCCTGAGAATCTATAATTGTATATAATTATCTGTAAATTTAAAGGGGTGACAGATGACAGATAATCCTTTAAGGGGTTTGTAGGGCAAATATTGTGTATTATGGATCAGAACCGTCATCTTAGTCAACATTATAGATATTTTTGTAATTAAGTAATTGATTGATGGTTATTATTTACTTTTTATGACTTTTGCAGTAATTGTCTTGTCATTAAGGCCATTAATAGGAACAACCTTGGAATATTTCATACGACTAGGTCAAACAGAATACTTACGATCACACGTAGGGATTACGGTAGTCAAAAATAGCTCTTTATCTGAGCGATAAGTGTTTTGATGTTATTTCGGGTGTTATGTCCAAGTGCAAAACAGATAAGGACAGAATAGTAATGAATGAATTTATGGTAGATTTGCTATTAGCATCCGGACAAGGTAGTTTAAATTTAAACTTGTATTACACAGGTAGTTTTCAAAATTAATGCATCTATTTGGAAGTTACATTAATTATTACATATTAGTACATTACATACATTAGTTACATTATCAATTGTATTCGAAACCAGTATTCTCTAATTTTTTTTTCCGGATATATATGTTGGAAACCAAGAAAAAACAAAAGTCTCTGATCTTTGGATCTACACACGATGGTGTAGAAATAAAAACGAATCGCCAACCAACCCCTTTTATATCCTAAATGACTAAAGTAAATATGGTTGGCTTTTATAAATTATATTCGGCAATTAAAAGTTCTAACAAATATTAACCCTACAGTAATATTATTACTATTGTACAATATTTTGTATTAACAGGTCAACAGTACAATTGAGGTCAGTACAATGACAGTTTTAAAACCTTTGAAAACCTCAAATGCTAATCTGCTTAAATGGAAAAAATGTGTTTTTTTACATGTCAAAGAAATGATTTTTTTTCTCTTTAACCGCCCCATATAGCTCATTCAAATAAACGATATAGAACGCAGTTTTTCAAAAAAATTAATTAATTAACTTTTCCATGTGGATTTGGTAGGTCTCTGGACTGTTTGTAAATACTGTATGAATGAGCGAGTGAATGAATATTGTAAATATGGTATGAATGAGAACAAATATCACAATTACTTATTGCCCAATTTGGCAGATTGTAATTTTATCACAAGAAAGAAATTTCTATATAGATGTAACTTTTAAATATTAAAAACCTACCATAAATTATATATATATATATATATGCCAAAGTTCAAGACAACCCTAAATATTCTAAACAAAGAAAAATATTTGAGCATTTTAAAGGACCACGCTATTCCTTCTGGGCATAAATTAATTTGCTCAAATTGTATCATGGAGCAAAGACAACGATCCCAAACACACTTACAAGTGGTGTACAGCTTTTTTTTAAAAGAACAAGATGAGGTAATCATAAAAATTATGAAGTGGCCATCACAATCTTCCCATCTCAACACAATCGATTTGCTGTGTGAAGAACTCGATAGACAAGAGCTTGAACATAATTCAGTTTCTAAAAGACATCTTATGAAGATTTACCAAAGTTGTTGGGCCAATATGAGTTTCGAAAAATTAAACTAACTTTATGTGAGGATGCCTAGATCTGTCAAGGCTGTTATTAAAAGTAAAAGAGGAGTTTTCCTCGAAAAGACTATATGAATGAAAACATGTAATTTTTTTCCAGAATTCTTCTTCACGTCATAACAACAGAAAACTGTTATACATTGTGTTAAAACACAAAACATTTAAACTAAACATTAAACATTAAACTAAACATTTTTTGTTCAGTAATAATTTATCCAGAGGTCTTATATACGTTTCAGAGACAGTGCCCATTTTTTTTTAAATTAAAATTTTATAGATAAAAATAAGCACGTAAACATAAACAAAACAACTAATAATAGGATATGCGAAGAAAAATTACATTGAGATGGTCTGGGTACAAGCCAAGACCTGTCGGCTTCCTCTCATTTGAAAAAAAAATAATTTCGAAATATTTTTAATAATTTTACCCCACAAAATTGTAAACTATCTCACCACGGGCACTGTAAAATGCTTTTTTACAAATCGGTACGTTTTTTTTTAATTATTAAATTAGAACCGAGATGGTATAATTTCCTGCACCAAATTTAACTATACAAGGGTGTTAATGTTTCATTATAATAAAGCAGACAATAAGGCTTGGGCTTCTTGGGCCGCGTGGTTAAGAAGAAACTTGCCGAAGTAAAGTTTTCAAGACGATGAGAATAGTATGAACTAAGCTTTTCCCTTGATTAGTACTTATTAACGTTTGACTTCTTTATTTCATATAATTTTATTTGACCAAAACAATTTAAGTCCAGGAGTAGAAGATGGCCAGTTTCCTTTGGAAGGAAAAGGACCAATCCGATGTAAAGACCAAAACGCATAGAGAAACAATTTATTTATTAACAAATATATTGGGTCGATACAAGACAACACGCACAATCTCAACACCGTGGATTGTTCTTATGGAAACGAGTACCGTAAACCAGAACGACGTGCAACCAGTAAAATGTTTGACCATTTTTAATAATGGCATCGAAAAACAAATACTATTCCTCGTAATTAGATTTCGACGAGTAGTAGTTGTCAAGCGAAAGCGCGCTCAATTATTCAATCTCTCTGCTTCTGTCAGTTTGAACTGTCACACTGCTATAAATATAACATTGAGGATTTAAGGCAGAAATATATTGTTGACGTCAAGGAAGGGTTAAAGACCGAGTCTCGGCAGGGGGTTGAACTTTCCCCGTAACCCCCGGTGCCCGCTAACAAACTCCCACTAATCGATTTATTGCTGTAGGCCCGCCAGAACCTGCGGGGCGGCCGGATCAGATCGTTCAATCACTTCGCACAAAACTCTTCTCGATCGAATTGTACTTCGCGGAAACAAACAACAATCCAGTCATTAGACGAGAAATTAATATTTTTTCGCTAATATTTATCATGCGCCGAGGTTATGTTTAAACCGTTTATGTAATTTGCAAAACAAATCGAGACACTTTTTAGAGGATAATCGTCAAGGATACAAACAACTTAGGAGCTATTGTGACTAAATAATTCCAGTACAGAATAATAATAATTGACGCTTTTTCAAGTTCGGCTGTCATTTATTACTAATAAATAGATATTTCAAACTACTAAAAGTTGTCTTTACAAATGTAATAGTATTGTTTCAGACGAGTTAAGAGTTTTTCTTACTGTTTATAACAATTCTCTCAACAGAATGTGGACAACAAACACTGGGTGCGCAGGCAATTTAATCTCCGTATCATCCCCCCAGAAAAATATTTTTTTCATTTTATTTAAGAAGGTTAGTTTGTAGTGTTCAGATTGCTTATTCTTCAACAGTACATAGCATTTTCAAATGCTCTGTCTGTAACATGAATACCTGTCAAAATTGACATAGAACAGTCAATACATTTCTGTGATAAAAAATATAATACATTTAGAAGATATCTAGCTTCTGTGATACTGACTTCAGTCTTGGTGATACGGTGGCGTGCAAGCTTGACAACTGCGAAGTTCCCCTTGCCAATGGTCCTCTCTATGTCGTAGAAGCCGACTCTGATGTGAGCCTTACGTTCCGACATCGTACAGACCATGGTATTCTGACCAGCACTAAATACAACTACACCATCAGGCCATCACGCACACACTGCCGGCTCGCCGGAACCCGGAGAGAGTCGGTTGGTGCCGATGGCAGCCGAAGCGAGGCGAAGTCTCCCGAGCGCGGAAGTGGGGGGATAGCGGATCCGTAGATCGGTAGACTCGCTCCGTTAGACTTATGTATTGTTGTAAAATAGCTCAATGCCGAAGAAAAGGACATACAAACATTTGATAAATCCCTCTACGCATATAGGTGGCTTTTGTTCTGCTGGAGAATTGAGGTGAAGAAGAAGCCACGTGTTAAAAGAGTTGTTCAGAGTGCCGAAAGTACAAAAGTCATAAAATTGTCAAAGCTGATGAGTGATGCCACATAAGCTACTGACGAAAGCCATTCATGGAAGACAGTATTGGAACCATTCTTCAAAGAGACCCACATACATGACTATAGAGAAAGGGAGAGCCTAACTACTGAAGAGAAAAACTTTCGGAGAAAATCAGCACCTCAATCAAGGTCAGAACAGATAAGTAGTAAAAATACAGTACTTAAAGTATCCTGAGGATTCGGATGGATATTCAAGGAGGAAGATGCTTACAACATGGTGGAATGAAGAAGGTGTCAGAGCAGGTTTTTATTTGGCCGAGAACCCACAGAATATATACAACGATTCCATCTCGGTTAAAAACAGTTTGCATTCGATTCATTTGATGTCAGGCTCCACCAATTGGCGGAAGACTTAGATCACGTCTTGTATAAGAGACCAAATGCGGATTTTCGAGAACGTGTGCGGAGAACAGCTACTGGATTGTTGGAGGCCCTGAAGGCACGAGTTATCGATGTGTGGATCCCCAAGGTGGGGAGAGGACGCCCGCCGCTGGCTAGGGTCGCTACAACCTCTAGCTACCGTCCGGCGAGCGTCAAGAAAGAGATAATATGAGGTGGACCTATGGTCTTTCACACTTGCTGGCGGCTTGTCGGCGGGCAGCTTAATTCGCTTTGATCTGACTTCATAAGATATTAGAAGGTGTGTGTCCTGACAAAGCACTATGTTCAGGAGAAGAGGAACAGGGTAGGTTTTATAGGTAGTTTACCTGGTCTTGGAATGACCACGAATTCACACTCGGTATCTAAGGGTAGGCGAAAACCGTCCGGATCCCAAAGGCGAGTGTGAACCGGAGAAAAGCAGACTGCAATGCCGTGTGAGACACTACTAGGTAAAGTTTGTAGGGATGGGGCTCACTTTCACTTTACAATGTGGGAAACCTACAAACTAGAACCTAAGACTAAAGCGTTCCTGCCTCGACTACTTCTTACCATCGATGGGGGAACGGAACGGGGGTTATCGTGTTAAACACCGGGTTTTCAAGTATTGTAGGGTCGAAAAATTTGATGTGTCTACGTTGAATGGCACCCTAGGCAGCTCATGAATCATGAGCATGCATCTCGTGAAGCTCACTGTTGTTCCGTTTCTTCCAAGTGCCGGTTCTGTATGTTCTGCAACTTCGGCCAGTTTCGCTGCTTATATAGGCAGGCCAGTCGTGGTGGGGGTGGTTCCCCCACCTGCGGCTGTTTCCCCCACTACCTTCCTCCTCTCTCTCTTACTTGACGCGTTAAAGTCTTTATTAAAATAAGGAAACATATATAGATATTTTCTGGGGCGAGAAGAGGGAAAGTTCTAATTATTCGTAATTAAGAAGTTGCCAGAACACACCATCATAGGATATATCCCACCATGTACTATGGAGGTGCAGTGAATAATTTAATTTGTTATTGTTTAAAGTATCATCTAAACCAGGTATGGGCAACCTTTGACATGTTATGGGCCAAACTTTAGTGTGCAAATACGTTCGCGGGCCGCGTTTAAAAGTAGTGCATTTTAAAGTAGTGTTCATAATTTTTAGCGATAGATATCAGTCAGCCATGAAATAATACGACAATGTTATTACAACACAATTTATTAAAATAACAAAATGAAATGAAAAAATAGGTACCTACAGCATTAAATTAAATCGTTAAATTTAGAATTGTTACAAACTACGAAAGTTAAATAGCGACACCGAAATCAATGAGACACTTGAGCTTGAATTTGGGAAACTAATTCATCGATGTTTGGATTAATTCCACTGGTACAAAGACGTAAAGAATTTTCCAAATTATCGTCAGTCAGCCTTGTACGATGTTTTGATTTATTAACTTTCATCAATGAAAAGAACTGTTCGCATTTATAAGTACTGCCAAACGCACAAATCAATCTTCTTGCAAATTTTCTAAGCTGCGGAAAATGGTCTTCTTCGAGGTATTTTTTGTAGAAATCGCACAACTCCACGTCTTCAAATTTAGATTTTAGGAGTGAGTTTTCTTGAATCTCGATCAACTCCATTTGCAAGTGTATTGGAGCATTTTGTACATTACTTTTTGTTGGAGTAGCAAATAAATTGAAACAGTCTTCCATGTGTTTGAAATCGCTAAATCTGATCGAAAATTGCTCCGACAGTAACTTGAGTTCTTCAGCATATTGAGCGTAAGCAATATTTTCATACGCAGAGAGCGTGGTGAAATGGTAACTGTTACCAGACAGCATATGTGCCTCCCACAAGCGGATTTTGTTCTGAAACGCTTTCAAATGGCTGTACAAATCATTTACTAACTGTCCTTGTTTTTGAAGTTTCAAATTTAAATCATTCAAATGGCCTGTAAGGTCGACAAGAAATGCTAAGTCACATATCCATTTTGCGTCACTCAATTCAGATAGTGGTTTATCTTTTATTTGCATAAATTCTGCTATCTCATTTCTAAGCTCGTAAAACCGTTTCAGCATTTTCCCTTTGCTTAGCCATCTGACTTCACAATAATATGTTACGTCGTCATACTCGGCTGATATTTCATCCAAAAACGCCTTGAACTGACGATGGTTAAGCCCTCGGGATCGAATAAAATTGATGGTTTTTACTACCACATTCATAACATTCTGGAGTCGAATGGACTTAGAACACAAGTTCTGTTGGTGGATAATGCAATGAAGGACTATCAAACCATCTTTTTGCACATTTAATTCAGTTGCTTTTTCATTCAAAATTCCGATGAAACCTTTACGTAAGCCGACCATAGAAGGTGCACCATCTGTGCATACTCCAACTAATTTCGACCATGGCAAGCCAAAACTTGTGAATACCTTTTGAACTTCATTAAAAATGTCCTCTCCTGTAGTGGTTCCTTTTAGCGGCTGTAAAGCAAGCAATTCCTCAGTAATAGTGAATTCTTTATCAACACCTCGAATAAATATAGCCAGTTGAGCTATGTCAGACAAATCGGTGCTCTCGTCTAATGCTATGGAAAATGATTCAATACCAGTCATACGGCCAGTCAATGTTGTTTTTATATCATTAGCCATCATTTCTATACGTCGTACAACGGTTCGTCTTGACAAACTAATTTTTTCAAATTCATTTTTCTTTTCAGGACACAAAACACTGCAAACTTCTGACATACACTCCTTGATAAATTCTCCTTCGGCAAATGGTTTCAATGACTTTGCCAATTTTGAACTAACTATAAAACTAGCTTTCACAACATTATCAAGTTGTGTTCTTTGTCTATGAAATATTTGCTGCTGTTTTTCCAAATTTGCGGTAAGTTTCTGGATTTTGTCTTTTCTTATTTGTCCTGTCAGTGAGAGCAGCGTAGGATGCTTAGTTGAGTAATGCCTCTTTATATTGAATTCTTTCATCACCGAAATGGATTCATTACACATCAAACAAATAGGCTTACCATTGTGCAAGATAAAGAAGAATTCTTCAGTCCATTTTTCTTGAAACTGGCGACCCTCTGCATCTACTTTTCGTTTCCTTCCACCAGACATCATTTTCATTTACTTATCGTTCGATAAACTTAATAAGAAAATAGGTATAATTAGTAAGCACTCAAGATGCACACAAAGTCACAAAGCAAACTTATCACCACGGTAGCTCGAATAGGACTGAACTAAGTTCCGGCCATCCACCCGCTTATATAGGCAAAATGAAGGAATGATCTAGAATCGTCTAGTGTAGAACAATACAATTTCGAAGCAATAATCCTTTGTTGCGCCGCCAGTGTGGCGGCAAACATCAATGGCTTTGAACTTTGATGTTTGCCGCCTCACTCTTTGATGATCACCGCCACTCGGCTTGCTCGCTCACTTGATTCCATGAGTATGAGTAAGTAGTGTATTTTTTTTTTTTAAATTGGGTTTTTCAAAATGTCTCGCGGGCCGGATCAAATCTTACAGCGGGCCGGATCCGGCCCGCGGGCCGGCTGTTGCCCACATACGATCTAAACAATAGGGCCATTGATTTTCCTAATTTAATATAACGTAGAGATCGTTTAATGTCCTTTAGAAATTTAAATAGTTTCGCCCACAAAGTTCTGCCTTCGTTTAACAAGTCACCGATGTCGGTCGGAAGTCTGCGGTGTTCCCTGTAACTTTGGTATCCAAAAATTTCGGTGAGGATGTGGACAACGGCAAGGCTCACTCCGCAGTTGCGGCTCCTCAGTAGAGGGCTCAAAGACATCAGATGCCTGTGGGTGAGGTGAGTGTGGTCTATCCTCAGGCACATCCAAATTACTGCTCTTCAGGACAGGCTGTAGTTCTCATTTTGTAATTGTCAACACAAGTGCTAATAGCAAGCAGACTGTTTGTCTGTGATGTTTTGTTGAATAAATAAATTTGTAAAAAAACACTGAGATCACTTAGCACAGTACTCCCCCCTCCACAACTTTACTTGGTCTGCAATGAACTCTCGCTCCGAATGGGACCTCCTCCGGGAATGTTCTCTCATTAAACCAAACACCTTTTCTGGTTGCCATGTTTCTCCCGACGATCTTAATTCTCACTTTCTGTCCATCCCAACTGATTTATCGCAACTCCACCCCTCTGGTCCAATCAACACCACCCAGACAACTCCTTTTCTATAACATTTCTCCTTCCGACTTTATTTCCTCAATCATAAAACCAAGAACTAATTCGGTAGGCCTAGATGTCATTCTCTTGAATTTCCTAAAGCACTGTCTCCCTACAATTGTTGCCCTATTGCTTCACATTTACAACTTTTCCCTTCTATATTCCACATTCCCCTCTTCCTCAAAAAGAGTGAATGTTCTTCCATTAAATAAAGTGCCTAACCCTCCCTCCCTCAAAGACTGATTACCTAGCCATATTTATTTCCTCTAACTTTTCTAAACCCCTGAAAAGACTAGTTCAATCTTAACTTTCCTCATTTCTAGTAGCACGTTTAAATCCTCTACAATTCGCCTTTCGGCCAGGATTTTCTACCCAATCAGCTCTCACTAAAATCACGCAACACCTCCAGTCCACCATTGGCTAACAGCACACCAATGCATTCGGCTTAATCAATCCATCCTTCTATCGATCCCTTATCTTAGAGTGCCATCACCTGGTTTAAATCATTCGTATCTAATCACTCCCAGGTAGTACTCATCCCTGATCAACCTCATCCCAACCCGTTTCTTTGACTTCCGGTGTAGCTCTAGGTACATATGTTTCACTATTAGTCTCCGTTTCTACATAAACGACCTCTATACATCTACCCATAACTGCTCATTCCACCTGCATGCCGATGATACCCAAATTTACTTATCCTTCTCTCCTAGTAAGATACAATCCACCACCCTATTGATTCACGATGACCTGGACCGTTCACGTCCCTGCCTCTAACCCCTAATTGATATTCCCACCATCGATGAAAAAGCTAGCTTGGTCATTGACCAAACTTTATCCTGGAAAGACCACATTTTCCAAACCACCTGGTCTACAAACACTGATCCATTTCTACCCATAAACTGCGCAATCGACCCAGACATCTTCTCCCACAGACATTACATACGCGCAAATTCTACTTTCCTCTCTTTTATTCATCCATTTTGATTACGCTTGCATGGTACAAGGTGGTCTCTCTGGAAATCTCGAAGATCGGTTAATAATCGGCTGATAAACTGTTCTCTAAGATTTATACTCGCGATCCCCAGAGACTGTCGCATTTCGAAGTACCACTCCGTATTTCTCACAAATCTGCTTCTCTTGACCGTTCTTTTCTTATCGGTGCCACATCGTCCTTCATCAACTCTCCCAGTCTTTAAATCGAGACTTTACTAGTTTCGTATCTGCCTCCAATTCAACAATTCATAATTGATCGTCATTATTCTGTTTTATTTTATTACTTTATTTTTCATTCATATCAGCAATCTTCCAAGCTTTTTGCCCCCTGTGATAATTCCTATATTTAATAGAAATAGTCAAAAACTATTTCTTACAAAGAACTATTTATTTATTTTTTATTAGTAATCCTTTATTGTGCTAAAATTACAATCTGCCTTATTAGGCAATAAGTAATTAAGATAAATGCTCTCATTCATACCATATTTACAATTCATCATTCACTCGCTCATTCATACAATATTTACAGACAGCCCAGAGGCCTCCCAAATCCTGTTGTTCTCAGGACTTTTGATTGAAAGGATTAGATACGCTTGATGTTCGACTTTTTTGCTGTCCCCCATAGCTCTATTCCGTATGTCCAGATTGGCTTAAGTATAACTTTGTAGATTAGTAATTGATTTTCTATTGAGAGATGGAATGTACAGTAGTCTACATTTTCTATGTGAAGTAGTCTGTACAGTTGTCCAAAGCGTCTGTTTAGTTCTTGTCTTTTTAGTCTCGTATGTGGGTTCAAGGTCAGTCGTATGTTGAGATGGATGCCTAATTACCGTACTGTCTTGGATACAGGGAGAGGAATAGCATTAAAATAAACTAGTGGACAAGACTTGCGACAAAGGGTGAGGGTAATGCGGGAACATTTTGCTTCATTAACTTTAATCCGCCATTGGTTGCCCCAATACTCGATCTTGTGTTTTTGGTGTTTTTGAAGGTTATGGGATGCTATGCCGGGGTCTGGGTGGGATGACAAGACTGCAGTGTCATCTGCAAATGTGGCCAAGGAGGTATTGGGAGTAGAGGGGACATCAGCGGTGTATAGGTTATAGAGGACAGGACCCAGAACACTGCCCTGTGGAACTCCTGCATTTAAAACATTATTATATAAGTAGTTGACCATAAAAATGATGTACAGTTCTCCCTGGCACCTTCCCTTGCTGGAATTGAAGGCAATAAACAAGCTGACAAATCTGCAAAAGAAGCCGCAATAATGACGATTAGTCAATTATGGATGAACAGCTTCGTATTAGCCTCAGAACTCGAAAGAAAGATAGAACTTATGACGATGAAAAAATGGAGCGAAAAATGTGAGTTTAAGCCATTCGAGGAACTTCAAGGAACACACCGTTGACAGGTCTATCGTCAAGAAGAGACGGATGAGTATTGGACAGCTCAAGCTGACGCATCTACATCTCGTAGGACTCCACCGGTCTGCATGTAGGCAACAACCCACGATAGTCGAACATTTGTTCACATGGCCAAAATACATATAGGAACGTAGAAATAACCACATCAAAACTTAAATCGCGTGCGTTTAAACAACGAATGTTGTTCGTACCTAAAACAGTACCTAAACTGGGGTTTTTAGATCCTAGTCACTGGCTCATATCCGGTGACGCGGCTGACGGAGGAGCGTGGGGGACTTCCCAAGACTCCGCTTCCTCTTTCACACGTGAGGGAGGTGACAACCATGTGAATGAGGATTTGGGAGGCTTCTGGGCTTCTGGGCTGTTTGTAAATATTGTATGGATGAGCGAGTGAATGATCAATTGTAAATATGGCACGAATGAGAACATTTATCCCAATTACTTATTGCCTAATAAGGCAAATTGTAATTTAAGCACAATTATGATGTTATAATTTGTATGATCCAAGTCACTTGTGCATTCCTGATGATGCCTGATTTTGTCGTAATGTCGAACTGATAAATTTAAATACAGAAGAGACCCAAAGCTTTTATTTTGAATGTTTTTTTTTTTTCAAGAAAATCCTTAATTTATTTATTTCTTCGTCCTAGAGAAACTCGCTCAAACTGCTTCGAACCGAAAGCCAACATGACGCAGATGGGACTCTATTTTCCACACTTGCAGTTGGCTTCTCCTAGAGAGATGTCAGCTCAGCAGATTAGTATGTATTACGTATATAAGATTATACTTGAATATAGACGCATACAGGGTAGAAGGGTGAAGGAAGCCTTATAAAGAGCATAGCATACGTCATCGACTCTATGACGTCACCACTGCTCGATATACGCCGTTTCAAGTCTATCTTTATATGTGTCTCTTTTAACGGTTGATCTTTCACATTTGACTTAGTATGACGCAATCTCCGCTCTTTTGGCGACATACCCAGCCCTTCGAAAATAGTCCCGTTGAGCTAATATTAGAACAATAAAAAAAAAATAATAATAATAATAATCATAAGATAAAACGTCACTGCAAGAGAGTAAAACTTCAAGAAGTACCAATGAATCATATACGTTAATGTTTTCTTTTTTTTCAAAAAGAGCGATCTATTAACAGTTATTTTGACTAATAATTATGTTAAATGGTAAGATGCATAACCAACAAACAGGCAAAACTCTAGTAAACAGGAGGTGTAATACATCAAACAAATTTATAAAAGGATCTTTATATTACAAAAAAGAAATAAAAACTAGAAAAAAAAATTAAAGAAAATAAAACCAGAAAGAACCAAGATGAAAAACCAAAACAAATATTTCCTCATCTCTTTAGTTCATTTGCTTATCAGACAACGTCCTAAACAAACATTTAATTAGGCTTGGTACACAAAAATTATATGTATTATGCAAATTGTATTAATACAAACGACGAAATGAATCATGTACTGACTTGGAAAGTTTTCCCGCATTAGACAGAAATGAAGGTCTGTTTAAACAGAAAAGTATTAAACATTACTCAATTTTATTAGGGGCGGGTACTGAAACACACAAGCTTAACATGCAAAAATATTAGAATTTCAATTGCTTGTGCGAAGCCACATGTACCCTTAAGAGTAAAAATAAGGAGATTCGCCGGTTGACATGGGGAAACTCTGTTTTTGAAGAAAACTTATAGCATGGCTTTTGGTCTCAAGACGAAGAGGACAATCGGGTGTAGGGAAGAGGATAGAGTCTTGATCTGTATAAAAAAAAAACGCCAAAGGACCTCGCGATACCGTCAATCGCTCACGGGGAAGATTCTGTAGAAATTATCTTGAATTGAATCATGCAATTCTGTGTAAAAACCGATATCGTGGCAGGTTTTAAGACTTGTCTTAGTACAGAACATCTTGTGAAACTGCAGTCAGAGAATCAATAAGAACCATATCCATCAAGGTCATGATCTCAATAGGCTGACAGTCCTCTGTGACGAATACTCGGCGAACGGAAATGCCCAGGCAGTGGGTGGTCCCGTGGTAGACTAATTGCTTACTCCTGGTACTAGTGATCCTAGTAATGACACGCCTTTTAAACATTTCGATTCAGAACTTGAGAAATTCAGGTCATAATGTTTACTTACGACGATAATATGTATGGGGCAGGTATTACCACCATTAATGTTAAAAGTGGACAGTACAGAAAAAATGGTATAAAAAGAATTCTAACTGATAACGTGTATTAATAAAATGGTATAATATTACGTGTTTTATCTTTTTATTTTAAATACTTTTTTATACCTGAGGTTTTATAGAGGTTCTGTTAATATAAGAAAGAATTCTGGCATAAGGAAAACTGTTTATTTACAAATTGATTTATGGATTGAATATACATCTAAGCACGTACGTGATAAATTTTACAATGTTAAAATTAAACTTAAAATGTATCTTACTATAATCGCGACTGCCCAGTTTTTCGTTGTTGTGCGTCCTTTGGTGACTTATTCTTTGTTCTTGGCTGCAGCGCGTGGTTCCCATACGCCTCGTTGTCGTCTTTGTGCCGAGCGTGGTCCTGGTAGGTCTCCCCTAGTTGCCGGGTCAAATTAAATGAGAGCGATTTTTTTTTTTTTTTTTTTTTTTTTTTTTTTTTTTTAAATTTCATAACCTCTTCATATTAATAGTATACAATTGAACAAAATAAATACTTTCTGAAATACAAATTTCTCCTCTTCCTGCAATTCACAGATGCATTTGAAGGAGTGCATAAATATAATACTTTCTTTTTGTAGTTAAAAGTTCATAGTCACTATACAACACTAGGTGATGAAGCTAACCTTCAGGCATGAGAGCGATCTCTTCGCTATCCTTGCTTTTATACCTTTCTGTTGCCATCTTGGATTTTTTGACCTCTTTGGTTTTCCAATGCTCGTTAATTTTGAGTTTATATCAAAACTCACAACAATATATATATGTTAACTGAAAGAGGCTTCTGGTGAAATCAGAGTACAATATTGTTATTATATAAATAAAGAAAATTTTGCCTATTGGTTTTAAATGAATTATAAAGTAAAATAACCTACAGTTCGTTTACTAAAAGAATGGTGGTTGAAATTTGGAGGAAGAAAAAAATTGACAAGAGAAGTCACGACTCGAAAGATCGGTGACGTCGGTACACGGTGTTAGGTAAAGCGGGTGGGGGTAATTTGGCTGGTGGTGGAATAGCATTCTCTTGGCGAATGGCCAGTGTAGTACATAATGAATAGTGGGCGGTGGTGCAAATTGAAACTGATAGCTGATGCCTTGAGGGTGATTGAAATGAATGTTTGATTCGATCCTGGTTGATACCGTTACAAGAACTTACTTGGTAACTTTGGTAAAAATGCAGTAGTTGGCCAACCCGTTTCTTCTCACTCCTGCTCAGGTGAATTGGTGTTCTACTCACTCGTGGGTACCCAAAAAGGAGTCTGCCGAGTCCTTCTTGTCTCATACTTACTTTTTCAAGCTCTTTAAAGCGTAAGTCCCCCAAGGGCTTAGGACTCCAGGTCAGAGAAGCTCCTGATGTCTCATATATATAGCAGCACCAGTCAAATTCTGGGTGTGCATTGCTGAGAAGTCTGATGAGGTGAAAAGCTGGTCAAATGAAAGTTCTTCCAGGAACACATATCTTGATCGGTTAAACTCCTTTCTTCAATTCCTCATTCACTACAGTAAATTACGTCACCTACCTGGGCACTGAAAACATGGCAATACACTCTCCCTCATCAGAATTTGCTAACCTACTAATCCTGTCCACGAAGGTGATTGTGTTCCATTATTGTTTCTCCTGTTATCAAAGTGAGAAACAACCCATTAATGCATAACTAGTGACACTCGGACACCTCTTGTCGAACTGTGAATAGGAAATGTAACCATATTTTTCTTAATGTGAGATGGGCACACAGTTCAGTACCTTGTGAAAAATACTTTAGTTGTCACAAAATAAAATTTCAACTCTTCTCACACCATGATCCCCACAATTGCTGTTCAGTAACTTTGAATTTATTTTTGTTTTACTGTCTTAAATAAGGCCTTCATGGCCAAAAATCAGAACTTTAAATAACATTTGAGCTCTGAACTGAGGAAGCTTAATAGTTAGCAAACAGAATCCACTTTTTTCATACTTCTTGTTATATTTTAAATAAAAAATAGCAAATTTGGAATGGTATATATTGCTGTGATATTAGACATTTGAATAATTAGCGACAAATGACCAGTGGAAAGAGTGGGGGAGATGAAAAAAAGAGGTTGTTCAGCTGGAACACAGTGAGATAATTATCAATTGTTAGCCTGTTCTGATATAAGGAGGAAGCTTAGCGTTAGTCATTTAGTGAAAGCATGAGGCAAAGTATTAATGTTTGAAGAAAATGAACAATTTTTATTTAATAACAAACAGGAACGTGGAAGAACATTATTAAGAAGAATTTTATTCAGAGGATTGAGTCGATAGAAGTGGATATTACTGACAGCATGGCAAACCAAATTAAATTGAACCAACAATAACAATAATATATGTTAACTAGTAAATCTGGCCATTCTAGAGTTAAATATTAAGGTAAATAATAAAATATGTTGAAAATTGAAGTTATTGTAGTGTATTTAAATAAAATTAGTGTAAATTTTGTAAAATCTGATTTTCTTTTGATAATAACAAGAACCTGTAAACCTCAGATAACAGATAAAATAAATCAAATAAAACAAAAACATAATAATATCTTTAGAAACTCTGATCGATTGAATCACTTTTATGACCATCAAGAATTCCTCTATACCTGTTTCAATTTAGAGCCTCTCCATGCAGTCTCAGCAATGATTTAACAATTTACCAAAATAAGCAGATCGAATCAATCATAACTTAAGAGGCTTAAAAGGTTTTGTTAAAAATTGTCAACATCTGTGTGAACATTCTAAAAACAGAAAATACACGTCTGCTAACAGACATAGAAAGTACTGTTGAAGAAGCAATCAAATTAATCCACACCTGTCTCTGTAAGATAGAAGGAAGTAGTATTAAAAAAGCTGATCCCTGTTGTTCAGATCTTAGTTACGAACAGTTTCGCCAACTCATTTGCTTTCCCATTCCCATCAACATCCCAGCAGAAGAGGGTAGGGACCATGTAAATAGTTATTTTCTTCATAGTTGGTGAGCGAATTTGTACTATGAAATCTAAGATTAGGTTTGGAAGAAGTTGTGTTTCTATCATCACTCTGCTGAGGGTGCAAGGAATAGGATAACAAAATTAAACTTATTAAATTTTGTATGGCTTATACTTTAAGAGAAATCTCTTTAATCCTAATATTTCATCCAATTTTCTGGGGAGGGGGGATAGCTTTTGAAGTTTTAAATAGGTATTAAGTGAAAGATTTAATACACTTTGCAACTATTTTATTTTTAATGTATGTTTGCATATATATATATATATATATCAGTGTACATGAATAATTGTGTGGTTATTGGTCCAAGGCTTGATAAATATAAGTCTGTATGTTTCATTTAAATAATAGATGTAAAAAAATCTCTACTTAAGACAATAAATTAATGGTAAAACCTCTTAGCGCACTCTACAAATAAACACGCCTACCTACGTAAGTTCTTGAGAATTTTTCCAGAGGAGTCTGTCTATATGTGTGAACAAAATATTAGGATTGAGATGTGTGTTCATAGACACTCATTGGAGATGGAAAACAATAAACTGTGATGTAAATTATAAAAGAAATATATAATTTGTAAATACAGTTATTATTAACAAAATTATTTAAAAGATATAAGTCATAATATTTATTTATAGAACTCGTGCTCAGATTCATCTTTTTTAATATTATTCTTATAGCCTTTTTCAAAATCCTTTGCAAGAACGATGTAGCGATTTTCTCTAACAGCATGCATTCCAGCCTGTAAAAATAAAATATAAATTATATTTAATTACTGAAAATTATAGCTGATTAGTATTAATAAGATAAGCAATAAAATTGGAGGAGCCAGGGTCTCTACAATGTTGGGAGTTAAATGTTAATTAGCACATCAAGGTGATAATAAATTTTCGGACCTCAATATAAAATTAATAGCGAGGAAAAACAAAAAGATGATAAAATAACGTTTCTGATTAAAAAAAAAAAATGATGTGGCGCCTAGGAAAAAGCCAGATTTCTGACAGCAATGAGCCACACATACAGTTCAGACACCACTATCATTCACAATACAAGCAAACAAATTTATGCAATATAAGTTATAAGATGTTGATTATTAATGTGAAAGCAAGCAATACACTTCAAACTATACTACTATACTTCATTTTTTCCTTACAAAATAATGAATTATCAAAATTAGAAGATTTAATAGCTTATTTTTGAATAATCATTTAAATGAGCCAAAAAAAACAACTGTGTTTTCAATTTTATTTATTATAAAATGGCTTGTCATGTAGAAACATTCCAGGTAACATCTTGAAATGACTAGAGCGGATGGCAGAAAAATAGGCTGCGATTAGTATAAGAGTTAATCACCACTAAGTACTAACCTCTTGACAGATAGCATTTATATCAGCGCCGGAAACCCTATCAGGTCTTGCAACATAATCTTCTAAATCTACCTCCTCGGAGAGGTTCATCTTAGCTGTGATGGTAGAGAAGACCAGTCGTTTTTGCCTTCGATCAGGCAATGGAAACTCTATTTTCCTGTCAAGCCTTCCAGGTCGCAGGAGAGCAGGATCCAGGGTGTCGGCTCGGTTTGTAGCCATTATCACCTATAAATTGATTACATACTTCAGCAGTGTCTAACAATGAGATGTAGTATACTTTCACTAATAATGACACTCGAGATCAGAACTAACCTTAACATTGGTAGTTTGATCGAAACCGTCCATCTGGTTAAGCAGTTCTAACAAGATCCTCTGAACTTCTCTGTCAGCACCAGTCTGTGCATCAAACCTTAATAGAAAAATTAATTAATTAAAATTTTATTTTGCAACATATGAAAAAAAAAAAAACATAAAAAAAGTTATTTCCAATCCCAGTTCAGAGGCTATATAAGACGTTTTCATTGCGGTTAAAGAAAGATTAAAGAGGGGACTATATGTTAATTCTGGTTGTGGAGTTTTAATTTGAAAAATAAAAATTTATAGCAGATCAATGAAATCCGTAATATTAACAATCCTTTCCTAATTATTGCATTTACTTTTTACTAATTATTATATTTCATATAAATTGACAATTGAAGAACAGAGGACGAGTTGAAAGCGTTTTGCTAAATATATTACTTCGTGAATAGAAAAGACCTGTTTATAGCTTGAAGAGGTTAACTCAAAATAAAATTTAAAAATATTCCAAAAAACAAAGTTTTGAGACAACCAACCCTAGAAATCGTGTATTTAATATCATCAGAACTGGTTTTAACAAGTTTTTTAATGTCAATATTTTAGCTATTTAGATTTTTCTTATTAATTAATTTTGTTTGAAGTAATATATTTCCAAAAATATAATTAGTATACAAAAAGAAACATAATGGGGAAAAACGACAAGACAATTGATGGTCTGATCAACTGGCATTTGGTTACAGGTTAGACTGTTTTCAGTTGAAACTGGTGGTGACACATGTCCCAGCCGCTAACCATAGATAAAGATAGGAGGTACCTACCTTCAGAGGTATTTAGGGTTTAACCTCTTCACTAAGTAATATATTTAGCAAAACTCTGTCATGTACAAACTCATATTCAGTTCTTCAATAGTCAATTTATATGAAATATAAGAATAACTAAGAAGCAAAGCCACTTTAGTGGATTTGATAGTTTACCGTATAACTGATACAAAAGGAGTATTCTTCTCAGAGGTAAACGTTTAACTAACTGCCCCCTAGTCCTTGGACTAGATTGGAGGTTGTTGTTTCTGAGGTACGACGATCTGCTTTTTCAGCTCTGTCTGGAGCTGAAACGCTATGAACCCTTGTCAATGTTTTGGTTTCATTTCATACATATCGCAATTACTTATTGCCCTATTTTATTTAATAAAGTTTAATAAAAGATATTGCTATTCAATCATAATAGGCTAAAAAATATTAAAAAAAAAAAAAAAATAATCCTACCTGGTACCACATAAACATGGGACAAAAAAAGGCCAGGGGAAACTTTTTTTTTATTAAAAAATAAGCTAATTATAAATATAAAAAAAAATGTAATAAGATTTTGTTTATCATTGATAACAAATTTATGGGATAATTACATGAAAAAAATAGAATTAAAATAGCTTCAATTTATAACTAATATACTGTTGTGATATTAGATATTGTGGAGTTTTTATATAATATTTAATCCAACCTTGAATCAAGAAGGCAAATAAAAACAATTGAGAGTGAAAAGAAAAAACAAAAGACAGTCTACTGGTAGTTGTGATGAGAAAAACACACAGTATTACTCTCTAGTTTTCAGCCAGTGATAATAAATTAGTATTGTTGTAGTTGTGATAATAAAAACACACAGAGTATACTGGTTGTTGTGATGATAGATGAACACATAAAATTATTCTCTAGTTTATAGCCAGTGATAATAATATAGTTGTTGTTTGTGATAATAAAAAACACAGAGAGATACTGGTTGTTGTGATGATAGATGAACACATAAAATTACTCCCTAGTTTTAGCAGTTATAATGAGTTGTTGTTGTGATAATGAACACACATATAATTTTTCTCTATCTAGTTATGGGACCGGCCTAGTGTATAGGTGTCTGGGTCTAGTGATAGTGGAAGGGCATTTGTGATAATGAACACACATATAATTATTCTCTCTCTAGTTATAATGGAAAAACTTATATAGTCTACTGGTAGTTGTGATGAGAAAAACACACAGTATTACTCTCTAGTTTTTAGCCAGTGATAATAATCTAGTTGTTGTTTGTGAGAATAAAAAACACACAGAGATACTGGTTGTTGTGATGATAGATGAACACATACAATTACTCCCTAGTTTTAGCAGTTATAATGAGTTGTTGTTGTGGTTCTGAGAAAACATACAGAGCGTTATATTCACTCTAGTTTGGAATCAGCCTGATATATGTAAAAAGAAGACCATTGAAGAAGAAAAAGACTCAAATTAATAGACAAGTAATTATAAAATTAATATAAGTATATTTTTTATGTTTGTAAAATTAAATTCATCTTTTTGCCAGAATTATTTTGTTGATAGAACCTAATAGTAAATAGCAAATAAAATATATTTAAAGTAAAAGAACATGATAATACGTAGATAAGAAACATTCTAAAATAATTCAAAATAAATACACAAATAATGCACAAAAGTGTTGTAGAGTGATAGTGAGAGGGACAATGAAACCCATGCACAGAGAGGTGGGTGACCTTGAGAGGGCCTAAGCTCAACCCAAATGTAGCACACACTCAATAGATTTGGAAAACACTACATACATCAAATCACATCATAGAAATATTAATACTAAATCTACAAAATATACACATATAATGTTATGATTAAGGAAAAGCAAACCTTTTTGTTGCAATGGCATCTATCTCATCAATGAAAATAATAGCAGGAGCATTCTCCTTTGCAAGACGAAAAACATCACGCACCATTCTCGGCCCTTCTCCAAGATACTTCTGGACAAACTCAGAACCCACGACACGGATAAAAGCAGCTGGAAATACACAAGAAATAAAATGTTATTAATTCGAGCACCAAGTATTTATTATTCAATCTAAATATTTTACGATAAAGTTAAGTAAACGATAAGTTAAAAAGTGCAATGCCATTGAAAGATTCAGGTACTTTACCTACCTGTGATACCGAGCCATAAACTTAAGAATTAATATACAGGAATATAATACAAGAAAATGTAATTTTTGGTATAAGAAATATACACCTGTTGTATGATGTGCAACAGCTTTCGCTAACATGGTTTTACCACATCCTGGTGGTCCATACATAAGAACTCCGCGAGGAGGATCAATGCCTATCTGTCGGTAAAGTTCAAAATGTGTCAGAGGTAGTTCCACAGCTTCACGAATCTCTTGTTTCTGCATGTCCATGCCACCGATATCAGAATACTGTACATCTGGCTTTTCATCTAAACAAAAGATTTTAATAAGGTTATTAAACTATTCAAGTTGAGAGTTATCATTAAAGAATGAGAATTATTAATTTATGTAATTAACTATGCCTCAGAGGCTGCAGCTGAATATCCAAATGGAAAAACATAGAGAATTATCAAAATAATTACCTGCTTGTAACATAGAAATGGACGAATCTGCTTCAGGTGGTAGAACATCAACAAGAGCATTGCTGTGCTTGTGGAGGGCAACACTAGCAGAAGGCTTCAATAATTCTCTGTCGATAGTTGAAAGAATCCTGACATAATAATTGGAACCTGTAAAGTATATGTTTATATATACATATAAGATTATATAAAAGATCTATAAATGCTGTCATCCAAAATTAAGCTAGGATACGGTGTGGGATTCAAAGGTGTAGGTAAAAGACACAAGTCAAATATGAGAAGTGAACCAGTTACTTCAATGATCCTTTAATTTTGTTTGCCCACTTCAAACCAAAGGGTAAGGAAAAAAATGGGGCAGATTGAGCTATATTTGCAAAAAGAGAAACATATCTTTAAACATACACTTAAGTTACTATAAATTCATAACATATAGGTAATCTATAAATTTGAATAACTTAACGACTGCAAGGCCAATTTCAATGAATCTGGTTAAAAAATAAAATAAAAACACATAGCGTAACTTCTCATGAAAAAATAGGGCGGATGAAAGGTTGCTGCCATAGTAGGTAACATGGTGTTGAGGTGCAAGAATGATCAGCAAGCACTAAGTGCTATCTCTTAATCATATTTTATTTCATTAATCGCATTAACTATTCTTTCACATAAGCAGCTAATCATTTATCCTCACGATACTGAATTACCCCTACCAGACCCATCCCACAAAGAAAAAATCTTAGGCGAGCCAGAGGTCTCCACAGTCAGCATGACTAGACTAAGTGGGGCTGTCATGAAACTATTTCATCATCAAAACGTCTAATATAAGGTAGTTCATTTATGATAACAAAAAAAATATTAGCATCATTCACTTAACATGTTTCATTTATTTGTATTGTTTTGTAATAACACATATTTGAGTGTGTCGTGTACTGTTAATAAATTGAACACAAAAGGCTTAATTTTCAATTTATGAGTTATTGTTGTTGATACAGAAAAGGCAACTATTCATTAGAATAGAAAAAAAAACTAAACAATTTGATCCTGAGACAGAATATTATCAATTCATAAACATATGCAGTCAAATTTATAAACTTTGTAGCCACCAATTTAATACTTGATAATTCATGTCCCCAGCAATTTAAATTTATTATTAAATAATAATGAGATTTGTCGGGATAGCTCAGAGGTAGAGTATCCCTTCGGAGATTGGAGAATTCCTAGATTCAAATCCCAAGTCTATCACTATCATTTTTTATAAATAATATTGATTATTGAATGTTATACAATAATTTACATTACAAAACTGCAGACATATGCTCACTAGGGTAATTATAAAATATAACTGTTTTATTAGTCGACAGCATTTTTTTTTAAGTGTCAAAAACTGATAATGAATTAGGTGGTTCGTTTCGACAATACGCATGGTAAAAGTTTAGAAGAAAGAGGTTTTTATTTACATCACTCAAAACATATCTAAGGGAAAGTGAGTAATTTAAAAACAAAAATGTGGCACAAATTGTTTAGTTTACATAGATACAATTGAAGAGTTTGCAGCAAGGAGTCAGCTACACTACGTTTATGAGTTACACGTCACATCTTAAGTAAACAAAAACAATTCTTTGGTTTGGTGCAAGAAAGATGAAGCTCCAAGAGTTAGTTCCCTCTATTTCTCAACAGAGGAGTTATGAATACATTTGTGATAAAAAGGAGAGATCTCATGGAGCGGAGTTTTTTATTTTGTTACCCAAAAAATGGAAAAACGGACCTCCCTCCTTGCGACAAACCCTTTAATCATGAAATTAATCTCATATTTTCAAAACAAGATCTAGTTTTGATACTAGATAACAGGATTTCTGAAAAAAAAGTTTAAATTTGCTCTGCTGATAAATTGAGCAACATTAGACAAAAATCTCATGCCGTTACTAAAGAAATACATCACATTCCAAAAGTACAGGACTATATTTTCTATTATTTGATGGGTGGCGGAAGGAAGGCTAATCTATCCAAAATGGGATCGCCGTTATTTTTATATTTAATCAACTATTATGTCAGTCAAAAAATGCCTTGTACTATCTTAAATAATAGTACAGTAGAAATGGCTACAAACAATTACCAAAAATCTACTAACAAACCATTGAAGTACCTGACAGATTAATTAAATTGTCACAATAACAAAATATGGTGGACTGCTCATTATATTGTTATGTAAACCATATTAAGTTATAATATATTTATCAAGATAAAATAAAATTTAATAAATAAGAACATGTGTATTAACGCACTACCTGTGGTGCTGCCAACAATTCCAGTATTTTGATCAACAGCTTCTAAGAATTGTCCTATAACTAAAGGGACGCTCTGAATACGTTTAACTTCTTCCTGAGCATGTAAATACTCTTTTTTGAGATTACGCTGTTCATCTTTAATATACTCCTCTTGCACAGCCAAGAATTCAAGCTGCCTTTGCAGTTTCTAACAAAGTTACAGTGCAAATAATACATATATCATGTAAGACAATCATTGTATTTATATGACTGTAATATTTGAAAACACTGAAAGGTTAGTTAAAAATTGAATGTACCTTGAACTTCGTGAATAAATCACTAGTGTCACTATCGTCTGACAAATTTTGGCCCAAAATAGTACTCAACTTTCCATCTTGACTATTTTCTTCCTATGTTAACATAAATAAAACCTGAGTTTAAACAAAAGTTTAAGTAAACATTAGTCAATTCTTAACTTAAATATTTTAGTCGAGAAGGCTAAAAACAAATTAAAATAATATGAAAGGCAAAATAATACTTTTTCGGGGAGAACGATACCAATTTCTTCCATTTTGGTGGACAGCCTAGAATTACAGCAAAGTCACCAGTCCACAAGATGGCAGGGCTGTTATGACAGTGTTGTCGGATATCATGCTAACAAATAATAAATTTACTAATTAAAAATATAGAATAACATTCCAAAAATAATAATTATTGCAATTAAAACATTTTTTAACAATGTTTGATCATTTTTTTCCCATTTGTACTTTTTAGAAGTATAATCATACAATATTTTTTGAAAAGAGGGATATGACTTGTTTCTTGTGGAATAGTTCTAAATAAATAAATTATAATTTATAAAAATGAAAAGAAGTAGTATTTACACAATCATTCAATAAGTATTTAAAAAACTCGTACAGAGTTGCCGGCCCACTCCTAAAAATAAAAAATCTTCCAGTTAATGAAAAAATAAAAGTAACCGAGGTAACTGATCGGTGGATCCAATAATAAATAATACATACTTTGATTAAATTTAATAAACGTTTAAATGGTATTAGTTAAATTAAATGGTAAAAGTATAGTGGTCAATAATTTATCACTGTGTGTGAGGTCCTTTGAATTTAGTCTTGGAAGGTTTATTATTTCAGCTTCGTTATTTTACTGTTTGTTTCAAAATGATACAAAAATAATATTTAAAAAAGATTAGCTCAACGGAGTGACAAATGGTATTATTATTTATTGATCTGTCTGGTTTAATGACTGTTAAGTTGGTAAAGGTCTGTAGTCAGGTAGTGTAGTTTTGTAGATTTATTAGTAGTCATGACTTCTAACCAATCGTCCGTCAATGGTCCATTGAGAAAATTTTAGTTGTTTCGTCCTTTTATCATTTCCCCCTAAATACTGTCTCGTTTTTAAAGGCACGCAGTATGGCAGGTATTGATCATATTTAAGTATCTATTTCTAATTGGAAATAAATATATGTGAAAATCGACTATTTATGTCTTAATTTAGACGTAGAGAAACTTCCTTTGCTGTTGGAAAATATGGATCTTCTCAAAGAAGATAATACACATGCATTGGATTTATTTAATAACATTATTTCACAATTGGATCAGGAAGAAGGCACTAGTATTGGTATGGTTATTTTTTTATCACAACTTCTTTTATTTATCCTAGGTTTATGGTAATAATACAAATTCTGATATGTCATATTATTTAGATTTGTGCCAGTGTGCTAGACAAGTAGCTCCTTTTCTTGGATGTGGCTTAGTCGAAGTTGAAACCAAAGCTGCTGAAACAATAGCAGAGCTATGTAAAACTGAAGCACCCCGTTTTATTTTATCAAATAACAGTGTAATTGGTCATCTGGTGCAGATGTTGTCTTATTCATGCAAAGAAGCTAAAAATCAAGCTTGCCGAGCTATTGGTAACATTTGTTTTGATAACAGTAAGTATCTTATCGGATATACATTGTGTAATATGACATATAAACGTATTCACTTATCAATATGACCTGTGTCGATAGATGAAGCTAGAAATTGCGTTTTTGAAAACAATGGTCTCTCCGAAATAGTAGAGGTGTTAAGAGGCAGTTCTTCTCCAGAATGTGAACAACTGAGGACTAATGCTGCAGGTTGCTTGTTGAATGTAGTAATGATGCAAGAAACCATTTATCCCAAGGTAATTAATAATTTCTATTCATATCATTGAAATCGGTCATTTGAGAAGATCTACAGCAATTTAACTAGGTGTAAGATCATTGGTTCTATCATATTTTATTGTCATTTTGAGCATATATAATTGAATAACAAAGAATGCAAGAAGTGTAAATCTCTATGGGCTCATGCTTGCTCGACTATGGTTTAAATTAGGCGTTATGTTACCAATTACTTAGTTAGACTCAACAAAGTTTGACAGTTTGGTCGCTCTGAAATATTTTGATCATTATTTGTAGTATGTAACCACACTAGTTTTGGTTAATTTAAATAGACTAAACTGTAGTCTCCTTTAAAATACTTTTGCTCTAAAGTCTGATTTTCTATAGGTATACGAGATATCGTGCAGGTAGGGGTAGGGAAAGCTCAAGATAAGGGTCAGATCCATGTTCTCTCAATATCTTTTAAGGAGTGAGGTGCTAATGTAGTTAGCACTCCACAGGTTACCTCACAATCTTAAATTAGGTTTTCTTAACTGGTGTCACTATTTCTTTATCCAAGTAGCTTCTCATTTATCCTCTCGAGTCGACCCCAACCAACCAGCCAGAACCATCCTCCGGGTTAAAATAATCCTTGGGCAATCCGGGTAAATAGTATCCAGATTCAGAGGATAAGTGGAGTGTGGATTGCCACATAAATTAAGCAAGCAGGAACTTGGTCAGTACCAGGGTGGTATTGTATGTTGCTCCCTCCTACAATGTAGAGAGAAAAATATAGCTTTCAGTGGAATTTATTATTAAATAAAGCATCATTATATTATTAATTAATTATTTAACAAAACAGTAAGCTTAGACATTTTTACCAAAGCTACAGGACATGAGTTTTGTACTGATTCCTGATTCAAAAACTTTCTTTTCTTTTTCTCCTGATAGTGGTTTCATTCAGGCTGTAAAGAGCAGTAAAGTCATTTTTTAAAGTCGAAGAACAAAGGCATACGCCAAAAGAAAACCTGTCGCAAATTTTCGCTGATGTTCCGCCCAGCCTTAAATTATACTTGTGTGTACAGCAGTATGAACAATAGTTGAGTTTGTTTAAGCGACTGGTTTTAGGACACCTGGGTAACTAAAGGTTGGTTGTTCCTGACATAAAACAAAACTGATCTAACTTTTACGGAATCAAAGGCTTCACTCGATTTCTGTATGAAATCGAAGTATTGTGACAATTTATTTCACAATAAAAATTTACTTTGTCATAATAACGCATTAGGTACCAAATTCCATTTACTTTATCAGCAGTTGAAACAGATTATCCATAAAATACTAATTTCTAGATTAACATAGTTGTTTTATTAGAGGTTCTAAAAAAATACACACTTCATAAAAACAATACAGTTGACTAGGGTAAAAATTGTGTTTTAAGAATACCATAGCACCGAACCAAAAACCATACATAGTTCATCAGATTGTGTAGCCCATCTTACAACTGCTAAAACCCGTGGATGGGTCATAATTTTACAACTTGTACAAATGCTTGACTCTCTACTGAACCAGTAATTTTTTACATTAAACAATCCAAAGACGGAATGCTCAAAATGGTGGATTTTGTTCAAGAGTTATCAGAGATTTAGTGGAGTTTGTTATGTTGCCAACGCTCTAGAATTCTTTTGCTACTTTTTTCAATTAGTAATAAATATACTGGTAGTATAAATTAGTGGATAAAATTAATATATCTGTACCTCGGAGGGATACAACACTATGTCCATTTTCATAACTTTACAGGAGAGGAGTTTTAAACTTTTTTTCAACAAAAAGTGTTATTGGCACAGCTATTTATTGAGATGTTGAAACAATATTTTACCAGAACATTCTATTTATTGTTATTTACATCATGCAGTTGTTATAAAATGAAAAAAAACCTTTTAACCCTGTAATAAAGTCAATATGGAAAAAAATGGACATAGTGTTGTATCCCTCCGAGGTACAGATATATAATGTCTGAAACAGGCCCTTGCATAAGATGGTTGGAGTTAGATGTACCCCTTCCTCTGGAACCTCATTCATTTAGGTTTTGGTAATTAGTCAACAGCTAGGATAGTTAGACATTTGCAGTTATCATTTATTTTTTTTATACTACGTAAATATTTGAGGCTTTTTACAACTCAAGTCATATTCTCAATTCCGAACAAACACTTAGTTTAAACCTGGCAGTGTTCATCTCTTCCTGTCACTTAGTACCATGTTTTATTTGCCTACCCCATTTTCTTGTTTCTTTCTTTGGAGATGAGTTGTTGTTTATTTTCTTGCATTTTTTTTATTTTTTAATGGACTCCATTAATTTTTGTACTAATAATGTGATCACGAAAATTTTATTAATATATAGCTCAAAATTGCCTTTGTTTTTAGAAGAAAGAATATTTTTATTACCAGATGAACTTGAACTTTCTTATTATAAATACCAAGTTAATAGTCAAGCTACGTCAGATTACCGACATTTTCTCAATATTTTGGTTCTAGCTCATTGAAATGGGTCTGATGGAGGTGCTTCATGACTTATTGACATTTGGTGTAGACAGCAAACAAGCAGAGGAGACTGCTATCCATGTATATGTTATACTCGGTCTCCTTACTGATTCAGGTATGTAGAATAATTAATTTTGATATTCTCCATTTATCATTATGGGTAAACTTAACTTTACATCTCTCGAGCAGGACACCAAGAAAGGGGTCGCATTGACCTAAACCTGGTGGCCAGAAGACTTGAGAAACTGTGTTGTAGGACTAATCAAAATTCTACTGGTTAATCAAGTGGAGTATTAATGTTCTTGCCTGTTCCAAGGCTCGACAGGTGAGCACAACATGCTCTGCGCTATCTCTGTCCCTACAATGTGTGCAGTTTGTGTCTTCCGCTCTTTTATGCTCATCTAGTTCGGAGAGAAATCCTGATCTGATAGCACCTGAGAATCTCAGTAGTCAGGGGAATTCCCCTTCGCCCTTAGCCAATCCGTAACCGAGGCGTATCCCTCTCCTCAGTGTGTTCCCCTTTGTTGTATTGGTTCACCTGGCTTTCCACGTTTTGTGGGTCCAGTTGCTAAATTAGTCCTTTCACTTTCCAGGTCCCTCTGCGGAGGAGAGATGAAAGCTCTTCCAGATGTGATCTTACCTTAGCTTGGAGGTGCTGTTCCAGGATAACCAAGTCCACTGGAGCTACTGTCACTATTATCTGAGGCACTTTAAATGAGACGGTCCTATTGGCCCTCAAGAGCGGCAACCGATGTGTCTTTCCCTTAATAAGGTGGACCAATCACGTCTAGGACGCATACCTTATTGTTCCAAACACGGCGTGGTCATTGAGACTGGGAACCAGATTTCTCACATTGTGCCAGACAACTATCTAAGACATAGAAACATTATTAAAGTATTCATATATTTATATTGAAATTATTCTTATTTTGATTATACTATTTTAGTAGGCAATTCCTTCCTATTTCTCCCGTATCCCTCTCATAATCAAGATTCTTCCGATTATCAAACTTTTATCAGGAACCTTTCTGTATATTGAATTTAACCTACATATGTTGAACAAAAAAAAGTACGCATTTAAAAAAAAAAAGTGTCCTTAGAATTATAACAGGTTTATTTTAGTGAACTGTAGGATGTCCTAGTTCAATTGAACAAAAATAGACTTGCATTAAATTCATAACCATCAACAACAAATTAGTATTTTATTGTACGTTATAGGGATATCTCAGCTTATACTTAATGACTCGTAAGGAGACAAAGGACATTTATAAAAAAAACTTCATAATCAATAATAGTTTATTTTATAACTCTTCATTTATATGATCTCAGGTTTCTATATTGTTCTATTGCATAATTTTGTCTTTTTCGTATAAACATAATTGGCTATAGAGTTTTATATATAATTTAAATAATAGTTCCCTAAAACAAACACTACACTATCAGTTATACATTCTTTGGTGGATGTGCATCTTCATTCCTGGTTTCTTCCTTCTATACTTCTAACTACCGTACTTGATTCCTACTATGTGGTCTAATAAATGTGTTCTCTCGCTAGCACCCCATTCTGTCCTCTCTATAATATAATGTTTGGGGAAATGATGTCTTATCCAAAACTAAAACAAAACTGTTTTGCTAAAGCTGGTTTCATAGGAAAATGTCGTAAAGAAGAACATGATAAAACAGAACAACAAACAGTTACTGAAAATGTTAAAGAGGCATGGAAATAACTCAATTAATAAGCATAAATAAATAAAGGGATTGTATTCAATTCATTTTTACACATTGACAAGACAGTGGTTGATGAACCCTAGCTATCAAGACATATTGTGGATGGCTTTCTTGATTAATACGAACACAAAGATGATAATGATTAGGACATAGAAGAAGAATTAAACCTTGTAACTCTAAAGAATTATTTTTAGTATGACAATGATAACAAATTACAATGTTTCTATACATCAAATTTGAGCCTTCAAGTACAATACAATAGAGATTCGACTGAAAATTTTAAGACCTTAATATAAGGACATTCTTAGTTAGCAGTGTAAAAGTTCTAATGATATGTTGATATGAGATAATAATTATCCCGATCAGGTCATACCTTATGGTATTCATTTCTAGTTATTTACAATGGATATAATACCATTTTGCTTTAAAATATTGACTATTTTCAGTTAAAGAAAGCCATAATTTGGGAAGAGGATTACTTTGATAAAGTGGCAATGTTTTATCTGCGTATAATTTCTTGCTATTACATTTATACATTTTGTATATTATGATAATGCTTCAGGTGCTGGTGCAACAATCCACTTAAGTGAGAAGTTGTGCGAAGTGACAGTTAAAATACTTGCAGAATCGACAAACGGAGAACTGAGTGAACTGTGTGTTGAACTGCTTCACAGCCAAGCTGAAAATGGTAATTCATAAATATTGTTACGATAACTTTTTTATTCACTTTAAATTTAATAGTAATAAATATTTTCTATCTATGTTTAATGAATGTTTATAACAAAAATTACAAGATTTTTTAAAAATAATGTCGTCTTAATACTATTCAGCACAGACCCCTCGTACTCACCAACTAAGGTGACAACCTTGGTTGTCCTTTCTTACTCATGAGGTTTTGAGCCATGGATTTTATTTTCATTTCAATCTTTTTTTTTTGGCAATCTTCTACACTATAAGGCGTGCACACTTCAAACTAGAAAAACAGACAGACCCTAATTGCACTGTTCACAGGCTATTTTTTTCCAGGTTCTAGTTTATTCATAAAGTTAATATTAACCTCAACAACAATCCAACTAACCTTAACACAGATCAATTTATATTAAAACATTGCCGTTAAATGTGCATACACCCAACAAAAATTATTTTATCATTTCAGTCATTAAAATATATATTTACACTGTATTATTGTTTTTAGATATTTACTGTACATCGCTAATATTTATATTGGTTTCACAGAGGATGTCCGCCTTCACCTTGCTAAAGCAGGGCTATGTGAACTTCTTATAGACCTGTTAGAGAAGCACGGAAACCTAGCCGATGACGATGAAACAAGAAATTTATTAAAGATGGCGTGTGATCTCATTGTTATTATTCTTAATGGAGGTATTGATTGTTTTTAATGCCCTTCCTATTATTCCTTCTTTCCTTACTTGGATAAGTAAAGAAGCAAAATATCATTTTATATCGTTATTATTACTATTACATTTATATCCTTATTCCATAGTATGTTATAATAATTTTTTCTCTTCTAGTTGCTATATTGTTGATTATAGTCTAAAGAAAGTCTTGTTCTCCTTTCACTTTAACAGTAGAGAGAAGTATCAGTCTGAATTTATTAGATTTATTATATATTTTTAGATGCAAGTATGGAAGCAGCGTATGGGAATGGAAAGGGGAGAGTTTTTGAGGGTCTTCTGAATTGGCTCGATTGTACTGATGACGATTTGCAAGTGACTGCTGTTTCTGCAATGGCAAATTTTGCTCGGACAGGTAATTATTATCGTTACGGACATTTTGCTGGTTTCAATTTTTTAGGGTGACTTTAAGATATAAATTATATTATATCTATATAAAGATTATAATTATATCTATTTATAAAGATTATAAATGTGCAAAATTTTAGATTTGCATTGCCTTCAAATGGTCAGCCAGGGAGTCAGTATCAAACTCTTGCTATTGCTTGAGTTGAACAACAGCTCAGACGCTAAGATTCGCCTTCAGCACGCTCTGCTGAGTGCTTTGAGGTATTTGAAATACATTATCATAATGTTTTATACATAAAATAAGTAAATAATTCTATAATAGATAATGTTCTTTGATAGGAATCTTGTGATCCCTCCTGCTAACAAAGGAGTAGTCTTACAGCAGGGATTGCTTGAACACCTCTACCCAATGTTCTCTGTACCAACATTCCCTGTAGTCTTCAAATTATTAGGCACCTTAAGGATGGTTATCGATGGTCAACGTAAGTCTATCAATTATTGAATTGCTATTAGATATGTGAAAGAAACAAATTATTTTCAGTTGTGCTGAAGTTTATGACATATGAAATATTTATTGTTCTAGCTGAAGCAGCCTCTGAACTCGGAAGTAAAGAAGATATCATTGATAAATTGGTGGAGTGGTGTTCCACGGATGATCATCCCGGAGTCCAAGGAGAAGCCAATCGCCTGCTTGCATGGATAATAAAAAACAGCAGGTTTGTGCTTGATGAGCAGAGTCCATGTGTGTAAAGTAGCCAATTTTAAAGCTATTGTTTATTTAACTTTAATTTTTGCCATAATATCAAAAAATTTTATTCGTAACTACTATTCTATTGGTACATCATTTATGAATTAAATTAGGATTTTTAATTATATATAAAAATTAAGAAAAGTATCAACAGGTTGTCTTGTTGTGTAGTGGTGACTTAAAAGCCTGAGCTTAGAGAAATACAGGAATTTCTTAAATACTTATTAAATGATCAAGAAAAAAAAACATTGCTTACTTTTTTTACCAAAAATACTTCATTTTATATGCTTACCATCTCAGCCACCTTAACATTCTTAATTTCTTTTAATTATTGATTATGAGTTGTGGTATCGATTACAACTATTTTTGATAATTATTAGTCAAAGAAAAATGATGTTGACGTGGATGCATTCAAACCCAGGAAGGACCTCTACCGATATGCTATCCTTCCACAAACCCGAACCCAGTCAATGTCTCTTTATCTTTGCTCTCTTGCACCAATACTAGGTGGAGTCAAGTGCAAAGGATGCTACCATGTAGTCCATTGGTGTAAATTTTTGAGAGTTTATATAGTTAAGGAATTATTATATGCATCTAATATTAAATATTGTTGCTATAAAGCTACGATATTTAATATTGCAGGGATCGATAAACACCTCTTTGATTCACCTCCTTTATAGTAGGTCAGTTACCTAGGTTCAGAGTTGCCCAAATAGATAAGATTAAATTTATGCCATCTGAAACTGAACAAAATTTTTAAGATAATAATTGGGAGTCTTCTGCATAGAGAAAAAAAGTACTTAAGTAACTTAAAATTAATGTCTACGTACAAAAATGTGTATGTCGTTCTAGCATAACTCAAGAATACCAAAAGTAATTTATACCAAACTTGGTAGACTTATGACTTGCAATCTGAAAAAAATACCGATAATCCGGTCAAATTAGACAAAAATGGACCTGCAGAGGAAAAAAAAATGCAGGAAAGCTGGAAATCTAATTTCTATTACTTTTATTTGCTTCAGGAAATGGGAAATATGTTTTGCCCCAATTTTCGAGCCCTGCTAAATTTACAGTGCTAAAAAAAAACAACGTTAAAGGTCAGACTTTTTTTTTCAGTTTATTTGGAATAAAGTAACAAATATTGATCTAGCGAAAAAATTTATTCTTACCAATATTAAGAAGCATTAAATTTTGTAAAAATTACAATTTGATTTTAAAATTTTGGTCATCAGATCTAGAAAATAACCTGTTTTTCAACTATCACTGACATTATTAATTGTTAATAGCTAATTAACAAATGAAAATTGCAAAAAAAAAATTTAACATAAGTTGTAGGAAATTTACTCTTTTTTTTTACTGTACAACCAACCGCATGTGTAACTGGCTGACACAAGTATGGAATGTATAACATGCTTCTGGATGAGCTACAAACTTGCAATTTGAAGGAACAGACTGTTAATTATTGAACCAGAAAAAAATAATTTAAAGTGGTGGTCGCATAATTTATGTCCGTTAGGGGCCCGATAGCGGCAAAACAGTAACTCATATCAGCAAACAGATGCCATCAGCAGCTAATGATTTGGAAAGATCTATAACTTTGGCCCTATGATATTTTGACCTATCTCTTACGGTTATAACTTAGATATAGCTATAAACTTAAATTTTTGTACACTTTTCACGTATTTATTACAATTTTTTTACATCATATATTTTTATTTTTACTTCGTGTATGTTTTGATGTTTTTAAATGGGGGGGGGTTCAGAAGAAACTGCCTTCCCCAAGAACGAATATGGCTTGTTTTGCTTCTTCTGTAATAATGCCAATAAGCGCTTCTGCCTCAATTGAAGCAGATTTCATATCCAATTTTTCTTCATTAGTAGGGGAGTTATTGGATCACAGGTCTTTGCACCGCTTACAGACGTTCAAAACATTTTTCCTGCAGCTACAAACTTTACGGTATCCCTTTCTGCACTTGATATGGAATTCAGTAGTTCTTGCGATGCTGCCTGTTTGGTTGTGGTCAATGAGATGAGGCCATGGTTCGAAATTTAGGGGATCAAAGTTGTTACCTTTCCACATCTCAATTTGGAGGTGAGCATGCTGGAGAGCTGCTGACTCAATAGGTGGCAGACTTGCAATATTAAATGCTTTCGATTTTGATTAAATGTGACTTCTTAGAAGAACCACTGTACAAAGTAGCTATGAACTCCTGACCTCTTTTGTTAACTCGATCTAGCTCATCTGGAATCAATTTAGACTTTGCATACTTGTGTCAGTCAGTTACACATGCGGTTGTACGGTAAAAAAAACGTTACCGCTAAGAGGCTTTACTTGATCGATTTTCAAAATGCTACTAATTCAAAGGTCCTATGGCTTGTGTTTGAACAAGTTTTTGGTATTTTTATTTGTTAATTACCTATTATGAGATAAACATGAGTCAGTGATAGTTGTTTGTTTTAAAAATGTCGGGGATAAATAGGCGATTTTCGATCTGTCATATCTTCTATGTTTGACTACTGAAATTGTCATCAAAATCAAACAGTCATTTGTACAAAATATAATTCTCTTTAATATTGGTAAGAATACATTTTTTTGCCACTTCGATATTTTTTGCTGTATTCCAAATAAACTGTAAAAAGTCTGGACATTTAATGGTTTTTTAGCACTGTAAATTTAGAAGAGCTCAAAAATTGGAGCAAAGCATGTCCCATTTTTTTAAGTAAATAAAAGCGATAGAAATGATATCCAGCTTTCCTGGATTTTTTTCTCTGCAAAATGGTAATTTTACTGGCCTGTGAGGGGGGGCTGTTGGGGAGATCTATAAAAATAATGAAGTCCTTTGATATCCGTTGCTTTCTCCTGGAGGTGAAACTGACAAAGAAGCTTATAATCGAGTTTTGAGTTAAATTAATATTATTAATGAATTTGTATAAGAAGTGGCTCTAATGTTTTTATTCTCGATTGCCTGTAAATAACATTTCTTCCATTTTATACTACATAGAATCTGTTCCTTTTCCTGCTTGATAGAAGATTAGGATAAATGTATACACAGACAACGATGTATTGTAAGAAACATTTGTTTGTTTTTAATAAGGACAAACGGTGTCAGAAACTGCTGAACCCATTTTGAAAATTACTATCCTCCTTAGCCTGCCCATAAACATATAGGCTGTGTATTTTCATGCTAATTCTTTTAGTAATTTGGCAATGAAGTTAAACTTGAAGATGATGAAAATAATGTTTTTGTGATGAGACTTCAACCCAAGGATTATGATAAATGTTAATTCTAGTTTTGTAATATTTGATTTGTTAATGTATAATAGATATACTCTATTGGTTTCAGGGACCGTGATGTAATAGGGAAAATGGTGGGCAGAGGAGTTGTCGAGTGCCTGGTGCGTATGTTTCAAGTAGAGCATACTGTGATGCAAGCTGAAGCATTCCTTGCCTTGAACCTGATGACCGCAATGCGAGGCCAAGATGCTGAGTATAGCCTGCTGCGGATAAGTGTCGGCAGTGCCTTAACCTACTTCCTCCAACAGAACGCGCCAGCAAGGGAGGTCTTCCACAACCTCCTGGCTTTTGTTGGCCAGTTAGTCAATTCCAGTAAGTATTTATCATTATTTTATTGTTTCCGCTCTTAAGATCATTTCTCTCGCTGAGGAAATTTCTGCAGCTAATTTTAGTCTACTTTTCATAATATTTATTTTACTTTGTTGCACTATAAACTATTCTGCTTGATCACTCAATCTTCTCTGTAAGTGTTCTCTTGGCCGATTTCTTCCATCAAGATGCCAATAAAACTTGGTTATATAAAGTCAAAAAATATTTGTCATGTTTTTTTTCATTTCTCCTAATAGGGCCCAAAAGCACTGAAATAAAATACTGAAATTCTTTCATTTTTGTAAATTTTTTAGCTCATTAATACATTCAATCAACTGACCTTATTTTTTTCTGATGTGCTTAAAATTTAAGGGAACAATGTTCTCTGGGACTTTGTTTTCATCTACACAATGGCAAAAGAAAAAATATTAAAAATTACCTATTTCCATCACTTAATTTTTTTTGTTACCTTCTGTTGGAAGAAACGCCAGGACGTGTGTCAAATATTTTTCAACTTAGTATTACCCCAAAGAAGGTTTCAACAGTTATCTGTGACCGACAGTCCCCTTTGTAGTCTATTTCCCTGCTTTTATTATTACATTTTTTTATGATCCAATGATCATTCTTTCTGGATATTTAATAAACTCCAGTCTTCTGGACACACCTACTAAGTTTATAATAAGGGTTTTGTTAAAATCATACTTTAGTTCTGCAGTTTTTGGTCTTTTTCTGTATTTATAGTATATTCAGTGCTTATCACATAAGCGTAAGTGTATAAACTCACTCCCAAATGTAATTTTGTCTTGCATTTATATAAATTCTACATCTCTTTGATCAATATTTAGTCAGCCACCAGTGGACTCTCACCACTGCACGAAACAGCCAACCTCCACCGAGGCTTCCCACACCCCTTAATCCTCTCACACCACTTTCAAGCAGGTACTCCTAGTATAAGGATCCGATTAACCTATATATTCTATATTTTTCCCTCATCCTGAATTTCTAACTAGAGAGCTTAGGGGGGGGGGGGAAATCAATATTTAGTTTTCAGTTAAATCAAAATGAAACCAACCCGCTCTGATACTCTCTGAAGGTCAATGAATGAAACCATGAGGGATTTATCATGGCTGTAAATGTTCTACGAACGATATTGATATATATTTAGTTTTGTGTTTTTACAGCTCAGGTCATATCCTCAATTCTTAAAAATCACTTCTTTCATTTCTTAAAGCAAGTCATCAATGTCCATTTTAAGGCAGTTCCTTAAGGTGATGTGGGTGACTTATGGTGGATATCTGTGAACCAAAGAAATGAATACTACAGTGAATTTCTGTCGGTAAAATGGCATGAGGCAATTCCTGTGTTACTTGTTTGTTACGCCTGTGCACTAAAGTTTGATATTTTCCATAGTGAGTGAATTTTAAAAGCAAGGATGAAAAACTTGTTCGGGAATGAAAACTACTTTACTACACCAGTCATTCAGATGATCTTAAATCTCAATTAAGAGACGAAACTGAGATAAAGTTCAGATGGAACCTCGATGCATTGCATCTTTCTCCTATTTTGTCCTTGATTAACTCCTAGACTTGATAATAATTTTGGAGCTTCTCATCACAAAATTCTTTTTTCAGAACACATTTTCTGTTAGTTTTTTTTTTCTTTTTTAAATAATCACTTGTAGGAGTTCCTTTGTAGTTCATCAACGTAGTTGATCATCACATCTTCAAAAGCATTATCTGAAACTGATTCAGAACTTAAATTAAAATACATTTCAGGCATCACTTTTTGGAAAACTTATTTTGATTATGCAGCAAGCAAAAGTGATGTGCCACAACTTTTGCTTCGCCTGCTTGGAGTCATTGGTGAATCACTCCGTGTCTCAATGTTCCTCCAGCAAGAGTTGCTGAAATTCCTAAGTCCTCAATTTCAATCCAATGTTTTCTTGGCCTATTGCACTTCCTTCTTTTTGTTGGAGCGAGGTTGTATATTATCATTGGTATTATCATTTTACTCCCAACACCATTAGTTGTCCATACCGTATTAATTTTTTGTTCTCAACAGAGTAATTGAAGATTGTTACATTAATCTTAAACTATTGCTAATCTGTTAAAGGAGGCATTTATTCCTGAAAGTCTCCTTCATTATTAACCCTTGTATCCAAACTGAGTTACTTATTTTCCTTTTGCCCAGTTTTAAGCGTGAGTCACCGTGTACATCAGTTCAGCAAGCTCCTCGAATGTTTTGCTATTTATATATAATATATATATATATATATAATATATATATATATATGTAATGAAATGACATTTCATTAATTCAAAATTGCCGCGCTTCGCGCGTTCATAAGTTGTCAGTGAAAGTTGGTAGAGGGCACAGCGGTCGGAGTGATACGGGGATTCAAGGGCGGATGATAGTCAGATGATTTGTTGTTAAGATAATTATTATAAAAACTTGTAGAGAGATAAATGAAGGGATATAATTGAGGAGGCGATATTAGTGAACTTTAAATGTCGTTTCTTTGTATTTTCAGAGAAACAATTTGTGGTTTATTTTGAAAATCCTCAATAATATATCTTATAAAATGACATTTTTTGTCAACTAAAAGAAGATGGACCGGTTGCAATTTGAATTTATGATGTCAGCCTCAAATGATGGAAAATCTAATGTATTAGTTATCAACTCAATATCTACAGAAGAAGGAAAATGTTATGTTCTACCTGATGAGCTGAAACCGGTAAGTCATCATACAGATATTGTCAAAACGAACACTTTCTCAAAAATAAAAAGTAGCATAAAGAAAAGGCATCAAAGTAGAAAAATATGGATAAAATTAAATGAAGATCTTAAGAAAACATATATAGATGAGGAAGGTAATATGCAATTTTTAGATCAGTATTTAGAAGAAATTAGCACAAAACAACCAGGAGACAAAGATGACAATTTGCAACTTATCTTGGAAAAATTAATAGAAACTACAACAAAGAAAGAAAATCAACACACCCTAAAACATATTTCAGAGAAATTTATTATTGAAAAATTCACAAGCAAGAACCCTAATGCAACGCAATGGATAGAGAATTTTGAAAAAGAGTGTGAGCGCTTTAATATATCAAAAGATGAAACAAAAATAGAAATATTGAGGTTATTTTTAGAAAAATCTTGTTTGGATTGGTATAGCTCGATGGCCATAAAACTAACAATAAATTCAGAATGGAATGAATGGAAAAACAAATTTCTAGAAACTTTTAAAAACCGTGGATGGGATGTAGTCACATATGCTCTTGGATTCAGGTATAAAGAAGGACTATTAATTGATTATGCTATAAAAAAAGAACGGCTTATACTAGATGTAAACAAATCGATAGACCCCAAAACAATGATAGATCTTATTGCAACAGGTTTACCTGGGTTTATCTTATATAAGTTAAACAGGGATGAACTCAACGACACTACTGATTTGTTCAACGAGATAAGAAAATATGGTGTACAAGAAAAACTCAACTATAATAAAGAGGGGTACAGTACTTTATAAAAATAAAATTAATGAGAAGAAGCCATGTAAGACTTGTGAATCTTTGGACAAAGGAATTAGATATCATCCGGAGGAGTCGTGTTGGTTCAAGAAAAATAAAAATGAATCTGAAAAGGCTTTTAAAGCCAGAAATGTAAATAACAACTCAATTATTGAAGTAGATATAAATACTGAGAAAAAAAACGAGTAAGTACACCATTAATCAAAGTCAAGCTTTTATTAGAAAATAAACTAGAAGTGAGCGGCATTTATGATTCAGGCTCACAGGTCTCTTTAATAAATTCAAGACTGATTAAAGTAAAAGAAAAAAAGGATAATGTGAATATAGCATATATGAAAACGGTTAATGGTGTGAAGAAGACAGATGGCTTGATAACAATAAAAATAAAAATATTTGATTTAGAAGGAGAGGTGGATGTATATATAGTAGAAAATGAAGATTTTGATGATTTTATAATCGGATTGGATATGATAAAGAAATTCAAATTAACCCAAAATGAAGACTTGCAGATAGAGCAAAAGAAAATAACAAATAAAATAGACGAAAGGTCTAAAGATAACAGACATGAAGGAAAGAATATAAAAACATTTGCAATAAATTTCAATGAACACATAGAAACAGAAGAATTTGTAAGTTTGACAGACCATTTAGATAATGAAAAGAAAATTGAAATAGAGAAAATTATAAAGGAATATAAAACAATTTTTGCTAAGGACAAGTATGATATAGGATCAGTTAGAGATTATGAAGCTCGCATAGATTTACTAGTAAACAGATACTGTAGTAAAAGACCATATAGATGTACAATAGAAGATAAATTAGAAATTGAAAAGCAAATATCCATGTTACTAAAGAATAATTTAATAGAAGAATCCTACAGTCCTTTCGCTGCTCCAGTGACAGTGGCATTTAAAAAAGATGAAAATAGAAGATCACGCTTATGTGTAGATTTCAGGGAATTAAACAAAATTGTTGTTCCACAAGCTCAACCTTTCCCGCTAATAGATGATTTGATTATTAAAACTAGAAATTGTAAGTATTTTACAACACTGGATATAAACTCAGCATTTTGGGCAATACCACTACGGGTGGAAGACAGAAGTAAAACAGGATTTGTCACGCAAGAGGGCCACTTTCAGTGGACCTGCCTCCCTTTTGGCTTGAAAACATCACCAGCAATTTTCCAAAGAATTTTAAGCAATATTCTAAGAAAGCACAATCTCACAGGATACACCGTAAACTACATAGATGATATTTTTATATACTCGACCACCTTTGAAGAACATATAAGACACATAAGAAATGTATTAGAGGCAATAATAAAAGAAGGCCTTAGATTGAAGTTTAAGAAATGTACCTTTGCTTCAAACTCAGTAAAGTACCTCGGCCATGTAATTCAGAACAATTCGATAAGACCACTTAAAGACAATTTGATCTCAATAAGACAGTTTCCAACTCCTAAGACGCAAAAAAATATCAGACAATTTTTGGGAAAAATCAACTTCTACCATGAGTACATACCAAGAAGCGCAATTATTTTAGACCCATTACACAATTTATTAAGAAAAAATGAAAAATTTGTGTGGTCAGAGAAGTGTGAAGAATCATTTAATCAAATAAAAAGATATTTATGTTCTCAACCTGTGTTGGAAATATTCGACAAAGATTTACCAATAAAAATCTTTACAGATGCATCTTTAGAGGGTATTGGGGCAATATTAAAACAGACACAACTAGACGGTAAAGACAAACCGGTGGCATATTTTTCAAAAAAACTAAATGAATCTCAAAAACGGAAAAAGGCTATATATTTGGAATGTTTCGCTATGAAAGAAGCGGTTAAATATTGGCAACACTGGCTAATTGGAAAACAATTCACTATTTACTCAGACCACAAACCTCTAGAGAACATGAATATTAAATGCAGGACAGATGAAGAATTAGGTGACCTCGCATATTACCTATCTCAATATGACTTTACAGTAAAATATATACCTGGTAAAAAAAATGTAGAAGCGGACTGTTTGAGCCGAAACCCTGTATTAGAATCAGAAGATAACAAAGAGGAACTATTGAAAATAGTTAATTTAATACAAATAAAAGATATAGTTGAAGACCAAGAGAAAAATGAAACGATAAAAGCAAAGAAACAAAATCTACTATATAAAAATAAGATCTATTATAAAAAAATGAAGAAACATGAAAAGATTATCCTCTCAGAAGAATTTAGTAAAAAATTTATAAAAAGGGTACATGAAGATTTATGCCATATTGGGATCAGACAATTGCAGAAAAAAATAAGTCCAATATATACCGCTAAAAACCTAACTAAAAATATCATAAATATTTGTAAAACATGTGAAATATGCATAAAAAATAAATCACGATGTCAAGGAAAATTTGGATTAATGTCACAACTGGGACCAGCAACAAAACCATTTGAGATAATGTCAATGGATACTATAGGTGGCTTTGGAGGATCTAGGTCAACAAAAAAATACCTACACCTTTTAGTAGACCACTACACAAGATATGCATTTATTGAGACATCGAAAACACAAAACGCAAGTGATTTTATAAAACTAACAAAGAAAGTACTAGAGACAGATGAGATTGGAATAATTCTGACAGATCAATATCCGGGCATCAATTCAAGAGAATTTAAACAATATTTGCAAGAGAATAACATTAAACTAATTTTTACAGCTGTGAATACACCATTCTCCAACGGCTTAAACGAAAGATTAAATCAAACAATAGTGAATAAAATAAGATGTAAGATAAATGAGAAAAATAATAAGAGAACATGGACAACAGTAGCAAGAGAATGTATACAGAAATATAATGAAACAGAACACTCGGTTACAGGTTTTGCACCAAAATATTTACTGGATGGTACAAACGTCAGTATTCTACCAAATGAAATTAAAACAATAGAAAAGGAAGACAAGTGGATTGCTGATAGAAGATTAGCATTAGAGAATACAATAAAATCCCACAAGTACAACAAAAAGATATTTGATAGAAATAGGAAAATGCAAGAGTTCGAGATAGGAGACAGGGTATATGTAGAACACGGAAATAGACTGAATAGGAAGAAATTAGACGAATTAAAAATAGGCCCTTTCAAGATAATAGAGAAATTATCAAACTCCATTTATAAGATTGACACTGGCAACAGAAAAACAGAATCAACTTTATTCCACATAACAAAACTACAACCCGTAACAAGAGAAGATGAAGTAGAGGAAAACGAATACGAAGATAACTTGTAGGTGCAGTGTATGAATATATTATTTAGGATTTTCGCTCTTAGGGAGGGAGATGTAATAAAATGACATTTCATTAATTCAAAATTGCCGCGCTTCGCGCGTTCATAAGTTGTCAGTGAAAGTTGGTAGAGGGCACAGCGGTCGGAGTGATACGGGGATTCAAGGGCGGATGATAGTCAGATGATTTGTTGTTAAGATAATTATTATAAAAACTTGTAGAGAGATAAATGAAGGGATATAATTGAGGAGGCGATATTAGTGAACTTTAAATGTCGTTTCTTTGTATTTTCAGAGAAACAATTTGTGGTTTATTTTGAAAATCCTCAATAATATATCTTATATATATATATATATATAATATATATATATATATATATAATATTTGATGTTTTAATTTAGTTATTTTGTAAACTTACTTGTTTGCAGGTGAGATGAGAAGACACTTGAGGGACACGGGAGTACCTAAGGCACTTTACTCGTGTGTCCTTGGAGACACTCTGTCAGACCTGAGGGACCAGGTATCGAGACTGACCACCCTTATCGATGCCGGTTGAGCTGCTCATAGTTTCAGTTATTGGTTAACATTTATCTTTTCAATTTTTTCTAGTCATTAATTCTACATCTCTATGTTTGGTGTGTTTTTTTTGTTCTTATCAGCTTATATTTGTCTTAATTTTTTTATCTTTTATTTGTTATGCACCATTCATGAGCTGAGGCGCAATAATTTTGTCTTTTTTCGATGAAAATATCAAGAAGTTAGTGCATTTTAATTCATAACTATGCCTTTTAACTATAAGTAATGGTAAGCTCTTTTTCATGTTTATTCACTAACGATGAAATTCTTATTTATTCTATATTTAAAATATAATTTTAACTTAGAATAAGATTTTATTGAGGATTAGATTTTTTTCAATTTATATCCAATAGATTTAGTTATCATCTACTTGATTATAAATTAGCACTACAGTACAGGTTCAATAATTTTAGTTTTTAAATTAAACTTTTAAACAAGACAAATTTCTTCTCTTTTTTTTTTCCTTTTTCTAAAACAAATCTAAGTGTCGAGGTCCACAAATTTAGTAACAAGGATTCGTGTTATTAGTATAGATAAACTTTCAAAGATTCAGTACATTTTTGAGCTTATTTTATACTTCTATACTGTTAGTGTTCTGAACGCAAATAGAAATACTTCAGATGTTTCTAGAAGCACAAAAAAAAGTTAGCATATTTTCATGTAGAGATTTTTAAAAACTTGTGTTGATGAGCCTTTCTATTTATGAATTTTTGACTTTAGATTTAGTATTTGGTAAGATTTTTTTTTTTCTAGAAATTATCCTACACATAATAGTTAAGGAACATTCCATTTAAATAGTAATTAACATCAGCTCTTGTTTTATTATTCATAGATCCTGTGTATTTTGGAAATATTTTATTTCCTTTTATATTGCTAATTTACAATTTATTAAGCTAAAAGTTGTATTGTAAGCTTAATTTTAACAATTACAACAGAAATGCAGGTTAAGGGCACTTGTGAAACTTTTTATCTGAATTTAGTAGAAATGTCCTCTCATTCTATTTAGTCAGAAATACCAGAAGGCCTATCATATGTTTCTTATCAGAGTGATAGTTATTAAATGGTCAGCCTGGTAATATACAACATATTGTATTCCATAATACAAATAATTTCTTAAATGCTCAGTGCACTCTCGTTTAACAGGGATTGGTGGTTAAGTCCAGTCACATCTTTTTCATTAGTTGTATTTCTTAATATAAATTACATCGAATTAAATTGTATCAAAAATACTTTCACATACGAAAGTAGTATTTTTCAAGTTCCCCACTCATCACTGATAATGAAATACACTATTATCTATCTATTATGGATCTTAAAATGGTTTGTAATTTAATGTTTATTTTTTTTAAATGAATGGCCCTCTTAAGGTCCATTTTTAATATTTCTTCTATTTTTCATATTTTATAAATAGAAATCATACAAATAATAAGTAATGATTTTTACTTTTTTTTGTATATTAAAATATTAGCTATTAAAAATATTTAACAATTGTCATTTGATAAGAAATGTCTTGTATATTATTGTTTGTTTTTTTTGTTATGTGTTGAAGTGTGTACAATTTCAGAAAAATATTAAATCTGATATTTTATTATTCTACACATTTATGTGGGTTTTTTTCTCTTTGTGTTGGGTACTTTCACATTACCCTGAATCACCAGCTTGTTGGCATATTTAACCTTCTCCTAGACACTACCATCTGGTTGGTATGTTAAGGAAAAATACGTATATTTTTAGGATTTCATTGATTATTTTTCAAAATATGAAACCCTAATTATTGTTTTTCAAAAAAACCAGACTCATATTTGAGGTCATGTGTTCTTCTTTTATGGGTAATTAATGGATGAAATGCTGCCTGTCATTCAGCAATCAGTATTAATGGCTTATTAATGAGCAATTCATTTAAGAACAAAATCTATTTATAAGAGAGGTTCAGTGCTGTAATATTTATTTTTATTTTGGCATTTAATGTATCTAATGCTTAAAGTTTACGATTATTTTTATAATTCATTGGTATTAAGTATTAAACATGGTATGAATTTTAGTATATATCGCTAATTGTTGTATATATTTGTGTGTAAGCTTTAGTTTTCGAACTGTTAGATGTACAACTCCTTTATTGGAATAACTTAAAAACACCTTTCTAAAAGCAAATATCTAAAAATATTTTCTACATATATGTATTATGTAATGGCTCTTATAAACCCTTTAAAGATCTCTGTGATGATACATTTACTATACATGTAAGGTGTTACCTTTTGTCATATACATTGTTACGTATAGGATGGTCTAGTAATAATGATATTCTTCTTTTAAGCTTTTGTTATTCATTCAAGCTACAGTATATTTAGGTATCTTCTGTACATGTTTATTATTAATCTCTTTTTTTTTTATCATAGGACCCATGCCCCATGATTCTATGCTTAATTATGTGAGTTTTATCAGATGTTTGTGCTTTGATGTATTCAAATTTATAAAAAGTTTAATACAATCAAAATTAAATATCTTTATGTACCAGTTATTAAGTGAGTTGATGCCGTTGTTTATTATAAGAGGATTTATTAGAACATTCCTTTTTTTTTTTTTTTTTTTTTTCATTCCATAGTTAAGATCTTATTAAAAATTTTTACTCTAAATCTTTATCTAGATAGTATTTTATTTGTTGACGAATATTTTTGTTTTATACTTTATTCAAATTCTGCTATCGATACATTTTAACTTTTTGAAGTAAATAGTGTTTGTGTGAGCATTTGAAACTTCTATATCTTGCACAAGGATAATTTGTTATTTTTGTTACTGTTTATAAGATATTAATAAATGTATTGGGAATTTTCAATTTTGTTTTTGAATCCAATTAATTATAATTATGTGATAAGCATACCCTTCCTTTTTGCTAAGTGATATATTTTTTCCAAACCCTAAAAGAGAGGTTCTACTTTCATTAAATAAAGGTATGGGACAATTATCTTTAGTCTGTCTGTCTGTTGTACCATTTGTTAAAAGGATTTAGTCGATCGGAAAATATCTCAAAATATGCTTGTTATGTTTTGGTTAAAATACAACAATGGCAAGTATGAAAAAGTGATTAAACGTTTAATTCAGTTCCGGTTCGATTACTTTTTAGATTTGAGACATATTATGTACAGAGCCAACAAAGTTTTATTTCAATATTTTAGCTATTTGTAAAAAGTATCGGACAGAAGTAAAATATTGAACAGACTGGCATCAGGTATTTGAATATTCGTTTTTCTTAATGTAATAACAAGAGCTTTGTTTAAACAAATTAAAGAAGGTAATTTAATTTTAATGTTAAAAGCTAACTGCATTTGAAGCACCTCTAATCTTCCATTTCTACCTTATCAAAAGATTAAAGACGATCATCGTAAAGGTATAAAAAAAGTTTATCTGTCATAATATTACTTGCTTCTTCCACTTTTGAAGCATATTTTTGCCCCAAAATTGCCCTGATTCTTCTCTCTATCGCCTTCTTATGCTTGTACTTTGATGGCCCTTTTATCCTATTCTTAGTAGGACCATATACCAAGATTTTTTTTTTTTTTTTTTCATTACGAAATCTATAAACTGAGGAAACTTTTAATTTTTTGTATAAATATGATTTTTTTACTCTAACGAGAAAATTCCCTTAAAATGTTTGGTACTCATGATCTTCCAGGCCCAAAATCAACATCAGCATCTAAAAATTATGATGCTAATGATCTAAACAGAATTTTTTTTGTGAGAATATAAGTATTTTTCTGTGGTGGTCAGTAATTATAATAATAGATATTTAACACAAAAGATTTAAGGGAGGGGGGCTATCTCCTCCATCCATTGGATGATTAAATTATTTCTCCTTTTATTTCATTGATTTGATCCAATAAAAAAAAAGATTAAATCTTAACCAAAACTTATACAGCGTAAAACGTCGTGTTGTTGAATATGACTAGCATGTCAGATTGACTGGTTTATTTTTACAATAGTTATTGTAGAATCATCTGTCATACACAGAAAGGCAGAGGAACAGGCAAAAGGCAAATACATTGCTTGAAAGAAGAACCTCTCCATTTGTTTGTTTGATAAAAAGAACTCCTTTAGACCATATATTTCAAATATTTGGTTTTATTCGGTCATGCAGTCCATCTTAAAGGGAAAGTGGAGTACTGGCTGCTATTCTGTTGCCTACTAAATGCTATTGAAAATTGACTGTCATCCTTGAAATTTGAATGTTTCAACCTTAATCATGATCATCATGAAGCATTCACCACAACCAGTACAATGGTATTGTCATTATTACAAGCAGCAGTATATTTTCAGGTAACCCATTGCTTATAAAATATGTTTAATTTATTTATTTTTTCTGTATAAAATTTTGTTTTAACAACTAAGAAAAAACAATTTAAATTCGTTCAGGCATAAATCAGCATGCAAACACACTAAAGGTAGTAGGTACCTACAATGTTACATTTTGACAGTAGTGGGGGGGGGGATGATTCTCCTTGAGCTTCTACTTTTAATTGTCAAGGAATTTGTACCAAAAAAAAATCGATTCTAGTGTGCTGCATCACACAATCAAGGGTTCTGTTGATAATTTTAATGACTATTTGCAACACAAACTGTGTTGTAGGCACAAATTTATTAATTTGATAATTAATGCATATTACATATTAGCAATCAGGATGTTGAGATACCCTGTTCAATGGAAAAACTTTTTTTTTAATACCAAATAATTGATTAATTATGTCCCTTAATTATTATTCATTTGGTTAGCTTTTATTTTCATCGTTAGGAGATCAAATAAAACTTGCATGCAAAAAATCACTTTATCCCACAATGTGAAAATGGGGCTGCTGACACAATTTAATTGACATTTTGTCATTATAGACCATTAAATATGTAGTAGCTAGGCTAGAGCTACTTGCAGGACTATTTATATCTTAAATACTTATTTATGACATAGCCATTTATTCTCCCGATACTGACTCCATCCTCGCTTCCCAAGTGTTGCAGGGAGGGATACATTGCCCTTTTGGAATCATGGAGATACATGATGAATGCTGACACGTCCTCTCATGTTACCTTCACCCTCCATCGCTTATCTTCAGTTTCATTCCTGCTAAATCCCATATCATCTACCTAGGTCTTATACTAGACAAGTTACTCACCTGGAGTCCCCACATCACGCCCAAATGACAAGAAACTATTTCACCTTATGGATAATGTAATAGATATAATAAGTAATAAGATAGAAAACAAGATTTACAGTTTTACGCAACGATACTTCAACCTACCGAATAGAAGTATGTGGGGGGGGGGTGCCAAGCCCTCCAATCTGCTTGTTCTTTGATGTCCCTTTTACCCTATTCTTAGTAGGACCATATACCAAGTTGTTATTTTTTTTCATTACAAAATCTATAAACTGATGAAACTTTTTATTTTTCCAGTAAACATGATTTTTTTACTCTACCGAGAAAATTCCCTTAAAATGTTTGGTACTCATGATTTTCCAGGTCCAAAATCAACATCAGCACCTAAAAATTATGATGCATGCTAATGATCTAAAAAGCATTTTTTTTTTTTGTGAGGATATAAGTATTTTTCTGTGATGGTCAGTAATTACATTAATAGATATTCTTCGCATGCAATCCAGAATTCTCCACAAAGAAGCCAATGTTCCATTCTATATCAACAACCGTACCTTTCTCGCTGATCTCCACTTTCCATTCATTCAAGACCTAGCCACCCCCATTTACCAAAACTTTCATTTCTCCCTGCTAATGTTCTGTACTCCCATCTCATCCCCAGCAATAAGTCTAAAAGTCTAAGGAGGAGGTGATATCATTAATTCCTCCAAATCGACTAGTATTTTGTTTATGGTGAGTTTCATAGAGTGGTGGTTATTGAAGTGCTTTAGCTAATGAGCCTTAATATCCATGGGGGGTATTAAATCTTAAATAATTTCTGTGCAGTGACTTGAGAAAGCTTAAAAGTAAGAGAGAGATGTGGCCTATTTAATAGATATGGCACCGACTTTTTTCACATTTAATTCGTTTTGCATACTTGCTGCCGTTGAATATGTATCTTAACCTAAAAATAATGTTTGCAATTCAAAAACTTTATTATGATAAAATTACAATCTGTCTTATTGTGCAATAATTAATTGTGATAAATGTTCTCATTAATACCATATTTACAACTTTCATTCATACAGTATTTACAAACAGCCCAGAGGCCTCCTAAATCCATGTGGTTGTCACCTCTCCCGCATGCGAAAGAGGAAGTGGAGTCTAGGGAAGTCCCCCACGCTCCTCCGTCAGCCGCGTCACCGGATATGAGCCTGTGGAGGCTGACGAAGAGCGCTAGAGCCACACACGCTCATGATATGATTGGAGAAACTGGCCATTGCCAGGACTCCCACTGTCACGTATTTATAACAGGTCACGAAGCCACTACCAATTTAATCTCCGAGGTGGATTATAGCGAAGAGTGGTGCAATGCAATGACTGTGCTAGGAAATTAAAGTGTTAGGATAGGTTACTATGGAATTTCATGAACTTGGAAGGGATGAGTTCGAGAATGTAAGGTATATTAAGATCGTTATGAAGGGTTTTGTTCCTGACGTAAGAAGGGGCATTTTCTATTGTTCTTAGGACTTTTGATTGAAAGGAATGGATGCGCTTGATGTTCGGCTTTTTTGCTGTCCCCCATAGCTCTATGTCCAGATTGGCTTTAGTATAACTCAACTAAAATAATAATCACTTGAAATTATACCTCTAAGATTTTAGATATATTGAATCATTTTTACGACCGACATTAGTAAAGTCGATCATAGGAATAAATTGTGTATAACTTATTATAGAATGACACTGAAGATTATAATTGTTTCAAATGACATAATCGAACACTCATGAACGCTCTCGAAGATAGGCGTCATTAGGCCCAGATCATACAATGTGTATCGTTGAGTCTGAATGTCCCGTCTTTTGTCGAGAAGTGCTTTTAAGAAAATGTAAATATCTTTCAATATGTGATGATATTCTGCATGGCTTTTCTCTGTAGGGTGTTTATCAGTTCCTCCAGTTTGACTGGGAGTTCTTCCTGGTCTGGGCTGCGATTTACCTAAAGATAAAGGAAACCACTTCCCTAAATATGAAAATTATCGTGACTGTCGTTTTAGACAGGGTTTATAACAATTCTTTTCCTTTGAAAGTTGCCGAGAAATACGCTAATATGATTGATTTGTTTTCGAATCAAATTTGTTCTAGTTTATTTAATCAAAGCAATTAAGCGAGGTAGGTAATAATATTGTAAATCCTATAGAAATGTAACATATTTTAATTTCCCCACAAGATAATTAGATAGAAATGATTCTCTTTTTTTTCTTTTTCTATTTTTAACTAATTTATTAACCAAAATAACTAGTAGCAACTTATCTTTAGCCGACAGATGTTATTATATGTTTTCTCTTAGCTCATTTCATAATCAAAATAAACGAGAATTAGTTGGAGATATAACAATCTGAGAATATATTGTGAAATTTAATTTATTACCTATCAACTTTTATCGCTGAGAATTCCGAAATAAATTTTTTTTTTTTTTAATCGCCATTACTCTATCAAATACGTGAACATCTCATTTTAGTAATAAAGATTTAATAAGACAACCTTTGTATAAAGTATTAATCTAGAGTTTATTTCCAACAATTTATGATGCAACATTTATTTTTTTTCTAATGTAAATATCGTTGGAGGAGCGACTCAAACTCATCACTTCCCGCATATTGAGAATAAGACAGTTGGCATTGACTTTATTTATAACTTAGTAAAAGAAAACACTCAAGGTTTCTTTTGTGATTTATTTTATTGTAAGAGTAATAGCAATAAGCGTATAATAAAAAGCGTTGTGCATACTGTTCCGACTGGGAAGAAGGTACAAAGACATTCATTTTATTTTTAAAGAACAATAGAAATCATTCTTTTAGTTGTATGTTTCTGTTTTACTACAAGTGAATATTTTAATTTGACGTATCAATTGTATTATAGTCTTTGTTTAATGAGGCGCTAAGGCGTCTGGGACCTACATGTACGTAATGAGCCCATGTAACATAAAATGAAATAAAGAAATTCTCTCTCTTTCTCAATAGAAAAGTTTTACATTTTGATCCCCCCCCCCCATATCCCCTTGTTACATATATGTACAAAAGATAGATTCTACAAACGAATCTATTTACAATTGTTTCATTGTATTTCCTGTAGCTTGGCTAGAATTTATACAAATTCTAGTATACATAATAGTGATCTGCATTGTACAAAAGTATAATGATGTATATTATATTTTGAGCATTTTTTACTCTGATTGATACAGTTGGATGTTTGAAAATTCCACGAGAACATTGATAATAGAAAATATGTATTCTAAAAGTTTATTTTAATCGTCATTTTTTTACCAAAATCGTGTACATTTTTTTTTGTGTAATTTATCCTTTAAAATGTTTAAATAACGTGACAATCCAAGAGTATAATTTCAATAAATAATGATATATATGAGGCGTTTAGTTTCAAAATCAGCTAGATCCATTTTCAGAAAGTAGGCAAGTTTCCAATCGGCTTTATTTTTATACTAACGAAAACAAATGAAAATAAAAATTCTATGCAGTGTTATGTTAAAATTGATTCAATTTGTGCAATGTTTATTTTTATGTAATGATTAAAAGCAATTAATCAATTAATTAAAATCCCTTAGCAATATAATTGTAGTCAGTAGGCTTTTCTGGGGATTGCATATTATTAATCGATAATTGTTGATTGCATATTATTATTTTTTCTATAATAAATCATAATTAAATACATTATTGCCTAGAAATAAGTGAGAGGCTTAAACTTTTAACAGTCGTCATTCGACTATCTGTTCGAATGAAAATAACCCAATTAAAGTTTGAGGAATCGTTTTTTTTTTTATTAGTATTTTAATTATTAACATTTTTTTTTTATTTGTAAATTTTCAGAGACCGTATTTTAACAAATAAAATGAAGTAACTTTTTAAATAAAAAATGTAGTTTTTTAGAGAGTAGTTTTTTCACAATCATGTAATGATAATTTTAGAAACTTACTCAGAGCAGCATATCTCGATATCGTCCCTTCCCTTCCTACATCCTTTATTTAGTTTATGTGAATTTAAAAAAAAAAAAAACAGTTTAGTACATAACTGATATACTGTACATCGAACATAAAAATGACAAAGCTACTTATCCTTAGATCAACTAGTTGCAAATTGTTTTGTGCAAATTTTGTGAGGTTCACACCTTCCTTTGGCTACGTCACTACCGTGTGGTGAGCTTCGAGCATTGTGAAGTGGGCCATTCTACCTGCCCCCCCCCCTCGTCTATGTCTTTGTCGATGTCTATCTATGTATACCTGCATTTTGCAGTTGGCAGAACTGGTGACATTTTTCGCAATGGGCACCGGATATCCTTTCCCTGGGGTAGGATTTTAATCGATGGGGTCCCAAGGATTGGCTTGAAAATGAAGCGGTATTTAGATGCCCCTGCCTCCCTGGAGTTAAAGAAATAGCTGGATATGATAAATGATAGTGAATTTCCTTTATTATCTACAACCTCGAAATTATTTGTGGTCTATATTTCAATCTGTATCGCCATTGACGGATATATGAAGTGCCATTTAGCCTTATTGAAGAGATGCGTTATCAGTGAAAAGTGTAACCAGTTTAAAACAATTTGAAATATTTTTTAACTAAAATACTTATGGGTTCATAAAAAAGTTAAATTAAGTGAGCAGATATTATTGATGAATGGACGCTGGTGTCACGGCCAAGAGGGGAATCTAATAAGCAAACAGAACGTATTACGTATATTTGTCTGTGACGTCTGCAAACCGTTGTCCCCTGTTTAATCTTCGATTTGCATTTAGCTGAAGAGATTTTTATCACGTATATTTCCCACCACCAAGTCAGAACTTAAATTGTAATTTGAATGGGATTTTTGATACATATAAATATATCACATACATTTATAAATATATATATTTCTGTATAAAATATGTAAAGTGACATAGGCAATTGACAAGATGATATGGGGCAATTGTCAGTTTGAAGTGAGCGCTGCTCGGGGAGTTGAAAAGTAGTTCGCCCTGTCGCCGCATAGCCACGTAACCTCACTTTCTTGACAGCTTCCGCTAGCCTGTTTTTTTTTTAATTTAGGCTAGTGTGCCTTCTCAGTCTTGTTATATATTGATAATAATCCTCAGTACATTTAGTTCAATTTTTGCCGATGAAACAAACTCGTAAGTATACGCTCTTGCCCAGAATGTCCACCGTAACTCCTTCCTTGTCCCTCTTCATGTGTACCCTCGACACAAAGATCTATCATCTCTGAAACCTTTGACTTTTTCCTATGCGTCTCCTAAGTGCGAAGTACCAGCTTATCCCTAGTTTTAGCCAGTCAATAGCCGTACGACGAAAGGCTTCGCAATAGACTGTAGTGATAAAAAGCTAACATCCAGTGCATCGTTTGTTTTCAGGAAAGGGGAGTGACATTTGAGTACAACCGTCCATGTTCCACACTTCCATACGCACTTTTATCATCCAATTGAATTAATAGAAGAAAAAGCTGATTCATGTTTTCCAATTAAACGAAGGAGTAGTCAACTTTAGTAAGTAGCATGTCAGGTTAGAATTACATGGTTGCTTTCTCTTAATCAGTCAATACAATGCTGAGTAAGTCAATTAAGACTAAAAAATTAAAATTCAGTTATATATTTCAACTAGAAGTGTCTCAAATTTCCTGAAATAATTTAAATTGACAAAAATATAACAGTATCATACCTATCATGTTCAGGCATGTCTTAACTGCTTACCACATTACCTAGCTGTCATATTATTCTTTCCAGTGTGAGAAAAAATGATTTAATAATTTGTTTGTAGAGCTGAAATTATGAACGGCCAATCTTTTGCTTATTCTGACTCAGGGAATGGAACTCCAACGCCTTCATCTACAAGTTATCCGGGTATGAATGATTTTAAATAGTTGGTGTAAGTTTTTTGAAATTAGTGTTATGAAACACAGATTATTTCTATTTTTCTTTGCAGCTAGTTTATCCTCTCAATCCTCCCGTGATACCTCTCCTTCCCGACTCCAATCTAATTTTAATCATGTAAATTCAGAAAAATCGCTTAACTCTACTGGTAATTATATGAATTATAAGGCACATGAATCATATCCAAATTCAAATACGGGTTATGGACAAGTTTATTCTGATTCTTTAAACACATCTAATAGAGCGGCAGTACCTCCTTATATTAGTGACACAAATGATATCAATCAATCAAGATTAGGTCAGCCCCAACTGAGACAAACAACGACTGCCTCTCCAATTATAACTAGTTTAAGTTCATCAGTTTCTAAACCTGCCTATAGTTCATCTCATTTAAACCAAATATCGAATGATCAGAAACAATACATTACTCAATATAACACTCAAAAGGTAGATAGCCATACAATGCAGCCAAAAATTTCAGAAGCTAACTTAGCTAGGAGCCACGAAACAATCTCTTCTTCAAATGTAGGAATATCTGATTATTATCAAGGTTACGTTCAGCCCGTAAATAATGCCTATAGGCAAGAGAACATGTTGCCCAACCAACAAGTAAAGCCTGATCAGCAGTTTAATGTTCAAAATCAAGGCTACCAAGCTCAAAAACCCTTAATGTCTCCAACTTCTAACCCTTACCTAAACTCAGTGCCTCAAGAGAGCCAGAGCTACCCGACATCACCAGTCAGCGGTGATATCCCGAGATTGACATACCAGCAAGGGTTCTATCAGCCTTCGCCTACCACTGCTGTTGGTTCCGGGGCAAGGCCGCAGATGAACCCACCGTTGCCTCAATCCAGATCCCATGATGAGCCTATATCTTCAGGACCGCCAAGGACAAATGTTTTGGGAATCATCCCTTATGCTACAGTATGTAATTGCTAGATTTTTTTTATTGTTTATTTGTATCATTTATATTTATTGTGCCAGTGCTGGGTGACAATAGTTGTATAGTTCTCTCCTTTTGTAGATTTTTTACTTAGAGTTATTTACAATGTTAAAAATATTTCTTATAAGTAACCCATTTAATTTATTAAATATTAAAAGGGTATTCTCCCATTAATACCCCATCAGCTCAAAGATGAGCATTACAATCAAACCAGTCGTTTACTTCATTGATATACCTGCGTTAAGTAAGTGTAAAATCCTAAAATCTCAAGGCCAGTTTGATTGATAACGAACTTACTCTTCTCTTAGTTCAGCAGTCAAAGATTTGCTCCCTTCGAAAAGTTGGGTTGCTAAATGTAAAACATTCATTTCATTAAAAGACCAGTGATTATTATTATAAGTATAGTTCTTTGTCAAGTTTTTTTGCTTGTTCCACTCCCACTCTTGAAGGCTGGCAACAAGCAGTTGTATGTAATCGGCTGCTTGGTAAAAAAAAAAAATGTTTAGATTGAATTTGAAATGAAATTGAAATGTTTAATATTTCATGTTATATGCTTCCTTATTAGTAATAAACGATGTGCCTCAAAAAAGTGTTAGTATGATTTAAAGGTGTTTACTTGTTCATTGTTTATTTCTTTTAATGAGCTGGTTTGCTAAACATAATATGATTGGTGGATAGACGTTTGCCGTAAAAAGTCTATTTGTGTGAATATTTTACCTGTTATGAAAGCATTTGAGATGATTATTAAGTCTTAATGATTCCACTTCAATCCCCTAGGTAATTGAAAACCATTTTTAATTAATAATCACATAATTATTACAATTATTAGGCTATCTGTTATTTGCCTGTGTATTCATTTCTACGATTTAACCGAGTCATTGAAAAACTTATTTATTAGTATTTTATTTATTTGAGTTTTTCATTCATATTAAACTTAAACTTTCATATATTTGATTGAAATCAGCATATTCTTATTCCATTTTTGAAATAGAACTCTACTTTCTACTTTAAGCCTTTTTAAAAAATGTTATCATTTTGTTTATAAAACAGATATATGATAAAATTTAAGTCCCTTGGAAGTAAAATTGAAAAATGACGTGATCATTTTAGTAGTTATTATTAGCTGTGATTTTTTAATCCCGCTATTTTAATAATTATTAGCGAAAGATAAAAAATTGTGACAGGGCCAGGGCTCAAACCTAGAACTTAATGATCTCTGGTCGGGTGGTTTTGAGCCTTTTACTTCTTTTTTTTTAATTTGGCTAATAATTAGTACATAATATTTCATTTTGATGTACATTATTAAAACAAACTTTATGGATGAATGATAAGAATTTTATGTTATCACTACTTTGATTATTTATCAATATCATAGATTTTTTTTTTTAAATAAAATTATGATCTGAAATATATAAACAGAAGAAAAGTCATAGAAATTGAAGTAACAATATCAAAAGATTGTATGAATGTGGTCCAGAGACTCCAGGACAATTTGTTGAAAGATTGTGAAAAAACTACTAGGTATTGTTAGGTAAAAATACTATTTATTTTTAAAAATTTTCTCTAGCAAATAATAACATTGTGAATCAGTGCAAAGGCGAAAAAAACTATTAAAATAAGCCTAGTAAATTTAAAAAATATAATTAAACAAGGGGAAACAATTATTTTTTGGTTTAATTAACAAACCATTAAATAAGTTTAATACAAAAATTATTAAATGGTTTGAATAAGATAGTACCAGTTGAGACCTGCCAATAACCAGTTTTTTAGCTGAACAAGATGATTGAGTTTTTATTACAACTAGGAAGTTTTAACAGTCATGCATTTAAAAGTTCAATGTGAAAACTTTAAAAGTATCTTAGAAGCTATGAGTTTCCTTATCGACTTCCAAATAAATAAATCCCAGATGGTACTGCTAACTGAAAAATTAAAATTATAAGAAATTAGTTCTAATGCTCTGTTGATGACTTTTAGAAACAAATTACTTCATGTTGTATTTCAACAAAGAAATTAGAAGAAGAAAAAATATATATCCGTCCACTTATATTATTTTTGTATATATTTATGCATTTACTAATTACCTAATACATGAATGTATAATTAATTTTTGCAATCATCGTAGGAACCAGCAACTTCTCAAGTAGCTAGGCCTAAGTTGCCAGATGGCGGAGGGTATTACCAGCCTTTGCAGCAGCAGCCTTCTCAGCAACTACAGCAGCAGCCTCAGCAACAGCTTCAGCAACTACAACAGCAACAGCAACTACAGCAACAACAACTGCAACTGCAACAAATGCAGCAGCAGCAGCAAATACAGCAACAACAGCCTCGAGCGATGCAACGACCTCCTGCTACGGCTGCTAAGCCAAAAGGTTACCCTCCACCTCCATATCAGGCGTATCCACAGCCACCATATTCACAGCCTCAGGTAAGCTATTTCTCATATTTGCAATTTCTATTCCTCTTCATAAGTGAAAGGAGAACAAGTTTATTCTTGAATTTGATGCCCTGAATTCTAATATGACATTAGTTTTTGCCTAAGAGCTCAAATTTCTAAGAAATAACATTTTAGTGAAACATACGTTACACTATTTTAAGTTAAAATTATTTTATTATTATATTTTACAAATATTATTATATACAAAGATAGAGGAAAATGTCATCGATGAAACCAACTAGTCACTGAACACTTCGGAAGCTTTTTTTTCGTGACATTTTTTAATGCATTTTAGAACAGTCCCTTTATAAACTTCAACAGTAATCTGCCATGATGTGCGTATCCCATCGTCTTTGGTAGCAGGCCTCCATAGTTTTAACATCCCGGTGAAAGATTTCTCCTTATTACTGGTGTCTCCTAAATTTTCAAGAAAACTGTCTTAATGGCTGTGCAAATAATGCACCTTAATACTCCAGTTATACCCAAAGGATTTGAAACTGTTAAGGATCTTGTTTACCAGTTCAACATAGTTTTCAGCTTGGCATTATCCCTGATAATTTCTGACAACTGCGACAAATGAAGTCCAGGCTTTCTTTGAATTTACAAAGGCCAGGATCCTTAATGAGTTGTCTTATTTGTGGGCCCTTATTATTTTCCCTAACGTCCATGTTTTGTCTCTTAGGCCAATCCTTTCGAACCCAGTGGTGTGTTTTGTCTGCTATCCCAGAGGCACAAGAAGCAAGGATATTTAGTGTGACTACTTTGTTGTCAAAGGAGAAAGTTTACCAATTTTTAAGTCTACATAAATCACCCATTGGTGTTCATGATACTTTATCTTCTTCTCCAAAAACACAACCTTTGGTGTTATAATCTTCTTTCATTTTTGTTAACCATATTTATTCCCATTTTGTAGAAGTAGACATTTAAAACTTCGATTTGAGCTGTCATTAAATACCCGCCAATCCAGAAAAAAGTCAGGAAGACCCACTTTGAGGAGTCCTCTTATGTTGTTACATAATACAAGATTGTCTTCTTGAGAGAAAAAAAATTCAAGAACCAATCCCTGTATATGTGATAAAGAATTTATTTTAATTATCATTAAAAAAAAAACTCTGATTTAAAAAAGTAGAACAGATAGAGAGAGGAAACTGATTTTATATTTAGATTTAGCGCTCCAAATATAGTTAAATAAAGTCCGTTCTAAAATCCTATGCATAAATAAAAAAAAAAAATTTGTAGCCTTGTGTAATAGTATTTTTATGGTTTTTGTAATTTCCGAAAACTTACACTAAGAACATACAAGTTTTTAAACTGTGGATATATCTGATATAAAAATATTTATTTGTTCAGAACAATGCTGGTTTACCATCGTACGGCCAGATAGGTGGCAACTACTATCCCAGTGCTGATGATCTCGCCAATCAGATGTCTCATCTCAATGTTGCTCAACAAGGTTTCAACAAGCTATGGGTATGATACACTTGATGATTATACTTATGATAATAATAAATAGGATAATTTAGCCTACTCTCCTAGCCTTAAGGGAAAAAATATTTTAAACAGTTACTCAGTTTTTTGAGACCTATAAATATTCTTATTTTTGGTGCTGTTTCAGGGGAGAGATGCAGTGGACTTGCTGAAATGTCGAGATATAATTCCACCTACAAGGGTAGAACCCCCTCCGATTCGCCTTTCACAAGAGTACTATGAATCCACTAAAGTCAGTCCTGAGTAAGTATTATGTTTAACAACGGTAGTTAGTAATTTTCTGACATCTGTTCTGATTACTACTACGATCTCGATTAATCCAGCAGTTAGCCAGTCCAGGGCATTCAGTAATCCGGTGTTATTCTGACATGCTAAGTAACATGTTTGAAACCCGAAACGCTACTTCTGCTTATTAAGTTATTGGACAATGTGGCATGAACAAACCTTCATCCTGCTATTTAAAAGTACAGCTTAATAGTGAATGTGAGCATTAGGAAAATAAATTTCAGGGAAACAAACATAAAATTCCATTCATGCATAAAATAAATGCCTAAAAATTTCACTAGTTCATTAATTTATAAAGTAACTTTAAATGTTTTATTTGTAGTTGGGAATTCATAGTTAGCCATGTTTTTTTTTAGTTATGAGTGGATTATTTGTAGAAAGATGTTAGATTTTCATCAAATTTATTAATGGACGCCATTTTGACCTACCAAGTATGTCTGCAGTGGGTCTTAATCGAAGATGGTTTAAAGATGACTGATTTTCCTTGCCTTTCCATAATTTATATACTGAATACAAGTATAGTTCAACAATCGGTACTTGCCTGTTTTTCCCTGTGGTAGATTTGCTACTGCCTGAACTGCTACAAATGCTACACCCAAACTGTTCTATCCAGAGTTAACAACTGTCACTCTTTAGGACTAAAGAAATAAACAGGTGCCACACACGCCTCCTTTAAATAATTACTTTATTCCTTGAAGGAATTTATGGAACATTTAACTGTCTCGAGGCCTACCAATTAAATATAGGCTCATTTCGTGTCCATTGGAGGACTTCACCACTCTCGTTACTACCCCTAAATTTTGTAGCAACTCAACTGCATCTTTATTAACATAACTATTACTAACCATGAATTTTAAACAATACTCAAGCGGAAGCCATTTGAAGGTGGAGGTTTGTAGAGTTGTGGTCACATGATATGGCAGTCGAATTGTCGGGCTCAGTATAACTGAGTATCCCGAAGGTGGGGATGAGACGCCCGCCGCAGGCTAAATCACTACAACCTCTTAGCCGCCGTCCGGCGAGCGCCCAGAAAGAGATAGAGCCGGTGGACCTTTCACCCTGGCCTTTCAGCCCAGTCGGCGGGCAGCCTAATTCGCTTTGATCTGACCCCATAAGAACTTTAGAAGGGAACTTTTAATTATTGATAATTAAGAGGTGGCCACAACAGAATAAATGCAAAAAATGATTGAGTGTATGAAGTGGTTATCTGTTCCGTTGGTTGAGTCTGTCTAACTTGATTTTGCCAGTGAGATAGTGGGGAGAGAGATGATCACTAGATTAAAATTCTTCCAGCCAATCACATCCATTATGCTCCCACATTCCAATTTACTCCAATCCAATTGTAGTAGGGAAAGGTTGCGTGAGCACCCTTACCCTACCGGCAAACTTAACTTAGACAGACTCTAACACTTTTATTTCAATGGGGGGGGGGGTAGCATTCGAAGCAGTACTGGCGGTAACAGTTCAACTCGATGACAAAACAGACAAGAATCTAATATTCATTAGTCATTGCATTTGATTTTCTGTTGATTTGTAGGATATTCAGATGCACGCTGACTAAAATACCAGAGACTAAATCACTGTTGGATAAATCTAGGCTCCCCCTAGGCGTCTTGATCCATCCCTTCAAGGACCTCAATGTAAGCAGACAATTATCATGGACAGATACAATAGCTACATTTAACACGACTTATGTGTCTTATTTGTAAATTGTGTTTTATTTCAGCAACTATCAGTCATCCAATGTACAGTTATAGTGAGATGTCGAGCTTGTAGAACATATATAAATCCATTTGTATACTTCGTTGATTCAAAACATTGGAAATGCAACCTCTGCTTTAGGGTCAATGATTGTAAGTAGATATTTTCTTGATTAATCACACAATATAATACGATAAAAACATGTAAAATTGCTACCATTTTTTTTTTTTTTTAGCTGAATTCTTATAATTCACAATAACTAGTCGATCTAAGGATCGATCTCCACTCCATTTATTTTTTCATTTCATCAAAGATTCTATTTTTACCAACTAAAGTTTTTTTTTACTCCAATTATGAACTAAATTGAATTTTTGTTTTTGAAAAAAGAAAACCCCTCTTAAATTTAAATAATATATTTCTTTCAATTATTTATTTTTCAATTGGAATTTTGTTTGTTACAGTGCCAGAAGAATTTCAATATGATCCCTTAACAAAGACTTACGGAGATCCTACAAGACGTCCTGAAATAAAATCAGCTACAATTGAATTCATTGCTCCATCAGAATATATGGTATATATGTTTTTTCATGTTTGCGTGATCAGTTTGCAGTCTATTTTGTATGGCTTTTGTTATTTAGGGAATTACTTTGTCATAATACGTTCATCATTATATAAAAAATTATGAATAATTTAAAGACCACAAGCTTTGCGATTTCTATTGATCTGATATTATATTTCATTATCTGTGTTTTATTTTTACAATATCTTAGCTTTGCTTTGCCTTTAAATGTTATTCTATTTTAGGTAAGGCCGCCACAGCCAGCAGCATACGTGTTTGTATTAGATGTGTCGAGGCTAGCAGTGGAGAACGGATATTTACGTGTGTTCTGTGAGTGTCTTCTTTCGCAACTGGAGGCACTGCCAGGTGACTCAAGGACAGCGGTTGCCTTTATTACGTACGACTCGACTGTACACTACTACAGTCTCGCTGATACTCAGGCCCAGCCACATCAGATGGTTATTGTGGACATAGACGGTAAGATTCCATTCATCTCAGGTCAACTATTATTTAGTGTGTACTAAAACTAATGTTATTCAAAATCTGAGACTGGTATTTTCTTTTTAACTCTTTTAAAATTAAAGTCTATTACAATCTTTGCAGATAAGTATTGTTTGTTAAATGTAATTAAACTATGAAGCGTTATCATCAATGACCCTTGTGATTGACATGTCCCAAAACAAACAAGTAAAAACTATGAAGTAGGGTCTACATTGAACACTGAATACTTCAGATTCAAGACAGAAGCTCGATAAAGTACACAAATTTACTCATTCGAAAACATTCTAGTTTTGTCAACAAAATTATAAAGCTAAAAGAAAATAACATTTAAAATGGGGAAATTACTAGGTATAAATTTAGATGTCACTAGTTAACCTGCCCGATATAGATTTCAATTGCAAACATACCAAATAGAAAAAGGCCAATATCACTTTCCGGTTATATTAAACCTTTATGTAAAATATATTAGCCTAATGACATCGGTAAAATACCCAAAAATTTATGTAAATGAACATGAAAAACTGTAAAATAGACATTATTAAGTATGCAAACAGTGCAGTGACAAAGAAACTGAAAAAAAAACCCAGTTAAAAATGAATAATATTTCTTACTTAAATTAAACCATAATTTATTTAACTATTTATTAATAAACCAAAAACATTACTGCAATATATTGACTTATGACCGAACCCAGGTCACAAGTGTGTTGTTCTCAGGGCTACTATTTAGTTGAATCTAATATCCATAATTATAAGATTAATCTAATAAGGATGTTACATTAAGTTATTCTTTCTAGATATGTTCGTACCATGTCCCGAGAACCTGTTGGTAAACTTGAGTGAATGTCTTGGTCTGGTGAGAGATCTGTTGAGGGAGCTACCGAATAAATACAGAGAGTCATATGACACAGGGACTGCCCTTGGTCCTGCGTTACAGGCCGCTTACAAATTATTGGTACGTATATGTCTGTAGTAGGATTAAGTTTGATTATAATAAATTTAATTTCATATCTGTCTGCCTAATTCAAAAACAACCTTTTCCGTATTTTTACTTGTAATATCGAGCGATTGGTGAGTAAAATCATGGTTAATTCAATATAGAAACAAATATAAATTTGTTACTTGTGTATAACAAATTTGTCCTTGTCAAAAATTTTCTTTTTCTCACAAAACCGTTCTCTTTTCTCAAAATATTTTGTTATGATATTTTTTAAATGGTGCTTATGTAAAAAATATCGGAAAAATACGAAATTATAAGTCAAGAAGGCATCGGACAGGAAATGAACCTCCTGACTGGTAGAAGGAGTCGTTGGGCAGACACAGTGAGAGAAGGTGGCGTACCCAAGCTGGCCCCTGATGGTCCGTTTTCATTTATCAACATCAGGACAACTTTAATATCGACCAACATGAAGATAAGTCAGATCGAGAAAAGGGTGATATGAACAACGAGGATACCAACGCGAAGAAGCGCTGGCCAGCATAAGAAACAATTATAAGTACGTGATTATATTTGTATGTAAATTTTTAACTGTAAATGTTAGTAATAATAAAATCAATATTCTTTTTGCCAAAAGTTTCCTAAAATAATTAACAGAACCCTGGATTAAAGTAAAAGTTTGAATATAAAGTTTTTTTTTTTTTATAAATAGTTAAAATAATAATAATTAAAAGAGAAATAAGAAAATATTACAATATTTGGCGCCCGAGAACAGGCACATGTTAATACAGGAAATCTGGCTAAAGGATTATAAAGAGTGTCACGAAAATTGTGTTTAAATTTGATAAAGGTTAGGTAAAATTTGTATTGTGATTAAGATTCATATTGATAGAATTCAGTCATGGAAAAAGATAAGCATAGTGTAAATATTAATCCAAATGAGCAAACTATAATAGATAGATACGTAGATAATAAAGAGAATGAGTTTTACAATAGGCAACCACGTGCTAGTACGAGCGTATCAAACAATGATCAAAATTTTAGTTTAAATGAATCAAGTCGGGAGGAAAGTGAGATACAAACGATGTTTAGGTTGATGATGGAAAAATTAGAAGAATTTAATGAAAATATGAACAAAAAATTAGACGAACAGAGTCGTATATTAGACAAAGGTTTTAAAGAACAGAGTCGTATATTAGACGAAGGTTTTAAAGAACAAAATATGAACAAAAGATTTGAAGAAAATAATCGATTATTGGACAAAAATAAAAGTGATATGAACGAAAAATTCGAAAAATTAAACAAAAGATTAGATATCTTTGAACAAAGATTACAAAATCCTTTCAAAGAATTTAATGTAAACCTTGATAAAGAAACGGATTTAAAACCGTAGTAAACCGAAACCGAAAGTAAACTCGTAGATTATGAACGGGAACTAATTAAAAATAATTTAGATACACATATTAATGATAATAATGACAGTAAAAAAGAAATCAGTGAACAAAAATTACAAAATTCTTTCAAACAGTCTGATGTACAACTGGATGAAAAAATACATCCTTTAAAAAGGGAAATTAAATTTGAGAAACAACAAACGGGCATAAATAATGAACCAGTAATTAATCCTGGTGTAAGACAAATAATTAACCATAATGATAATTTAGAGATTCAGCAATTTAAAAATTCTGATTCAGTAAAAATTATAAGTAAAGTAAAAAGTATAATAGGTAAAAGTTTGAATTGGAAAAGGTTTCAATTTAACATTTTATATCATGCTAGTGAAATTCCCCTTGGCAAGTTCAATATGAACAACATAAAAATAAACAAATGGAAAGAATGCAAAAATAGCTCCAGAGATGTTTTTAATACAATCGAATATAATTATAAAAAAAAAAAAAAAATATATAACTATACCTTATTATTACGAAATAATCGTAATCGGATAAATATACAAAAATAATTAAAAATAAAATAAAAAATTGAAAATTAATAGAAAAATCTATTATTAAAAATTGGCAAATAGGCATATGTAAAGTTTGAAAATTAAAGTTTATTATAGTGTAAAATCAAAATTGAAATTATGGTAAAAGACATAGAAAAGCTTGAAAGTAAAATCAATTGAAATAATTTATTATTAAAATAGTGTCAATCGGACACATGTAAAAACTTAAAAATTAAAGTTTATTCTAATGTTCAAATGTTGGTGTGTTTATTTGTTCAATCAAATTTGTCAATATGTTAAAATCTATCTAAAAACTTGAATTGAAGTTGTTGTATTGTATTAAAATGGTATGGTGTTTATCTGGAAAATCAAATATGTTAACATCTATAGAAAAAATTGAAATTTTAAAATTCATTAAAACCTTATATGAAAATAGTGTCAAATGGACACATGTAAAAACTTACAAAATTTAATTTTATTTTAATGTACTAAAAGTTAGTATGTTTAATTTTTACAATCAAGTTGGTAAATGTTAAAAGGTATATCAAAGTTTGAAATTTAAAAGTAATTAATACTTTATTATAAAGATATTGCCAAACCAGCAATGTAAAAACTGGGAAATTATAAATTGATGGCACTATAGTTAAAAAGCTAATATGTCTGTAAGGTACAATTACATTTGTGATGTAAATGGTTGAAATGAAATATGTAAAATTTTGGTGACACATAATCTGATTTTGTCAATTAGTAATAAGAAAATGCAAACTGTCAAAGTGCTAAAAAAGTGAATAAGTGAAATCAAAAGTAAAGTGGAATGAAAAATTTTTATCGACAAGCTCAAAAAATTTTTAAATCGGAGCGGACCCGAATGTTATGATATTTTTTAAATGGTGCTTATGTAAAAAATATCGGAAAAATACGAAATTATAAGTCAAGAAGGCATCGGACAGGAAATGAACCTCCTGACTGGTAGAAGGAGTCGTTGGGCAGACACAGTGAGAGAAGGTGGCGTACCCAAGCTGGCCCCTGATGGTCCGTTTTCATTTATCAACATCAGGACAACTTTAATATCGACCAACATGAAGATAAGTCAGATCGAGAAAAGGGTGATATGAACAACGAGGATACCAACGCGAAGAAGCGCTGGCCAGCATAAGAAACAATTATAAGTACGTGATTATATTTGTATGTAAATTTTTAACTGTAAATGTTAGTAATAATAAAATCAATATTCTTTTTGCCAAAAGTTTCCTAAAATAATTAACAGAACCCTGGATTAAAGTAAAAGTTTGAATATAAAGTTTTTTTTTTTTTATAAATAGTTAAAATAATAATAATTAATAGAGTAATAAGAAAATATTACAATAATTTATTTAAACAAAATTAACATCGTAAAATGATTAAATTACCATTATATGCAGGGTTCCCACAGGGAGTAAATCATAAAATTCTCTATTATTGATAACTTAATATGGATTAAGGAAATTGATTACATTAAAATTAATTTTGTCTTTACAATTCATGTGAAATGCCAAATCATGTGAACGGTTCTCAACTACATAACAACGGTTATTACATCTGCTTTAAGTGTATCAATAATACTCATTTTCATGATTCACGGGAACCCGCCATTAAACAGTTACATATAGGTTTTCTTCTCGATGTTTATTAAAATAATTAGAGTTTCTACTGTTTTTTCTATAATTCTTTTCATCAACAACACTTGCAATAAATGCTTATGATAACATATAATTTGTGCTTACAATGTTGCCTGATAATATGTGATGCAGAAAATCTTTAACTCTAAGTAAATTTCTAAAATGTTCTGTATCAAACTATGGCCAAATGACAATTATTTATCATTTGTAAGTAGAGTTAATAGTAAAAAAAAAAAAAAAACTGACTTTTCCATTTTCTTAAGAATTTTTAATATAAATTATTATTACATTTTTCAGCAAATATTTTAATACATTAGTCATTAATTTCTTCTCTCTTTATTTCATAATAAGTCCCTTTTAGAATTTTCTAAGTATTATTTTATATTATCTTTGGTTTTATTTTATTTTTTCTTAAAAACTACTGTTTAGAAGTACATCAACTTGGTTCAGTATTCTTTGCTTCGGCACAATTTTTCTGTACGGTACAAAAGATTTATGTTATCAATGGCTAGCGAATCCCGAAGATGAGCACCTCACTTCTTCTTTCACTCATACCTCCTTGAAGAAATCATATGCACTCATACAAATATTTGCTTTGAAAAGTATGTTTACCGAATTTTTTTTGGTTGCTTCAAGCCATTAATTTCATGTACTATTTATACTTTGTATTACACTAATAATTTAGGTCTGCTATTACTTTTTGTTTTAAGTTAGCAAAGTATTATAATTCATTGAGTATTTACTGTTTTAATATAATTCTTTCTATGTGTGGCTTAAAGGCGGCTACAGGTGGTAGAGTTTCCCTGGTGACGAGCTGCTTAGCCAACAGTGGACCAGGAAAGCTGCCTGCTCGAGAGGACCCTAATCAAAGGAGCGGTGAAGGGCTCAGCCAGGCCCACCTCAACCCAGTCACCGACTTCTATAAGAAGTTGGCCCTCGACTGTTCTGGCCAGCAGATAGCGGTTGATCTCTTTATTCTAAACAGCCAGTTTGTCGACCTTGCTACCCTCAGTCAGTATTTCAGTTATATATGCAATAATTATAATGTATAAATTATAATAAAAAGATAGAGTTTTACTGTCGGTCTTTTTTGGCAATTTTCATGGGCTTTTGGTATTACAGGTTCCTCTTTCAACCCTTCCTGTCAGTGTTCTTCTCTCCAAATGTTTTCCTCAATAGCCATTACCATAATACTTTTTTTATTGTGTTACTTTGGTGACGTTTTGGACAATCTTTCTTAAACCGTCAACAATTTTTTAGGGCATTAATTCACTCGCTTAATAATAAACAATAATGATTGATGTGTCAATTCAATTCCCAAGAGGGCTTAAGTATTTTATTTATTATATAAATGATTATTACCTGAAGAATTCAATCATGAGAAATTTATTCTGTTTTGATTATAAAGTTATGTATTTTTTCAGGTGGCGTTTCAAGGTTTTCAGGTGGCTGTATCCACCACTTCCCTCTCTTCTCAGCCAAGAACCCACACCATATCGAATCATTCCAGCGATGCTTACAGAGGTATCTGTGCCGTAAGATAGGCTTCGAGTCTGTCATGAGGTTGCGATGTACCAGGTTTGTTAGATATTTTGAGTGCTGTTATTATGATATTACTCAGTTAAACAATGGTATTTAATGTCATATCCTTTTATTTCAATAGCATAACAATATGTTTTGCCTCGTCTTTTTCATTTTTAAATGAATCTACTTGATGTTTATTGTTCAAGTGCCTAGCCAATCAACAACATTCCGAGATTCTAGCTGTATCAAATTTTGTCTTGGATTCTTTTACCATGTGCTGATTTGTAATAAATGTCCCAGATTATTCCATTGTACATAAACCAAACCAATTTTAAATTGTAAAAAAGTAGAGCAAAAATATTGAAATTTAGAACAAATGTGGCATGTGAAACCTGTAAATATATTAGTTATATAACATAAGCTATTGAAATAATTATCATGTTTGATGATTTGTGATTGTGATATTTCATAGTTATTGCTTAGTTCAGAATCTTCTTACTTTCTTAGAGATATCTATAAAATAAATTATCCATTGTCAATAGCAATCAGTTTCAATAATAATGTTTATGTTATAGGGGATTATCTATTCACACATTCCATGGAAATTTCTTCGTTCGATCGACGGATCTCCTATCATTACCTAACGTTAATCCTGATGCCGGTTTTGGAATGCAAGTTTCAATCGATGAAAATCTCTCTGACGTACAAAATATATGTTTTCAAGCAGCTCTCCTGTATACATCAAGTAAAGGTAACTATTAAGTTTTAATTACTTTTAGTTCTTATAATATTTCCTGAAGATTCGCAGTTAATTATTTCTATATTAAGTTGGAATCCAACAGTAAAAATTATAAAAGTTCACTTTGAGACATCGAATACCTCTGTAATCCTTTTGGTTTCATTTCCGATTGGAACCAATTCATCTAGTCAGGTAAAAATTTAGGTAATGTGAATTTCAGTTAATTATAAATGTAAAAATAATTGTAAATTACTGATATTAGTGTTGAATCCATGGTTTTTGGAGTTGCTGAGATGAATAGTTACATTCCCTAATGCCATGAGAAGGGCTGGAAGTAAAATATCTAAAATGAGCTTAATTATTGTCAGAGTCAGAGTTTTAAGGATTGGTGTCCTGGTGATATTTAACCCCAGCCAAGCATAATTTACGAGAACCTTCAAAAAATGTTTAGGATCAAAAAGAACTCTGTAGAACCATGTGAAAACGGTGGGTAATGTATAATTAAAAAATTACTATCTCAGTGAAGGAGAGGGTGAAATAGTTTCTATTCCATGGATATCACTCATTCTGACAAGTCTTTCTTTTAATTTTAAGAGAATAACCTGTCCACTGAGAATTGCACGATCAACAAGTCAGTGCTTACTGCGAATCGGATTTGAGATCACCCTGTTTCTACCACAGACAACATTTTGTTGCTTGGTCACATGAGGGGGGGGGGAATTCATCCAAAAACTTATTTATCCTCGCTCGAAGGAGGCGAAACTAATAATGTTGTTTATAATCAAGTTTTGCGTTAAATTAATATTTTATTGAATTTGTAAAATATATTTGTCGGGTCGTCACAAGGATGTCTAGTTGACCTAGTCCTGGTAACAGAGAGAGCATTGATTAGTCTATGACCTGGATGATAGCTTGGTGATGGGTCTTGCTATTGAGTGTTACTATCTGACTCCATATCTGATAGGTATGTGCCCAGACAGTGGACTGTGTTCAGGAGAAGAGGTACAAGCTACGTGGGTACAGAGAGAGAGTAACATCTCCTGCCAACAAACAGTAAACTTGGCATTAAAATACCACATAAAAACTAAGGACATTTATTAAATCCCTAGCATAATTTTACAATTCGGAAAAGATCCATTTCATTTGAAAACAAGTCTTCTTTTATACTTCAGACTACAGAAGATAAACTGATATGATATACTGCAAATATTCTAGCAGCCAACTTAATATAAAATAAAGATACAATTATAAACAATTATTTTTGCTAAGTGATAGATGTTATAGATTCAGAAATTTAAATTCTAATGAATAGCTGCATGTATGTTTATGGGTAATTTATTGTTAGCGTTATTAGCAGAAACACCGAGCGCTACCTTAAATTTTGTTTTTTTTTTAAAATATTTTTACCTATAATATTATTATTATTTGTTCCGGCATTTGTGCACCGCGGCCTCACTGAGACCTATTGTGCGCCGTCCATGTCCCTGTCCTATATATGTGACAGGCCCACGGCCTTTGCAAATCTGAGGATACTGAATGGATCGATCAGTTCACATAGTTTGGGGTCTACAATGCGATCACTACCAAAGTGAAGGTATCGCCTTCTAGCTAAGTTATCACAGTCACATATTATATGACGTGCCGTTTCTCCCTCTTTCTTGCAGAATCTGCAGATTGGTGATCCCACTATCCCCAAATTAAAGAGGTGTTTATTTAACCGACAGTGACCTGTATAGAGTCCTGTCACTTTTGAGTGTCCACCTGTCCATTGATAGAAGTGCTGAGCTTCTTCTCTTACAGGGTCCATTAAGAAACAGTTTCGAGTGTTCCTGTTTCTTAGTTTCTCTCCAAGAAAGTCTTGCCTTGTCCTCTAAAGCTAATTTTATACGCCTTTTAGCGTAGCTGAGGCTGATACCACATATGGGTTCAGGTGCAAGAGGTGTCTGTTCTGAGCCCACCCTTGCAAGGCCATCTGCCTTCTCATTGCCTGTGATGCCTGTGTGTCCTGGCACCCAGTCGATTCTAACCTTATTGGCTAGCGAGAGTGTGTTTAAGTTGTTTTTACACTCCTCAACCAAATAAGATCTGGTTGTATAGCTTCTCAGGGCGCCAATGGCTGCCTGGCTATCCGTGAAAATTGTGATCAGTCTGTTTCTTACACCCTCCCCAATTAAGGTTTGGGTACAGACATTGATCGCCATCACTTCGGCCTGAAAGACCGAGGTGTGTCTACCTAAAGGAATAGAAATCCCAGATTCTGGTTTATCTTTCCTCCATATGCCGGCCCCTGATCCGTTTTCTGTTAGTGAGCCGTCTGTGTAGCAATTAATCCCATTACACAGTTTATGTGGTTTGGTCTTTGTGTTTTCCGCACAGTATAAAACGTCTGTGTGTTTCTTAACTTGTAGGTCAGAGTGCATTGACAGCACCTCGTCCTCATCAATTCTTCTGAACAAGTTCCCATGTCCCATGTGAGTCATGACTTTGGATCTTGTTCCTGATTTCGCAAGTCTGTAAGCCACGTTCAAGGCTTGCGCTTCTACTTCTATGTGCAGTGGATTCAAGTTCAATAAGACTTCCATTGCAGCAGTAGGAGTTGTACTCATGGCACCAGTGATCATGAGACATGAAAGCCTCTGTAATTTGCCAAGCAAAGTTCTATTTTTACTAATACTACCTCTGTGCCACCACACCATAGAGGCATAGAGCACCATTGGTCTAACTGCTGCGGTATATAGCCAGAATAACATTCTGGGTTGTAGTCCCCAGGTCCTACCCACAGCCCTTTTACATGCATAGAGGCATCGAAGTGCCTTCATAGTAGTATTCCTGATGTGTTTAGACCAGTCCAATTTTCTATCCAGAGTAACCCCTAGATGCTTTACCTCACTACAAATGCTTACCTGTGTCCCCCCTATATAGGGTGGTCTAACTATAGCATTTCTTTTGTTAGTGAAGATACAGAGATTTATCTTCTGGGGATTGATTCCTAAACCATTCTTTTCACACCAATCCCTCAAAAGATCCATCGATGCGGAAAGCAACTCAGAAATGGTTTCTGAGAACTTGCCCCCTATGAGCACAGCAATGTCATCAGCATATCCCTGTGCGTAGAACCCTGCAGAGTTTAGGTTTGTTAACAATGAGTCAACGACCAAACACCACAGTAATGGAGATAACACCCCTCCCTGTGGACATCCTCCCACTGGCTATAATAACTTGACACTGATGATTATTAGTATAATAAATTCACTCAGATGATTTTTAATCTCAAAAACTGTAAACCTGAACTGCCTGGGGAACTGGTGCACAAAATGTTGCCAACCATAACCATTCTTCCTCTCATTGTTACCAATCATACCTATATCGTCTTATTATTATTATGTTACCAACCAGATGTCATGTTATGTAAATACTAATGTAATTTACTTAAATCTAATTAAAATTAATGACTTCATTATTGTCTTTTGCAGGAGAACGGAGAATTCGTGTTCACACTTTGTGCCTTCCTATAGCTTCCAACCTTTCAGACGTTCTACACGGGGCGGACCAACAGTGTATTGCGGGATTGCTAGCTAAAATGGGTAAATGGGCTGTTTAAATTATCATTTATTTGAAGATTGCAAAAGAGCTGGAGATGAGAGATATCCTTTTTTCCTAGTAAATTATTACAGTTCTCATGGTTTCTTCCTTTTAACAAATTTTAATCATGGGTGTTCTCCATTTTACAATTTCATGTAAATTTGCCTATATATACTGTGACAGCACTGTCACAGATTTCAATAACCCAAACAAATGACAGTAGGGTCAGTCCAAAAAATCTGGAAGTTGACTTTTATTCTGATTCATAAACCAGGAGTGGTTTGTTTTATTTAGTTTTATAATGAACAAATGATCACATATATAAATATCAAGAAACTCTAATTTGACCTTTACTTCTATCATTCTCAACTGCTCAAATATAATATGTGCAAATAAAGGGGGGAGGGCAGGTATTTACAGAAGTGTCTGTAAGTACTTACTATAGTATATGCATATATGCTTGTTATAAAAAGTGTTTGCCAAAACGTGATTGTGAATCAATCTAATACTTCTGACAACCTTCATCATCGTATGGTGTGGCAAAGCAGTCATCTCTCTACAGTCAGTTTGTCAAGAACGTTGAGTCTTGCTTCAGTTTTAAATATTATTTCTGTGTTAGATCACTTACATTTGTTAAGCATAAATATATTCATTAGCCATGCTCTAGTAAATTATTTTTTACCCTAAAGTAAAACATCTGACATCTGTCTGCCAGTAGGTATGATCTACAATAGCCGTCTAAACATGATCCGATTCATTGATTCGAAGAAATCATAACAGTAATTATGAGAAAACAGAATTAAATTTGAAAAAAATAGGACTCTTATGGATTAATTAACCAGCTTCTCTTCTTTCTAATTTTAAAGCTTTTCTCAGAAGCTATTTAAAATTTAAAGCTCTGACTTTTTCCTTATCGTTTAAAGGCAGACAAATACGTAAGAAGACATAAGTAGTACTGCAAAGACCACCAGAGACATTTTGATTCAACATCAAATGTTTGTGGGGATTTAAGAGTTCTCTATGTATCATTAGATAGCATATTCCATCATCCAGGATTGTTACCCTCATATTGAAACACTCATATTCAAACAATAAATTTGTAGATTCTATAAAAAAGATAATTATATTCATGTTAACTGTTAATAATTTCAGTAATGTAATATAGTTGTATTTAATATGTTGTACAGCCGTGGACAGGTGCCACCAGTCATCTCTAAGCGACGCAAGAGAGGCTTTCATCAACGTGGTGGCAGACATGTTGTCCGCGTTCAGGATCACCCAATCTGGAGTCTCATCTTCTTCGCTCTTGGCTCCGTCCAGTCTCTCCCTTCTTCCTCTCTATGTTCTTGCTTTGCTCAAATATGTGAGTATATCCCCGTTTGTAGACTGTCCAGCAGTTCTCACTAGCATAAACTTAGTGATCCTACCAGATCATATAGCTTATTTAAATTGGTTTTATACTAAATTCCTCTAGGTTTACTCGATTATTATTCACATTAACTGTGGATACTATTAGTCTAGATAATTATGACTAATTCACCTCATCTGATTGAAGTTCTTAAAATACTATATTTTGTTTTTAAAGTTTCTTAAAAATCAGTGCTTGCCATGAAATCTAAATTTACTTCTGACCGTTGGCTTTAAAGAAGTTAAATGTAACATAGCCTTTTTGTTATGTTAATGCTTTTATATTTATACCATTTTTTTTTTCAGACTGCTTTCCGAGTTGGTCAAAGTACTAGGCTGGATGACAGAGTCTATTCAATGTGCCAAATGAAGTCATTGCCTCTCTCTCAGCTCATACAAACAATTTACCCCGATCTCTACCCAGTTCACAACATCAATGATTTGGTAATGATCTAGCATAAAAATGTTCTTTGTAATTACCACTAACTGGTTGGTGGGAGCATAGATAATAAGGAGTAATAAGTAGATATAAGGAATAATCTTAATGCCATTGCCAATATTTATTTAGTGTAGGATTTTTATCGAAGCCTAAGATGGTGAACCCTATTGAAGGCCCAGTACCCAGCCACCTTAGTAGAGCCTTAGTGAGTAGAAGAAATTCTGATCTCTGGAGTAGACAAACCAAACAAAAAAAACATAAACCATGTCAAGATTGTTGAAAGGTTCATAATATTTATCTGCCTGTGTATTCTACTACAGTGCTCATAAAAATGATTTAATCAATTTGAAATAGTTAAATTAAATACCGTAGAAATAGGCTTATTAAGTTTTGGTTAAGATACAGTATAATATGAGAAAAAATTTGACTAGATATGTAGCGAGTCATATTTCTCTAACTTCTAACTTTTTCAATTCATAACTCATTAGCTATTTAAGACTTAAATATATGATTTTTGACCCATAATGAAAGACTCACTGAAATAAATTCAAGCCTTCCGAAAAATTGAGTTTTGAACTTGAGCGTTATAAATTAAATGGCTCCTGCCTACTTTGTCAGGTCAAATTTTATATATATTTTTTAAGTGGCTAAAAACAAGTACTTTTGATCAAAAATGCCAAAGCTGGATTGTTTTTTATTCAAATCATGTTTTAAGCCCTTAATGGATATAATAATATTTTAGCTAGTAATAAATATGATAAATTATTAAAAAATGGTGAGAACACTGAGTCTGCTTGTATTAATTAAATATTACCAATGCACTTAATGAGTGTATGTACATCTGCTTTTATTATATTAATATTTATTTGTTATATTATGATTTGTTGATTTATGACATAGCTCTAACGACATGTATGTTATTCTGTTAAGCCTTTAATCGCTATCGGTGAGGACCAGGTCGTGCAACCGCCTTTGATACATTTGTCAGCAGAGAGAATAGACTCTTCTGGCGTGTATCTGATGGATGACGGATTGACAATAATAATTTATGTTGGCCACAACATCAGCCAGTCCATAGCAGCTTCATTCTTCGGGGTGCCTTCCTTCTCGGCAATCAATTCGAATATGGTAAGAACCTGAATTTTAGATTTTTTGTTCATCTATTGATTTTATTTATTGAATGAATTAGTTAATTGATTTGCCTCATTTAATATGCAAAAAAAAAAGCTGATTATTCGGCATTTAAAAGCAGGCATAATCTTCTATTTTTCTTACAGAAAGTTTAGTATTTAGGTGGCCCTCAGTCATTTTAAATACCTAGGTAGATGGATATTGGTAGAGAACTATTCCACTAAAAGCATCCACTCTTCACTCCATTGTTAAAAACCTAGGGATTGCGCGTTACCAAAATTTCTCCCAACAGCCAATAGGTGCTAAGCTTCCTTCAATATGTTAAGTTGAAATTTCCGCTGATTGTTCAGTAGGTTTTTTATAACTTTAATCAATATACCTATAATAGTATCTTCCACTATTGACACAACATATGCTTAAAGCTACCCTTGGCTTGCTTTTTTCATGCCTGATACTTATTCACAATATCTAAGGTCTTGCTGGATGACAGCCTTCTGTTGGTAGCACTCGAGGACAAGTAGCGAATCAAGAACTGTGGCATCAGGCCTGTCTTTGGTCTTCTGTGATGCTCCCATATCTCTTATTTCTACACCAAGTTATGGGGGCTCCTCCCCTCCTTCCATTGACAATTTGTCTTTGGTCCATCCATTTTTCAAACCGTGACCTCCTTATGTGTTGTAATGGTTTTTTTATTAGCAAATTAATTTTACTTCATTGATTTTTATTCAGACAGTCAGTGAGTTAAGTTGTTCAGCAGCCATGAGGCCGGATGCTGAAGAAGCAAATTAATTTTACTCATTGATTTTGAGGAAGTGTATTTCAGTTGAATTAATTTGTAATAGACAGCTGGGTAGAATGTTTGTAACTTTGGGAATAACCACTGAGTAGAAGGTAGGCCTGAAAAAGGCCAGGATCTTTTGAAAAACCACTTTTATGTGGTGGAGAGAGGTTGCCATTAGCGGCAGCGCTTAGGATGCAGGCTTTGGTCATTCTCTTTTTATTCAAACAGTTAAGACAGTCAGTGAGTTAAGTTATTCAGCAGACATGAGGCCGGATGCTGAAGAAAGAACACTGTAGAGACCAGAGGATATACGCGTAGATTGAAGACAACACACCATCTAACATTGAGGGAAATCCCTGTTATTTTAATAATTTAACTCTAGTGTTTGTCTTAAATATGAAACATTGAAAATAGTAATTTTATGCACTTGGAACAGATTGAACCCAGAGGTTGTACAGCATTAGAAAATAAACTATTATTTTTATGAATGTCCTTATACTTTTATAATAAAAATTAGTAAAAATATTTTTAAATAAATGTGAATCGCGACAATATATACAATATCTTAAAATTCAAATTCTTAGTCTACAATTGGAGCACAAGATCCCATCCCGTCACTGACCTTTGTACTCCTTCCCAAAGAATTAATTGCAGCCGTTCCTTTCTTGCTTGCTCTACTACCACTCTCTGGAATAGATATATGAAAGAAAGGGGGTACCAATAAGAATTATCTATTATATATCTTAACCATACGGACAGATGGCTAGCTTGGGAGCTATTCATTTATTATTTATTTCTATTACTAGACTTTTTCATTTTTGTTACTGTATATAAAAATGTTTGGCTGGCACCTTCCTTATCTTTTCGTCTTCTATTTTTATAAGATTTCATCTATGAATTTATTTACTTCTTTTAAATAATTTTTTGTTTCTTATTTGTCATCATGGTATGGGGTAGAAACTTTAAACAACAGCTAAAAAACTACTCACAATGGAATCGGATTGTTTAAGATGGTATGTCAAGATTGCAAAATGTGCCAAATGCAACTATAAGGAATATGGTATAACGAACAGAAAACCTACTGTTTAAAATTGAAGCAAAAAAGGCAAGTTGGTATGATCATGTCAGTGTCAAGAGGATTGTTGTCCAAAAAGTCTCCTTCAGCGCATTAATTCAGCAAGGAAGAAAGAAGAAGAGATGGGTCAGTGGTCTTGAACATTGGCAACTAATGAATTATGAGAAGATGATTGGTAATAGGCCAGAGTATTGTCATATGACATATTTTGTTATAAAAATCATTAATAATATCTGTAAATAAATTGTTATTAGATTAAATTAGTAATATTTTGGCTTCATATTAATTTCGATTGTTCCTTTGACAATAAATAGCACTTAATTTTGGTATATACTATTGGTTTGAATTTATTAATGAGGTTTGGTAGTTCTTGAGGCCCACCTTCAATCATTCTTTTATCGGCTGTTAACTCTGAATTTTATCAGTATTGACCATGCAGTCATTTTCTTAAAAAAATTTCAAGAGCTTGTTTCCTTTTAACAAGATTACATCTATTAATTTTGTATATTATTATTAGTTGTGCTTCAAAAGTGGCAGGTATCAATTTTTAATTAATTTTTGTTACAAGAGAAGAATTATTATAATCAACTTATCTTATGTTTTTTGCAGGTAGAGCTACCCGAACTTAATACATCAGAGTCAAAACGGCTGAGGGGATTTGTCAGCTATCTGCAGAATGAGAAGTCCGTAGCCCCAGTTGTACTCATCATTAGGTAAATAAACGGAGAATGTATTTTCCATAACAAATATAATATCAAATCGTGAATTGTATCCAGTAAACAAAATTAGGAAGTGAGATATGCTCTACTTTCAAACAAACACGACCCATCATTTCCCTGTCTTTTGTTGATCTGTCTTGTGTTTTCTACAATGCTCACTAAACTGATCTAAGCTGTCTGAAATTGTAAAGAATTCAACAACTCCCCCGGATTATGCTGCTGTCACAATTTAGGGAAGTCTTGTTTCTCTTGTCAAAGCTGCTAAGACTCAAAGTTTTTTGACCCATGGTTAAGGTTACATTAAACACAGTATTCCAATACATAAAACATTTCAGAGCCAGCAATAGAAATCGCTCTGTTAGCTTGTCAAACTGGTTGAAATGGTTTTTTTTTAATCTATATTTTTTTATTATTTTAACAAATTAAAATCATGTATTTGTTAACAGTAGTGCCTAGCTAATCATACCTTGACAGGACAGGACCAGGGGGTAGGTCGGATAACGGATTATAAACGGCTAAAAGGTCGGATTAAACGGAGATGAAGCAAATACGTGTTATACATATGTACACATAAATATTATTGAAAGTCTTTATTATTACATGCTTCTTACTTTACAGGATAATACTATATACTATTGAATTAAACAAAAATAATTTATAACTTGTCCACTACATGGTATTGAGATTCGCTTTTATTTATTATTTGTTTCACATGAAAAAGTACATATAATTAGATTGTAGCTAACATAATTAGATACATAAAACATGTGGGGTTTTTTTACCGCCTTTTTTTTCCATTTTTTTAAAGAAAAAAAATATTAGAATTATGTGGTTTAAAACGGTTTAACTTGACCTGGCTAAGTTTCAAATAAAACTGAAAGGTAAGAATGGTTTCAATTGATTCAACATTTTCAGAGAAATTCTCACTGTGAACTCGCTGGTTCGGTCGCCTGGGGTTTAGAGAATATTGAGTGCACAGTGGGGGCCACGAGATAGTCATTCTAGCAGAAGTTGTAGTAGCGAGGTTCTACTGTATTTGTTTAATATTTCAAAGACCACAGGTCCAAAAGCCAGCTACTTTTGGCTTATTTTTATATATATGTTCAAGGTTTGATCAAAAAGTAATGAGACTTTAATAATTTTGCGGTTGTTATGATTCCATGGTAATCACTTTTTTTGTCATGTTGGTACACATGTCTCTGAAATACGTTGAAATTTGCTGCTGTTTTCAATGTTTACTTTTTAGTAGCAGTCGCTAAGGTTATTGTGTTTTGGTGTTCTCAGCGGTTTTTAGTTTAAAAAAAAAAAATGGACCAAAGAATTTGTATTAAATTTTGTCAAAAAAATGAAATAAAGTGTTTGAAATGTTGACAGTGGCTTTTAGTGAATCTACCATTAGTGAAGCAAGAGTTTATGACTGATATTGACATTCCAAAGAAGGCCGTGAATACATTAAAGATGCTGACCGCGCTGGGTGCCCTAACACTTCAATAAGCGACAACATCAAAGAAGTTAGGAAAATGATAATGGACAATCGCAGAATTAGTATTAGAGAGGTTGCTGATGAAGTTAATATGTCATTTGGACCATGCCAAATGATTTTTCCGAAGTTTTGAGCATGAATCGTGTGGCAGCAAAGTTCGTTCCAAAATTGTTGTATTTTGATAAAAAAAAACATCATGTGAATATTGCCAAAGAATTGCTGAACAAAGTAACAACAATCCAGAGTTTGTTAAATGCATCATAACAGGTGACGAAACATAGTTACGCAATGGAAGCGGCTTGAAGAGCCAAAGCCGAAAAAAATTCGAAAAGTTCGATCAAAAGTGGAAGTTTCTCACTGATTTTTTTTATTTCAATGGCGTAGTGCATCACGAGTTCTTGCCAGCAGATCATCTGGTCAATAAAGTATATTACTTGGAAGTAATGCGCTGTTAATATAAAGTGACCCGATGAAAAATACCATAATTGTGGCAAAGCAATTTGTAGAAATTGCATCAGGTAACACTCCCGCTCACACCTCACTGATTTTTTAGAAAAAAACAACACTGTTGTGTTACCTCAGCCAGACACTTTTGCGTCTTCTTTTTGTTCCCGAAGTTGATAAAAACTTTGAAAGGACGACGTTTTGACATCATTGATAAGATAAAAGAAGAATCACTGAAGGAGCTAAGAGCTATATCGAAAAGTGCTTCGAAGATTGAAAAACGCGCTGACACAAGTCTATTATATCTGAGGGGGATTACTTTGAAGGGAATAAAATTGCTATCGATGATTAAATAAAAAATTTTTAAGATAACCAAAAATTCTTGTTACTTTTTGATCAAACCTCGTATGTATAAATAAATATTTATATAAACACTTTTTCCTTTTTTGATTTATAAATTTATCTGTTAACAGGGATGACAGCCCACAGAGACAAACATTCGTCGAGAAGCTGATAGAAGATAAAACGGAAGCTGGCCATTCTTACTACGAATTTTTGCAGCGAGTAAAAGTCCTCGTCAATTAACAAACGGCTGAGATATTTCTCCGCGCAATACAGAACTACCAAAGACAATGTCATGCATTGATGAGTCGTGACAGTACATCTTATGTCCTTAATAGGCTTGCAAATTTTTATATTTCCTGCTTCTCCTTAACTGTCGAGAAGTTTTATCGATGTTTCATAAACAACAACAAACTTTTATTCTGTATAACACATCATTTTATATAGTATTATATATATATATATTTATATGATTAAATATCTCTTTGTAAATGTTTATATAAAATGCGGCGACTGGGAGTGTGTTATAGCTAATATTATGTACATATGATCAAATGGAAAAGCCTTACCTTTAATGTATTGTAATAAATTATAAACTGTGTAATATACGTGTGTGGGCAGTTGTGGAACTCTGGAAGGGGGCCTTATAGGTGCTATCGATGAATCCTATACAAAGTGATGTTAGCTAGCTCATTATTAGACATTTGTGAAAAAGTGTATATTTTAAGGAGCCTCAGAACTGCCTGATATACCGATGAATAATATTGGAAATACATAAAAAGCTAACTTCTTTCTTTTTTTTGTATACAAGTGTTATTGTTATGTGTGTAGTCGTGATGTTTTTGGAGCACCTCTTCACATATTTGAATGTTTCAATTCAGGTACAATGGTCGGCTTATTATTGTTCTTGTTTCTATTGTTATTTTTATTATTTTTTAATTATTATGGGATTGAAATAAAATGTACATAATGTTATTATTTGAAACTTGCCCATTAAATATGCATATATATATATTAATTTATTATAGAAGAATATATATATAGATATATATTCATTAATGTTTTTGTGTGTATACATTTGGTTCTGTATATGTCCACAAACATATTTTAGGATTGAAAATTGTTGATGCAATTGGATATAATTGATTTAAAAACACAGATAAAACTTTTGTGTAACTAAGAATTATATAAAAGGGTCTTAGCTCTCGCAGATTATAGACTCTTCTAAAATGAAATTATTGTAAATTTTTATTGTTTAATGTACGATATGAATTGTTATGATATTATAGGTCTTTTTTTAGTAAAGGGTTGAATGAAAAATGCAATATATGTAGAAACTATACAATATAAAATGATGTATTTAAATTTGTATGTACCTGTATTGTGTATTTTATTTATGAACCTTGTTTTATTCTCAAGTAAGCTGTGCCGTACATAAAGAGTTTATGAAAGTTGTTAATAATAATTGAAAGGGAAAGTCACTTTTATAATTATTAATGAATAACAAAAGTGGTATAATAATAATGACACTAATAATTATTAGTTGTGTTATGTAATCCTTTTAGTATAAATTTAAATTACATTTTACAAATATCGGCTGAAGAAAAAATTACTGGCACGATCAGGACTCGAACCCGGTCTGTCTTCCCTGTCACTATTTAAGACTTTTCCCAATATGAATTATGTGGAATAATATAATTATTGGGGAGGTCTCCTGGGTTTGATTCCCATCTTGGCAGTAATCTTTTCTTTGGATGTTAATTGTAAATAATAGCGGGACCAACAGTACAATAAAAAATTCTCATTTAAATAATTATTGGTTAAAGAAAAATAATGTTGCCATGGCCCAGGACCTTCTAATTTCACTTTTTTTAGTGGGTCTTTTTAATTTTGTTTATCCCAATATTTTTAAAAAACTTGCCTTTAGCGATAAAAATATTTAAAAAATGACAATATTTTACTATACTTTACAATGTTTTCAGAGAATTAATTAATGAGGCCCCCAAAAAAATAGATTTTCTGATATCTGGGCCGATCCATTAAGTTTTTGTTTTGTTATAAACAATTAAATTTGAGTAAATTTAATGTTTTAGCAATTTCATTAATTAAATCATTTTTGGGGTGTACATTCTAAAAAAATCCATTTCAATAAGATACCATTTTTTTCCAGTTTTATGGAGTATTATTGTTTTGGCATAGCGATTGTTTAGTTGAATCAAATTTATTCTTACCTTTTGTTAATGAGACACTGTCCAGAAATGCTAACGTGTATAGTTGAGAGTTTTCAATAAATTAAACATGGCCAGGTAATTTGTATTTTTAGTTTATTACGTTTAAACAATTACAAAATATGTTAATATACAAAGAAATTGTATTAAAGACAATTTAATGTTATATATTTGTGATCATCGTGAGTTGTTTGATGTAACATGCCCATTACCTAGCTAGTGAGGGGATTGCGTAGCAGAATAGAATGCAGGTCACTAGTTAAGCCAAATTGAGCATGAAATTTGACCAATACTTGGATAAGCATTTCTTTGCTGGCCAATCCCCTACTCGTGATTCGTCATCATAAGTAATAAAGTTTTATTACAAAAAATTTTTTTAAATGTAAAACTTAAATAGGAGCATCCTATTTGTCTGGTGGGTAGCCTGCTGACTTCTAACTGTGGAGACCCGGGTTCGATCGTCGGTTCCCCCAAGGAGTTTTCTTTGGGCGTGGGTCTGGTCATGGTTAACTCAAAAGAATAAATAAATTATTTCACCCCCAACCCTTTATGAGGTCTTACACATGCCATGGATGTTTTAAAAATTTTAATATATCTGCAAGTTCATTGTTAACCGTGGATTGTTAGAATATTGGCTTGGGGCAATGAAATAGATATTATTAGGTTTTCAACAAATTCATCAATAGACATTGTTTTGGCATACTAGATAGAACTGCAACAGATTCTGGTAAAAGGATGATATCAACAGCTCCCTTACATCATTCAAATAACCGATGCAATGATAGATAGTTTGTCGAAACGTCCATTAATAAATTTGATGAGAACCTAACATCTCTCGTTAGCCTAAGTTGATATCTTAACAATTTCAGTAAATGAGAAAAAAATAGTGACATCCGGGATTTAAACTTGGGGCCTTCTGGTTTTTGTTCTGACTGTTATCATCTAGTTTTATTTTCATCCCTCTACAACTTTATGATCACTTATTCTTTTAGTGATCCCTGTTAATTCTCATCGTAAAAATGTTCTAATTAACCTTAAATTTCAGAAGTATATTCCTCAATCCCTCAAAATATGCTGTTTAGTGTTTGGTAAAAATACAATAATCATTGCTCAATAATGGCAAGAAGTATGGGGAAAAAATTAAATATAAAAACAAACAGCCCCATATGAATAACTTTTAAGATTTCTCTAATCCCAGCTTTGAGGCTATTTTACATTCTGATTTTTTCCCTGTATTTAAGGATGGTAACCTAAAAAGAACTGCTATAAGATTAAAAAAAGTTAAGAGAGTCAAGGGTAGAAATTATATATTTAATATCTTCCAGCTGATTAAAATGTTTTAGTTATTTACAATTTTTTTTTTTTTTTGATAATGCAATTTTTAGTAACCAAGATGGTTAGATGAAGTATTTTCGAATAAAAAAAATTGAGTAGTTAATAAGTGTTTAAGAAGCTCATCCTAAATCCCACAATTATCTTAGCATATTATTTCTTCTACTTCTATGTCGTTCATTTTATTTATATATATTCCAAAAAAATACAATTTAGTTTATAACCAATAAAAATAAATATTTTAAAGGTGAAGCTACTGATAATCATTTAGCATAATTTATTTTATATGAACAGAGATCGATGTGTCCTGGGTTTAAATCACATTATATCCTTATTTTTTCTCTTTGACCAATAATTTTTAAAATTTACTCCAGTTGGATTGTATACCACAAATTATATAAACTATAAACGTTAATAAAAAAAGGTGTCTTGGCTTTTAGAATTTTCTATAGAATTATTTTTAATTAATTATATTGTAGTGATTTTTAAAGTAGAACAACAAAACATACTGTCTAAATCAACGGAACTTAAACAGAATACACAATCACCAGAAGAGCGAAACGTGATGTAGAACATTAATTCTTTTAAAACAACATTATTTTCTAATGAGTTGAACAAGGTTGATGATTTAATATTGTAAGCAAATATCAATATTGTATTTTCCTTCAGAGTAATTATTCATTTCTTCGAAATATATTACAAAGAGCAAAACACTTTGAAAGGATAGGGAAACATGTAATGGACAGATCTATAAAGTTGTAACAGAGAATTATTGGGATCAGCTGTTGGTAAAACCCGGGATTTGTCATCGATGATGAACTTCTTCTATGGAAGTATGCTTCCGCTTTTGGTATCTCTGTCAGCTTGGAAAGCTGAAGTGGAGCTTTTGGTCTCCTTTGCATTAGTTTACCCACTGGCAATATATCGAGGATCTATGGAAGAAAAAGAATGATTTAAAATCATCCAAAAGTATGAATTAATTAAAATGAGGTTAAGAAGCTGAAGGAAATTTGTGATTTTCCTGTAAAAACATTCTTTTCTGATACAGTATTATATGTGGTGACAATGGAGACTATAGGTATGGTGGTATTTTTGTCATATTGACAAAATGACATCAGAAATGAAAAAAAAAGAAGGTAACCATGTAAGAGAAATAAAAACAACAATCTATTATTTATTTATATATGTGTATTTTATATGTAATCTATATAGTTATTTATTAATAATTTTCATAATGCTATTGGTTGATTATATACAACTATGTTGGTCATTATCACTTTTAAATCGCAATTAAATCATGCTTTTCCTTGTAAAGTTGCCACCACTTGCATTGTCAGATTATGCGCCTAAAAGCAAAATTAAAGAAAATGCTATTCATTAGATAAATCAAACTTATGTTTCAGAACAAGTTTGTTCTGGGGAAGATATCTTTCGGATTTTGATACCATGAGGCCATCTTCTATAATATTAATCTAGATTTAGTAATAAAAATGAACACATATTTAAAATTTCTGTTTAAACAATGCTTGGTTATTTACAAACACAAAGATATTTTTAAATTCACTTACTTTTTCTGAATTTGTCAGCACACATTTGACCATATTGAATCCAGCATCACAGTTTGTCCCTTCAACTGAAAATTTGACTCATTATTAATTGTAATTTGTAAGATAATCCATATATAATATATATACTAATCGTATACATATATTAGATTTAAAGCTAAGTTAAATTTCTTAAAAAAGGGCAAGATCTAAGTGGTGAACACATTAAATAGTAGGATGCGCTGAAGTCTATCATGGCCGTTGCTAGAAGAGTTTCACTTCTTTTTAAATATATTTAAACCTTCTATATAGAAGTAATAATCAGTATCCACTTCAAAGCTAAGTGTATGGTTTATCATACCAGAAGGTATTTAAATAAAATACTATTAATATATATAATATAATATAATATTATTTGAAAAAAAATGACAATTATTTCTTAAACTTACCACCTTTACATAATTCATAAACCTTTAAACCCTCTTCTTTGAAGCCAGGGGTCTTTAAGTCATTTATGACTTTTAAAATTTCATCTTCCTTAAACTTTCCTTCTGGCGTCATCTGAAAGTTTACATAATAAATACATTGCTTTGAAATCTTTTAGAGTTATTCTTTAAATCATTGAAATCATCTTACCAGATTTGTTTTCTTAGCAATGCATGGGATCATACACTAGAATAAAAAGAAAAAAATATTATTTATAATATTCAGCATGTTTGTTTTGTTTTTTTATGGTGGAATACGACATACCCACAGGGGTTTATTTTCCATAAGTTATGGTTTAAGAGAATATCCGTGTATTGGCACCTCCTGGTTTATGTTCAAGCGATCTAACTCTAGAGCTATAATGAATTTTACTTACGCCTAGACAGAAAGTGTTTGAGGCAAATTATTTAGCAATCACATCAGGGTATAAATCATGTTATGGACTATATGTCATGAGTGGCTGTGGTTTTGTAACTTCGCATTCAGGAAAAAGAAGTGTATCATTCTTTACTCTACCTTACCATTGGGAAATAATATCACTCACTTTTATAGTTCTACGCAATTTAAAAAATGAGTGTTGTGAAATACAGCTTGTGAGGATAGCAGCGTAAATTTCACATAAGCAATTGTGTCTGGAAAAATTAATTATCAAAAATAACCAAGATGCAAAGCATCAAAAAATGAAACACATGAAAAATATAATATATTGTAGAAATTAATAAATTAAGCGTCAAAAATCAACTGAAATTTTTTGAGCACATACCATTAAGAACATATAATTGCAACATATAAAACATAATATGAATTCAGAAAGTTTATTTGTAAAAATAAGTGAAAATGTATAGACCTAGCCCTAGTTCACTGTAGCAGACACCAATGATTGGGTTTTTGGGGGAAAGGTGAATAAAAAACAAAATCTAATTCTAATATAAACAGTGAAAATATTTTATATACTTGTATAATATGAGAGAGGGGTACTACGATTAATACATTTATAATGAATACTGTTTTGTAATTTTTACACGATTGGTTGAACAATAGATTTTACAAAACACTGAAGAACAAAACAATATGATTGTTTATGTTCATCTATAGGTTTCCATCCATTTTTTTTCCTTATATAATAATATTCTTAAGCTAGAGGGAAGTGCAAAAAATAAAAAAATAATAGGGACAAAAAATGTAGGACGTCTGGCAAAATGGTTTCAAGATACCCTAGATGAAGAGTTAGTTAGCTTAGTATTTAGTTTTAACAATGTTCAGTTTCCTAGGAAAAAAAGAAACGTATATTTAAAAAGCAGAAAGCAAATCATTTGTTTTGTATACTGATTTATCTAAAATTACTCTGATTTAAGAAAATTGTTAACCTTGTAAGTTAGTTTTTATACCTCCCAAATTTGTGTATGTTAATAGCGTGTAAAAATTAAAAAATAAATAAACCCATGGAGTAACATCTCATGAAAGTTGTCCCATTGTAGTTGGTAGGCGGAGCTTAGGTGCTAGTGTGTTTAGCACTGCCTAGTTAACCTCTCAACCTTAAATTTGGTTTCCTTAATTCTTTATTCAATTCAGGTTTAATAGATTCTTTATTCAAGTATAGCCCCTCCCTCATTTATCCTCTCAAGGCTGAGTGAACCCCGACTAGACCCGCACCCCAAAGAAAAATTCTCAGGGCTAGCCAGGGATCAAACCTGACCCACCACGCTAACTATTAGGCTATTGTGACAGTCATAACAATTATTCCAGTAAACTTACCTTACAAGCTTCATATTTTGGATCATCATGTTTCACATTTGCTTCAAACATTTGTAAACAAAGATCTGCCAAGAATCATAAAATAAATTACTTTTATTATAATATATTGTGTATAACTATGATAAAAAAAATCTGTATTACAACTTTTTACATTTGTCATAATTTTTCTACAATTCTGATTGAACAGAGAACAATAAAAAAAACTGTTTATTAGATGTTTAAATTAGAATGATTCTTTGATTTGATGATTTAGAATGAGTTAAAAGGGTCTGGGATTTCTAGCCTTGACACTTTTTTTTCCCATCTCAAGAAATCACACAATAACAGATATTACACTTCATATATCACATATTGGACTAATTTGGATATTAGAAAGCAATAATTTGTTTATATATTATAAATTGTTGGCTAAAATAATTGTTTATGTTCATTGTAAACTAGTTGCCTGTGTGTGACGTTACCCTGGTTTAAATGATCTATGGAATTAAAATCAAAAGGTGTTAACATGAATATAGTGAACATTGCATAAAGATTACCCAAATAATAGAATCAATTGTAACAGGGGGTGAGACATAAAATTTTGATGGGTGAACAATTACAATATTTTTGTATGGTTTAGCAGGGTCAATATCGGGATTATCTCAAAACCTTCATTTTCTATATACTTTTGTATTTGCCAATTTTTTTTATTCAAGCAGCTACTTATTTTCCTTCCCAATGCCGACCTTTTCGCATGTTTAAAAAATTGCTTGGAGGAGCCAGAAATCAAGCGGCCCCTTGATTACCTGTCAGATGTCTCATAACGCCCCAGAGTTGGCATTAAAAAAAAAAAAATCAATAATATTAATTGAAAGGATCCACAATGATAAAGATGCATTGTACTGACAAATCCAACAACCCCCCCCCCCAGCCTAATTACTAAGGGGTTTAGTAGTATTTAAATTCCCTTCACCATAATTAATGTTAGCTTCCATAGCGCATTCTCCTACACTTTGCATTCCTATACTGACTATTTTTGAGTCAGTCTGTTCCTCCGCCATCTAAAAAAAACATAAAACATTTTTAGAGCTGTTTGTAAAGAGAATTAGTACTGGAGTGAGAATAATAAATAATGTGAGTAAATGTTGAATTCATAATAATAGTGATGTTTCATCTCTTTCTGTTCATGGATTGATGGACTACACCGAGGAGCCAAAAGAACATAAAAGCATTATCACTATGTAAAATATTTTCTAAAATAAATAAACGTCTTATATCGACTCGGATTTTAATATTTTTTGATGAATCACATCCCTTTAACTAGCCTGATTTATTTCAACTGGTAATTGATATTAAGTCAAAAGATTGTACTATGGTCTATCATTAATTTTCTTTTTATTGTTGTGGAGCAGTAACATTACCATTCATAAGATTGTAAATGGCAAATTTAATTATAATAATTCGATTAATAAAAATTTAAATATAACAGATAAAGCTCTCGTTTAAAAATATATGCCCCCCCCCCACCAGAATACAATAAAAAATATAATGGTATTTTTGAACTGCTAGGATAATTCATAAATAGTATTTCGTTGATCAGAAATGAATTAAATATTATAATAGTTAAGCATTAGAATAATCTTACACAAAATGGAGTTATAAGCACCATTACTGAAAGAACGAACATTTCAATGATCGATCTTAACATTGCAATAAAGTGATCTATTCTGATTGTTCTATCGGAGGAACACTTTATATATTTGGTATGAATGAGGTATTTTCAAGGCTTCTCATTGACCGAGGAGTAATTGAGTCGAACTTTCATTCATAAGAGAGGAAACCGATAAGGAAATCACATTTTGATGATGATATACATTATACGTTTATGGGAAATAAAGGATAAAGATCTTGACAAAAAAATCATGTATTAATAACTTATTGTGATTGAAATAAAGTTTATTTAAAATATTATCAATAGCTATCGAATATTTACAAGTCATTTAAAACTGCATGAAAAAACGAGCCACAAGTCAATATCGGAAAAGAGTCGCTAAAAGTTCTTGTTTTCTGTCCTAAATGGTTTTAAAACGTTAACAGTTTTGTTATTAAATCTTAAGTAAATATTAACAAGCGGCAATATAGCAAAAATGAAGACAATTGTAACATTTATTCATGTCAATAAAAATATGAGGGGTAGGAGGCATTTCAATTTTTTTTCTCCATCTGGCGGGAAAGGCAGCCAGAACACAAAACTTCCAAAAGATGGTGCCCCCATTGGATGCCGATTTATAAAAAATAGTGGATCCCGTACAAAGGCCATAGCAACGTCACTTCTCTTGTACATTTAGGACGGTTTACAGTATATCGGAAATGCTTTATTGGCTACGATTAACGTTGTAAGAGCAAACTTTATCCGAGTTTTAAGTGCTTGTATATTACTGCCCTTGGGTTTTTTTTGTTACTTTCGAAAGGGTACATTATTTTTTTCTTATTAAGAGGATTCTCGATGAAAACCTCTATGATTTGATAGTTATAGTAACATTTTAAAAATTAGTTTATAATGTGTACTGATAGTATGTGCTTCTTTGTAGGCTGTATGTCAGCTATGCTTTTCTGAGATAGAAGGCTTGTCAAAAAAAATCCAACTAATATGGTGACCAAAAAGAAAGTCTAAAAGCGAATATTCATCAAGAAACTAAACACAGGTGGTTTCTTTAAGAAGTTAAGAATGTGAAACTAAAAGAAAAACATCACTTTTCTTCTCCGACAGCAGAATTGCTAATGTAAGTTAATCACAATGATTAATTCTGTAACTTGCATTTTTTTAAAACTAACTAGTTGTATGCTTGTGCATTATTTTCCTTGATGCTGGAATTGTTTTTTCTTAATATTTTATCAGAGCTAATAACAATATCGGTTGATTGTGTTCTAGTGATTGATTCACTTCCTACATTTATTAGAAATAATTTATTTAACTGAAACACAATTGGATACTATTTTTTTGTAATGATTTCCATATGACGCTTATGTTTATATTTTTCAAGATGAGTATTATTAATAAAGCTGTTCAAGTTGTTAATTAGTTATAGTTATAGTTATATTAAACTTGATCTCTAATAAGCTTTGATAAAAATTGATCTTGTCATGTTTTTTAATATAAATTTGAGTTTATTATTTTTTTTGAGTTGTTTGATAATATTCTGTCAGTATCACTTCATTAAATGTAATTTATTATTCTTTAATAGAATGAAAAACATTTCTTTTTGGGTACTTTAGGCAAACACTGTAATCTAAAATGTTATTAGGCTTATTGTTTATGATTTAGGATAATAGTTATGGGTTGAAGCATACTGATAGAGTCCTTGAGTAGTGAACTGTTTACATAAATGAAGAATTGTGATTTAAAAACTGCTAAGAATCGCCGATGGTTATTACCCTTGCTTCAACATTTGGTATATATGATTAGAGATTAGCTGCAAGACTATCGTATTACTGTAATCCTGGCTATTCATTTCGGTTTGATTTATTTCTATTCAGTCCTAAGTCAGCACAAGATAGGAATCCCCATAATACCGTTTGTTGCTTCTTAAGATGTATGTGTGATGTAGTGCATTTATTTTCTGATATACTTGATTTGTAATTATGTTGAGCATGCAGCTTGCTATTGAGAATGCTCCAAAGGCATCTGTTACCTATTAGTGCAGCTTTCATTGATGACCATAAATTATTGTTGATGTTAAACGTATAATTTTATAGTAAGAAAAGGATTGTGATGAATAAAATTCTTTTTATCTGATAATAATTTGAGAAACATGTACAAATGATCAAATCAAAGTGGCTTAAAACATTCAATAATTATACAAATATTATTTATTAACCATTAACATAAGTATCACATAAATTCAAATTAAGATATAATAATTGAGAAAAAAGTTGAATATAAAGGGTAAACTAAATTATAAAAATGCAATAATGGAAATAAATCATAATTTATAAATAAGGTAGATTCATAAGTATGGAATCTTCATATTGGTGATGGGCGGAGGGGGGGGGGATTAGTATGTCTCCTTCACAATAATAGCTTCCGGTAGGAAGAGCCTAATTACTGTTTTGAGAGGTTGCCAGTGATACGCGATATATGAGGCATATAAACTTTAAACCCCTGACAAATATATGAAACATGTACACTACATTTGAAGTTGTATGCTCCCTTTACTCGTCAATTGTAATTACTTACATCAAACATGAAAGTTGCCAGGGAAGAGCATTAGATAGATGGACCTGAAAATTTCTAAATGAACATTTGAGGTCCATCCTTGATTGGGAGACCTTAAGATAAATCCTTTTAAAATTGCCGATATGTGGTTGTGTAATGGCAAGTAGATCTTAAACGAAAATGCATGATTATTAGTTGCCAGTCGGTAGGGAGTTAGAGCAAATATATTTTGTGAACAGAAATAAAATTGAAAATGTTGAGGAGTACTCATCCTCCCCATACATAGGTACTACAATAAACAGTAAAGATCAACTTCATCAGGAGCTATCTGATAGAATTATACTACCAGATTTGCTATATCATTGTTAGAAAGAGATATTTTGGTAGAAACCCTCATTTTTTTTTTCAAGGGGATCTATCCATATATTGTTGATAGCCTATAAAATATATGTATATGGTGAATATGTACTTCAGGTTATAAACTGGACATAGACAATTTAGGTGAGGGATAAACAAAAACAGGCCCAGAGAGACAGACAGCTATTATGCGAGGAAACTATATTGCTTTAATTAATTTAATTAAAAAAATAATCATTAAATTTCACATCTCTTAAATATGTATTTTTGTGAGTTAATTACTTGTTAAACAATTTCGTCCTGTAAATCTGAAAAAGGTTGCTGACTCATGCTCTTGGCATACATTGAAGCTGATTTATGGCAGCAGGCTATGAACTAGGCTATGAAAGACTTTCTATAGCAAAGGAAACTAGTGGTTTAACTATGTGACTGACATATGATCTAGCGGAAGTCCTAAGATGACTCATATAAATTACATCTTCAAGTTTAGTGAAGCAAGAGATGTGATGAGGACGCTAAAAATCCTGGAGTGACAGAAAACATTGATGCTTAAAATAAAAAATAGGAATTAAGGCTTTTCTTGGGTAGGGTTGGGGCAAATGAAAGTTTTTAGCAGAGATAGAGTAATTAATCGATTTGATTATTAGGTGGGGTTTTAAGTTGGAGAAGTGAGTCGATATCAATTGCTTCCAAATTTCCACCACTTGCTTTTTGTGAGTCGAGGCCCGATGTCGATTCAAGATTGATAATGTAGTTTCAGATACATTTTTTAGGTACACCTTTCCATTGTATTTTAAGTATTATTTCCTGTAAACATAATTTAGTTATATATATTCTAATTTAAAATTTTTATTTTTAGAAAGATGCAAAAAGAGATGTACTCTAAGGCAACCCAAGCTCAAGGGCCATATGATACCCTGGATATGTTCCAGTCTTATTATTGCAATTATCCTACTAGTTACTTGCAGGGTCTAAAGTATCAGTTGAAGGAACATATGGGTTTTAACCCTGACAACAATCACTTGACGTCTCTCTATAGTCCTCCGATTAGAAAAGTACCTCTGAAGCAAGCAGGTCAAGATCTAGGGCCATCGGTAGATTGCCCCGGCCCAGAAGGGCAAAGCCCTCAGAAGACTCCTCTTCCTATAAAACCAGAGGATCCAAATAAAGAAGGTAGTGATGTAGAGACTCCGACATTTCATTGCCTCCATAACAGGCCTTCGAGCAGTTCAACTTCTCCTACCCTAGTTCAGAAAGGGAAACTCGAGTGCTTTTACTGTGATTACAATAATATAAACAATAGCGTATTAAAAACTCACCTTAAAAAACACAAACCGGAAAGACAACTGCCATGCGATAAATGTGACTATTATACTTCACTGACGAGCAGCCTGAAGTCGCATATGCTGAAACATACTGATGAGAAACCACTCAAATGTTCTTATTGCGACTATTCTACTAAGCACAGCAGTGCCCTGAAGCTACATCTAAGCAAGCACACAGGTATCTATCAGTATTCCTGTCCACAGTGTGAATACCGAACGGCCAGTTCTAGCAGTCTTAAGTCTCACATGCTCAAGCACAGCGATATCAAGCCTCTGAAATGTCCTTTCTGTGATTACTGTACAAAACACAAAAATGCTCTCAAGTTGCACCTGAGCAAGCACAACGGGATCTTAGAGTACGGTTGTCCGCAGTGTGATTATAGGACAGCTAGCTCGAGCAGTTTGAAGTCTCACATGATGAAGCATAGTGAGGTAAAACCTTTAAAGTGTTTATATTGTGATTATTGTACAAAGCATAAATCTGCACTTAAGAATCATTTGAAAAAACACCCTCATATTCCCTTCTTACCTCATTCATTTTTAACTTGAAGCGAAATAGTTATTTTTCAATGGCATCAGGTATGCTTTTAACTATTTAAAATTGCATTTTCCTGTAATATAATTGAGTGCATATTTTGTAATTTAGAATGTGATTTACTAAATTTTAAATTTTCTATAGCTGTAATCTGTACATAAACTTTATTATCAATCGGCCATAAATTACACAACAGTGTCTTCATAACTTTTTCGATCCCGTTCCATTGTGTAATACCATGTACATATTTGATCTAGACCCGCCTGAAAAACGTGTTACGAGCTTGGTTGATACATAAGTAGCAATGTTAAGAAAATGTACTATTCATATTTTAAAATAGTTAATGTATAGTATTAGAGTATGAATAAATTCATTAAATATATTCTATTGTATAAATTCTGGCGTTAAATATAAATTGTAATTCAAAGGTTCATGCAGATAGTTGATAACTTGAACATTTGTTAAATAACCTTCGATTAATTTGAGATCGTTAATAAATATTGAGACCATTATATCTCAGATCTGCATTAAATGTAAAAAAAAATCTTTTAAATTTAGATTGTAATAACTGGCTCATTAAGCTAAGCTCTTTTTGTTAATAATTGTTATTGAAACAACTTCAAACTGGTTTTATTAATTAATATTTTAATACTAATTAATTAATAACTCATAATTAAGCCTTAGATTTAATGTTGCCAAGTGAGCTGGAGTGTTGGTTTTATTTTTCTTGGGTCGAAAAGTGAACCTGGGCGAGCTAGGTTTTATCTCGTGAGTACACCCTGGATTAATCCTAGCGTATTAAAGAGTGGTTACTGGAAGATATCTCATTTAGTAGGTACACTAGTACACTAAACCTCAAAAAAATAATTTTTACTGAATAATTATTCTTTGTTGCTGTTTCATAAAACTGTCCAATAAATTATATTTTTATTTCCTTACCCCATGAATAAATTCATTTTCACTATTGAAAAAATAATGCCAATTTACATGTTGATTATGCATCAATAAATAGGGACAATTTTTTTTCCTATAAAAGTAGGGTCGATTCTGTTGTTGATGTATTCTGATTCCATCCACCATTGGTTTTAAGGCCTTAAACATGAGGACATTTAAAATAAAAAGGTTTTAGCGGAACTTTGTTCCCGAAGTAGTCCTTTTTGAAAAGAAAGGTATTTGATTTTAATTTTTGAAATATATACTTTTCATTAAAATTATATCCAATGAATTTCCATCATTAATTTTTTTATTAAATTAATAGTTAAACAAATAGTACATCTATTGCAATAATATTCTGTGGTGTTGTTCTAGATATATATCTGCAATAAATTGGTATCGAAGGATGTAGAACAACAAAACATAGAAGATAAACAATAAATAATAAGTGTACAGGTATATAGAATAAGCTGCATGAGTTTTGACGAAGGAAAATCTCATTGAGATAGTCAAAAGTTGATATTCTATCCGATTGATGTTCAGTCGATGATGGTAATGTATAACGTCGCATATTTTTCATACGACTACTTTCTTTCTGATCCTAGCACTTTACATGTCCTCATGTTTAAGCAGGTCTTAGAAATTCTTTTGCATGTGAAGCAGTTATATTTCAAAGTTTTTATAGAATTGTGTAACCTGTTGGTAGGATATATCTTGCATTTGTATCTTTTGTACTATCTTGCATACTATGGTACTTAGGTACTATTGGGGCCACTAGTTTACTGCCTTAGGTTTGTTAGCTATTATTTTTTTTTAAGAGCTTGTACTTCACAGTTCGCAGCATGAATCGAAATGGATGATGGTCTAGTTTTGTTAAGAGTGTGTTATGCCCTAATGTAATTCCATTATAAATGGCAAGAAATAGGGCTATCCCGACATAAGACATTACGGAGTTAATGAACAAATCACTCTCCGATAAGAGGTTACTGCCCCTAAAGATCTTTCCTTGATGTTGAGAATAATACATCTCACAACGTACGTCACTTGGAAAATAGTCTATTATACATATTGTTCATCAACTGCAATGCCTACCAAAAATCAGTAATTTATTATACACACTAGCTATTTCCTATGAGGAAATCGCTGTCAATCAGGGTTGCATTAGATCTCCTATCCTGCCTACTACATATCCTACCTTATACATATTGCTTAAACTAAACATTTCAATATTACCTTGAATAATATTCTGTCGGTACCCACAGCAAATCAAATTGGCCTCCCATTTGGTATCTAAGTACCTATTGCTATTTTGTTTGGTAAATAACAGTGAGACAAAAAATAAGTGCAATCTTCATTAATATTAAACTATCTAATGATCTAAAAAATATATATATATTTTAAGTTTTTTAATTGTTAATTCTAGTTTATTTTTGTAATATTTAGCAGTGCTAAGTTAACTTTATTATAAACACATGGAAATGTATGAACCATGACTCATTAATTAAGGAAAATGATTGATTATCGAAAATACAAACTAACCCATTATGAAAATTGGTCTCTAGGAGTTTTATTTCATAAATTGTTTTAGATTGTATATTTAGCTTTTTAAGTAGATGTCTCTAGTTTAAAATATGGTTTATGAACATTCTGTAAGTATTATTTTTTGATTGATAATTATTGAATGTTCATAAAAATGTAACATAAACAATATACTTTCACTTAGCAAAAATAGCATTGATCAAATGATTTAATTACGTTAACAGGGTATTTATATTTACTTTTTCAAGATATAGTAGTTTTACAAATGTATAATGTAATTTAATAGTCTTTTATGCTGATTAATGAATAGTGGTCTCAAAAATATTATTAACCTTAGTTCAAACTTATTGAAAAGATTTTTTTTTTTTCATTGACACATAAACATGTTTATGTTAGTCTTATTCATGTAGTTATTTAAATGTTTTTATTATAACGCATTACACGTTAAGTAGCTGTAATAATACAACATTCTATTGTCAAGTAGTAATAATGGAATTATTTATGCAACTGCAGAGCTGGAAGCAGGAGGTATTTATGTTAGTAAGTTTATAAGGGTTGTCCAAGTACCTAAAGTTCCCTTAGGGAAGACAAAGATAAAACAATAAAAAAAGCGTTATGAGGTTTTTGGACGACCAGGTTCCCATCGATTACATTAGTTGTTTACTCCTCAACTTAAAATACTTCAACGCACTTTCAGATTTTTTTATTATTTAATACTTCTAATACAATCTAATTATTGCTCTAGATTATCGACATTATTCTAGTTTTTTATTTTTTCAATTATTCTTAAAATTGGAGTAATTTACAAAATGAGATTTTTTTGACTCTCATTGCACACGGAAAATTCTCTTACCAGACAGTGTTCCCAAAATAATCATAATTTAAGTTGGGGATTAAAAGAATATTTTTCTAAAAAAAAATAAAAAATGAATTGCAAAAATTATACTATTATATTAAAGCATACCTTACTTAGTGATGTGTAAGATGCTTTATTTTTTTTTTCCTAAAAAAATTGGCATGAGTTTTGAGTATCAATCTTTTTTCTCATTTTTTTATTAATTAATATATGATTATAATGTAATAATCTGTAAAGTTAGAGTGGTAGGTATTGTGTACTGTGAAGAATCCATTATAATGTCAATTAGGTTGTTTTGGGTTCTATAACTCTTCCTAATGCAAGTTGGTTAATCTGTTTTTTTTTCCTTTCTCCAATTAGAAGAAACAAAATTTGCCAATCCTTATTTTAATTTGCTTGATAATCTATCCTTGTTTACTTCCAATTTTCAATTAAAAGTGATAGACTAAACTACGAGGCTTTAAAAAGATTTAGCCCGCTACCTACAGAAAAACATTTCATTAAGTGACAAATGAAGATTTTTTAGTAATGCATTGACAAAAATCCTGTAAACTATTTTTTTTCCAATATTTTCTTTGGAAAATACATACCTTATAGAACCTTGAATTCGGTATATAATAAAACAGATTTTTTTTTAGAGTAATAATGTTTGGTCTCCATTCCCTTCAGAGGGTACTTTCCTGTTGACTGAAGAACTATTTCCATAACATGGGGAAAATATATAAATATTTTTATTTATTATATAAATAGATATATGATCTACTTTAGCGGTTTCAGTTGTCAGGCATTCAGTGCATTTCATACATTAGACTTGTTATGTCATCAGATCAGATTGTACGATATTTCTCAAATTACACAGTATGTACCATTTAAAAAATAAGATGTATTCTATAGATTTTGTTTTTGTAGTATGCCCGCATTTTTGGTGTGCTGCTGATGCTGTCATGACAGTATTTACACTTGGTTGTTTCATAAAACTATGGGTTAAATTTTGATTTCCTTATTTAGTTATAAAATCAAGCTCACTTGACAAAAAAATGCCAATATAAATTTTGATTATGTGTCAATAGATAATTAACAAAATAATCACACTATTGTACTGATTTCTGACATTTTTATGTCAAGGAATATATTGGTTAACGTGAATCAAAGTACCAATGATAAACATATTAAAATTTGTAACATTTATAATTTACCATGGAAGATAAGTATGCAAATATTATTGTTAACGCCTGCCTTTTTTTTTAATACTTTTCTCTGTTATGCAGAAAACTTCTCATAAGAGAGTTGTAGTGTGTGTCTTTCATTACATTTATTTACATTGTACTGCTAGTCGTTTAATAAATTATTTCGATTGTCTATACATACATTCATATTATAAAAAAATATATATATATAAATAATGTGACTATGTTATTATTTTTTAAGGAAAAAAATGTTTGTAAATATTAAATAATAATAGTTGATAATTTATAATGTTTTTTTTAAATATCCTCATTAAACTTTTCTTTTTAGGTGAGCCTTTTCGGTCTTATTTGTAGTATTATTTTTTAAGACAGTGAAATTGTATCAGTTCGGCATTCGTAATAAATTTTGTTGTTATAGAGAAAGGTTAAATGATATCAATTCAAATGTAAGATTATGTTAAGGCAATTAAGAAAGGAAAAATTATACTGAATGTAGCAAAATGACAAATTTCATAGTAATAATGGCAGCAATTTAATGGATATGGATAACTGCAACAAGGAGGGTGGATCTATTTAATTTAACAAAACCTTACCTCAATTTGAGTACAGTAAGTATAATTAAAGTGGCGGATAAAATTAAAAGTTATATATTAGAATTATCCATAGATCTGAAAGACCTCTTGATTTATGCAGGCTCCATTTCCAGCAAAGTCCTGTTGTGATAACTACTCTCTGATGAACTTAATTAACACTTACTTCCAAGAAATAGACGACTGATATTATTAATCATTAGCAATCGAGTGTCTTCCTACCCTCAATTTTATTATCATTACCGAGGCCTTTGAACAGATTGCTGTCGTATTCAATGCTAAAATATTGACGAGAAACAATTATAAATAATTATTAAGCACAGACAAAATCTTCCTTAAAATACTAAATGCTAAATCGTTCAGATTATAATTGGAAGAATTGTAGAAAACTTAGAATAACATGCAAAAAAAAAAAAAAAAGCAGTAGAAGATATAGTAAGTTCTAGCAGCATATTGCAGAAAAAACAAAGATACAAACACTTATCGACCTACTTAGAAAGGAACCCACCAAAAGTGATGGGCAAGAAATAAAGGGTTGGCCAAAAAGTTCGTTCGGTTTTTTAACCGAAAATAAGACAACTTTTAAACAAAGCGATTTATTCAATCAATGATATAATTGCCGTTTTGTTCCAGTATCTTCTGCCATCTCATGGGCAGATTCATAATTCCATGCTCAAAGAATTACTGTCAAAGAATAAACCTGTCTACTGGCAAAAAAATTTTCCTAGTGGATTTTTACATCAGTGGAGTTGAAGGTCTGTCCATTCAATGTATTTTGAAGAGACCGAAACAGGTGGAAATCTGAAGGTGCAAGGTCGGGCGAATATGGAGGGTGCGGCAAAACTTCCCAGCCAAGCTCCAGTAGCTTCTGCCACATCTGCAAAGAAGTGTGTGGTCTGGCATTGTCGTGATGGAAGACTATCCTCTTAAGGTTGGCTAGTTCTGGACGCTTCTGGTTGATCGCTGCATTTAATTTGTCCAGCTGGTCACAGTACACATCTGAATTGATGGTCCTGTTCATAGGAAGAAGTTCGTAAAAGACAACACCCCTCTAATCCCACCAAATCGAGAGAGCATAACCTTCTTTGGGTGAAGTCCTGCTTTGGGGGTTGTTTGTGGTAATTTGCCGCGCTTCCCCCATGAGCGTTTGCGCTCCACATTGTTATAGACGATCCACTTTTCGTCCCCTGTCATCGTTCTCTTCAAAAAAGGATCGTTTTCTTCACGTTTCCGCAACGAATCGCAGATGGAAATCCTTTAGGTGAGGTTAGCCTCACTAAGTTGATGGGGAACCCAAACATCGAGCCTGCTCACGTAGCCAAGTTGATGCAGATGGTTCTTAACACTCGATTTGGATATTTTGAGGATAACTGCAATCTCCCTAGTTGTATAACGGGGATTGGTGTCGACTAATTCCTTCACTTTGTCGCTGTTAATCTCAGTTGGCCGGCCAGAGCCGAAAAATTTCACGATCGAAATCTTGAAAACCACTTCTGACACACACATTCTGTAACAGCATCCTCTCTGTATACAGCGCATATATTCCTGCAAGTTTCCACTGCTTTCTTGCCTTTTTTTAAATAAAAAAGCATGAGGTGTCGATAATGTTCGTTTTGGTTTTCCATTTTCAGGATGATCCTTAACACACAAAATACAACCAGTCTCGTCAGAATTTCGCGTAAAACTACGTTGAAGTGTCTAGTATCTGACGAGAGCGCACTTGCAAGGGATTGAAGTTAGCTACATATTAGACTGCTTGAAGTTTTGTGACAGCAAAAACTGAATGGACTTTTTGGCCAATAGTAGGTAGAATAAGGTTGGCAGTAATTTAAGGAGTCCTGAAGAATCTGTTCAGAGAAATTTCAAATTATTGTTTCCCATTGTATATAATAATAATAATTTATGTATGGTTTCTGGTTTATTTTATGATGAAAATAGTTTTATAACAAAAAACAAGACTGACAGTATTTATTTATAATTTGTATTCCTACAATTTTTTTTTGTATTAAAAACTATAAGCATAGGTGATCCATGAAAACAACTATCCTTTGCCTTTGATACATGTGCGATGTTCTGAGCACTTAAAATACTGTGTACCAAAAAGATGCATTTGTTGATCCTTGCTCTTCTAACACACTCAAGTCCTTGTTTCGTAACCCAGGGTTTTTTACTCAAATGTTATGCTTCTGAAAAACCTGCCATTAAAGCATTAAGTAGTACTGGCATATTTAATTACTAAACAATAGAGAAGAGCTAATTTTTACAAATTTGTTTTAACATTTGTTTTTTTATACAACTTTTTTAACTGGCAAGGCCTTATTGCTCTTCTAGTAAAAATTATCTAGAATCATACACTATAATTTATACAACATACATGCATCAAATAATTATACTTTAATTGAATTGTTTTAATTATAAGAAAATATAACATCACTTTGAGTTAACACCCAAGACAGCGATCAACATGAATAGAAGAACTGTTATGAAAGCAATAATTCATTTTTTAATTTTCTTTATTTTTTAAAAATATATAACAACATCATAATTTAAATATAATAATTCCATTTATAAATATTAATGATAATTTTTGGTAAATCAATTATAAATAATTCGAAGATATACACAAAAATATTTACATAATCAGCTTAGAATATTTTAACAACTTTACCCTTTAATAATAATACTCCATCACAATATGAAAGAACTTCAATTGCCTAGAACATATTTAAGAATAAACAACATCATTAAGTTCATCGAAAGAGAAGTAAGTTTTTTCCAGTAATCAAGTTTCAAATCATCTTCTATGCTATATATTCTAGACAGTTGTACTCCTGCCATATTTACTATACTCACTGAAAAAACAACTTAAAACCTAATTTTACAGATAATAAATTGAATTTGTTCGAATTGTAAATAAATTTAGTATTAATTGACCACTTATAAAACAAACAAGGATTTAACAATTATTTTCTGACATTACTACAGGGTAATGTACTCCATCTATAACTTTAAAATTAACGTAACATAATTCATCAAGGAAAAAAATATATATAAAATCAAAACACTTCTAGGAACTGTGACCTCACTGAGTAAACAATCGTCTTCAGTACACATAAATAGATAGGTAATTAAATTCAGCCTTAAAAACAATTCTCTTTTTTTTTCTCTTACAATTTAAACAAATTAGTGATAGATGTGTTACGAGTTTGTTTTATGGACGAAAGGGAAAACCCCGGACATAGCTGAATAAGAATGTTATCAATCGAGTAAAAACTATTATCATAGGAGTAATATTAAGTTATGAAGTATCATATATAGAGGGTTAAAGTGAGTTTTGTTTTTTGCCACGATAAAATAAAAATTTCCTCAAGCAAATATATAAATCACGAGACACTTTCTTGGAGAAAAAGTCTACTGTAATACATTCCCAGGACATATCGGTGTAAATCATCCCCCAGTTACATATAACCAAACATATATTTATCTGAACTTATCAAAATTCGTTAGATGGAATGCCACAATTGAGAATTATAACTAATATCATTTGATTTAATTTTATTATTTTTATCTTCAATGTTACAAAACAGGAATACTTATAGACACAAAATAATAATAAATTATTAAAATTTGGAATCGATATAAAAACTACCAATCACAAAAGAATGACCCCCTGAAACCCCCTTAACGCATATTTATACTTATTAACTAATAAGTTTATTACAAAAAGTCTCTTTTGTATATGTTTGATTTCAAAGCTGAGCAGAGATCAATAGTAGTATATTTTACTTACTTATTTACATTTGAGTATGGTACTTAATAAAAATAAAAATTCAAAAATATTGTAACATTTAAATTTCTGATAATTGATACAATTTATACATTAATCTTAGTACATGTAATAAATACTAATATATCAAAATGGCATTATTAATTACAAAAATGAAATGCCCACAACATATTTAACAATATAAATAAAGGAATTTTGAAAAAAAATAATCTTTATATACATATATAAAGTGTAGGGAGAATGGTGGTATATATACACAAAATGAATAACAAAATATTGATATCACTGATGATAAAATCTACTTGTGTACTGAAATAAATAAAACTATAGCATAAGATAAATTATAAATAAACAATTATTTCATTAAAAATAAATAGATTAAAAATATTATTAAAAACAGGAAACATTTTGGGTAATACTTTGGATAAATAGTCTTGATAAAGGTTAACTATCATCGTAACCAAATGAAATAATAGAAATTAATATCACAAATTTTGTTTTTTGTATATTATTCTATTGGGTTTTTCGTTTATGCTTCCTATTAATATGGTTGGTAGTAGGGGGTACACCACCAGGTTTCAAAGATAAGTTAGCAATAAATATAAATGCAATTCGCTTAAATGTCTCTTTAAGAAATATAAAAAGTTTTTCTACTAGAACTAATGGCGACTCATATTCATTGGGAATGATCCCGTCTACTCCGGACTCAAAGAAGCTGAAGAGAGGAAACCAGATTCTCGTTCTGCCAGTATCACGTTGCATGAGTGACTGGTTATTCGCAAGAGTGTGATAATAGAGAAACAGTCGAGAAGATATATAAAAAGCTATGAAGACATCGATGGAGTAGTGTTCATGGCCTGACAGGATGAAGAAGATGCCGAACATGTTCAGGAGCCACGAGAATGTATGCAGAAGGTAAATATCCCTTGGTGTGTCTAAATAGAAAAAAAAATATAATAACTCGTTTCTAAAATTAGTAATATATTTGTAATTACTTTTTATTTAAAAGATCATGCAGGGCTGGGCCATTAATATAAATTAATGGTAGAGTTTGCTGGGACATCGGCTTAGGTTGACGAAAGAGATTTGTCAGGTTTTCATCAAACAGGCAACGATTTGAAATAATCTTCTTCAACATGAATGTTTGTACAAGGTCCTAGTGTAGTGTGAGATATAACAGACCATTTTCTCTGATCATGAACATCAAACAATGTTCTAGGCAGTCAACATTTCAGTCCCTGGCTGATGCAGACATACAGGGTATGCTGAAATGTTGTCCATTAATAAATATGACTAAATCTAATGGCTCTATTTTCATCAACCTAAGCAATTATACCAACAAACTCTTTCGCTCATTAAATAATCATCGGTTAAAAATAAAAATAATGACAGACCCGAGATTCAAATGTCACTATTTTTTTCTTATTAACCAATAATTATAAAAATTCACACCAGTGGGATTATATACTACAACTATTAATTTATTTTATGGAGATTTCGACAAACATTATTATGTTGTCTTATAACAAAATCTCGATTTTTTTTTGGTAATTCATCTAAATGAGCCGATCCCCAAAAAATACCTTTCTGTATTGATTATCTACTGTTAATCATAATTTTAAAATGTTCAGTGGTAAATGTAAAATATCAGATAACTTTAGTTAGTCAAGAATGCGTATGATCTGATAACATTTAATAGATCAATATAATAAGTAATATAAACATAATATGTGAATACTCACACTCCGTAATAAAAAAGTTGAGCATTGTGAGAGCGACAGTATGGCCGCTGAACATGTAGTCCCCGCATGTCCTCACACCCTGTATTGACATACCTGCACCTTTCCATATGTGATATGCAGCTCGAATTTTCTGGAATATATCAAACTCGCCACTGAAATTTAAAATACAGAATCTTTAACCATGTGTGAAAGAAAAAAATGCATTGATATGATAATGCTTCTAAACAGTATTTCTAGAAAAATGAGGTCAGCTTTACATTATACCCCAACTCAGGTCAATACTCTCACGCACTTTCCCGAATCAATATTTTCTACTAACTGCCGAGCCTGAAGTTGACAATTGTCTTTTGTTTGTCTTAACAGTGTTAGGTCTAAACAATGAAAAAATAAAAGCCTAATAGTAGAAATAAATGAATAGTTTCAAAGCTAGCAAGCATCTGTCTGGATAGTGAGGTGTTGGAATAGGAGACTATTGATGGTTCATAAGGATGAAGCATGGCATATACTAAGAGGGAGAAAATTTCAAAGGGGTGGTGGAGCGAGCAAGATGGGAATGATGAAATATTGCAGTTTTGTGGGGGTATAAAGATGAGAGAGACAGGATTCTTGTCTTCTGGGACAAAGTAGTAGACTAAGGATTTGAACAGTACAATATTGTATATTAATATTATATAACATAACTGTAATATATTGTATTGTAAGGAGAGTGATGAGATTTGATAGTTTGGGTGAGGTATGAATCAAGAAAGTATTCACCACAGAAAAAGGGGAAGAGCCACCCTAACTCGTAGAGATGAGAATGCAGCGGAGTCCTAAAGGCAAATCTAACTAAATAGTTTATGATATATAGAGTCCTAATATAATATATCACACAGCGATAGTCAAAGTGAGGGAGGAGATGGCGAGAGAGACAGAATAGTTTAAGGGTACTTCTTGACCGCCAGGATGTGCTGGTTTCAGGAGAGGTTCTGGTCAATGGAAATCCTTTGGTTTTTCAACAGGGGAGCAGCAAGTGTTAGGATGATCGTTAAGGGCAAAAGAAGAAAAATCGCCATATTATGAGGTGGGAACTGGAGCTTATAAAAATAACTTACAATTTTGTACCATTCAATTTGCCTTGTTTACTTTGTTCTTCTCTGCCTAGGCACTAAACTGGTCGAGGTCTTCCTGAGTCTTAGCAAACATTGTTAATAAATCAGAGGGGGGAAATAAACTTGGGAGACATCAACGTAAAAGTGATGGGAACAATGTCGAATAGATTTAGGAAGATCATTAGTATAGGTACTAAAAGGAAGGAGAAAAATTCTCTACAGTGAGTGGACCAGAAAGGGGTTGATAGATAGCAACTGCTTGTGTACAGTTGGAAAGAAATGATTGAAACCAGCAGATAGAGTAATTGGAAATGGAAAATGAATTTAATCAGGAAAGAAGGATTAAGGGGTCTATGGTAATCAAGGAAAGTTAATTTAAGTTTAATGTTAGGACTGTTAATAGTGTCATGAATATCACTGGTGATATGAGCAAGTATAGGTTGTGTGGAGTAAGGAGAGTGGAAACCAGATTGGAAAGGATCAAGAAATTTGGTCACTTCTAGGAAATTTGGGATTGAACTAATCTTTTAAAAGGTTTGGAGGGATTGATATGGAGCAATGGTCTTCTGGTGATGTAAGGTTAATACAGAAGACTTTATTTAAGCATTGGACAAAGGCTATTTTCCAAGAAACTGGGAAGACATTTTATATGAAGCAAGCAGCCATAGCAACTGGAAGGCATAGCTTTATTAACCTAACGAAAATTCCATAGAGGTCAGTGGTGTTAGTGCATGATCTCATCATATAATTAATACAACCATACTGATTGGCCAGATTCATCACTGAATTGTAATTAAGCTTTGTAAGTCACAGCTCAGGAGCTATTTAAATTTTAAGTGTTGATTTTTCCCCCATGATTACAATGATACATTACTGATGGAAATGAAAACATAATTACAAAGATATTAAAAAAAATTAAGTTTTGAGAACCAAAAATAGAAAACTTACATTAATCATTGTTTATTAGGTTTAGGCTTCTAAAAACAAACACGACTGAGTTTAAGTTAGCCTGATGTTAATGGCATTTTGTAAATATAGTGTTGTGATATTTTAATGTTGCGATTTTAGATGGTGCTTTTGAAATAAACTCGGAATTATCGAGCATTGAAGAACGTAATAACGATCCATGGTTCATGCCTATGAAAGTATGAACGTTGTTATTGCCATTATATTAACTATTAATATTTATAATAAAAATAATATCAATAATTAATATAAACATTTCATTTATAAACTTCAAAACAAGCAAAGTATAAATATCTAAGACAACTGGCATTGAATAAACTATTAAAAGATCAATAAGGCAGCGGAGAGATGCGAGGTATATAGGAACGCCGAGAAGCACGCAGGACTCACTCTTCATCTTGGAACCGGCAGAGGACGAGGCAGCACGAGGAGGGACTCCAGCCCAGGTAGCAACCTCATGCTAAGACCCAGCGACGGCCTCGTGGTGCATCAGGCCTCGAGACAAGATCCACCCACTCTTTCACTGACGATCAAGAAGAAGACGCTAATCCGAATCACGCAATAGAAGACGACCATCGAAGAAGGCAACACAAAGAAACACTGGCCAGTATTAGTATCACGTTGCGAATAATTATAAGGTACCATTTTAATGTTAGATTTAATAGTATTTTTTTATTACGTACGTAGTTAATTTGTATATCAATTTTTAAATCAATGTGTGTAAATAAACCATTATTCATTTTGCCAGAATTTTCCTATATTTTATTAACAGAACCTTGAGATAACGTAAAAGTTATAAATTATATGAAAAAAATATATAATTAAAATATATATAAACAATAAATATTTGAATAATAGTTAAAAACTAGGCTTGCATATGAAGGTTCTGGGCTTTAACTGTTAAGTAGATAATTTTTTTATTCAATCACTTGTAGCTGCATAAATAGACATGGGCTACTCCTGACTAGATATCCTAGCCTACCACTCTGATCCTTAAGTACATGAGATAAATGATTTAAGATTAAGTTTGTCCCTTTTCGGCTGATATTTACAAGTAAAAAGGTTGACAACAAAAACTGTTCCGATCAACGCCCCTTTCTCCTCCCCCTCATACAACAGGATTGAATTCAAGTCACAAAATAGACATGTTTAATGCGCTTCCATGTGCTAATGAGTTATCTCAGGTGTATTTAGTTATCCATTACAGAAAAATATTCTGTCTTGAAGAAAATAACAATTCAATGAATGAAATGGCTAGTGAAAGCTTATCAATTTACTTTTAACATATTAACAACAGGTGTGTGGATCGAGATTGATGATAGCAAAGAAAATTTTATAAAGTTAAGGGGTGACAAAATTTAACATTTACAGCCTTTGAAAGTATTACATTTTTTATTATTTTTTCTATGTTTTCAATTTAACCTAACAGTTTCATAAGAACACATCAAAGACATTTTAGTTTTTTCGATTAGTAAGACTGACCATTCCATAAAAGTATTAATATTTTTATATCAAAAATGTTTCTTTGATATTTTATGTTTAGGAATTTACCACGATCCCTCTCCCTGTACCTTCATTAACCTAAAAAATCAAGACCATGCAGTAAATAACTCATTAAATGATGAATATTTTTTAAATAATCCAATAGCTACTCACTCTTCAATATTTGGTCTAGGATTGCAGTCCAAATGGGTTCCAGGGACCGACAGCGATGTAATAAGCATCGTTATACACCTCAGCAGGAATACAGTTCCACTTAATGCAAAGAATCTCCGCAATAAAATGAACCTGAATAAAAAAAAATGGTCAGTTTTTGGATGGTAGTCTTAGGTTGACGGAAGGAGGGGAGGCCTGGCATCGGTGACCCTTTTTGTCCACCCATATACTATACCGGTGCCTTATGCAACTGTTCCTTCTGTAATCTTGCTGACCTCTTGGATTGATTTATATTTAGCAGACTTTAGTTAGATATGGAATCCTTTAGTAGCATAGGGTATCATAAAACCTTATTATGACGAGTGCTTGACATTCTCTTAAGAATAGGAGGTTTCCTTTCTTGTCTACATTAATAGGAAACATCTATTAAAAATAGGTGTTGGCTTGATAAGCGGTGTCTGGTCCAAATACATGGTGTAAAGTTTAAATTTTTCAGCTGCAGTTTATTCCCCACAAATTGTTTACATTGGAGGGCCTGTTGATGAATAGCTCGAGTATCTACTGACGGTGTAAGAGCATTGCTTGTCTGTCTGAAGCGACATTCACTGCCCCAATATTGAGCCAGATGCAGCTTTAACCGGTCGATAGTTGGTTTATAAACAATGAATGGCGAACCAGCTCCTCACTTAGTCAGTTCATCTGCTTGCTCATTGCCATCTATAACATGCCATGGCAAGGGACCCAGTATAGATGGACATTTTTCCTTCCTCTGAGGTCGTTTAAGACTCTCTATCTCTAGCCTTTCCTCACTAAAGGTTTTTGATTCACTTATAACAAGTGACATTAGCCCTGATTTGTCGTTTATGGACCATCTCCTGTATTGATCGGGAAGATGGCACCTGATGATCTGAGGTATTTCTAATATGAGCTGCCTATACACCACACTAAGCTGTGGGGGATAGATTACTCCTCTCTCTCTATAAGTCACTGCCTCTTTTTGATTGCCTTAGTTATAAATTATTACAAAGTAGTAGAATTCCAATGAATTCTGTTTAAGAAAGCTATTACCAGGGATGGCAATTCTATACAATTTCAAGGATTCACCGATTCTTTCTTATTTTAATTTGCTTTTGGCCCAGAGAAGATGTCCTATCAAAAGAATGTAATAAACTTTGGATTTGAAACAATAATTGAGTAAACAATTATAAAAACAAGCAATGTATTTAGGTAAAACCACAAATATGACCTGAATTAGTAAATACACATTTTTTCATTAGTTCTTAATACTTGAAACTTTAGTAGTATATGACCAATAGTTAAGTTTAGGTTTTATTCTTTTTTAAAATATTTTCTTTAGAAACAAAGGGTTCTTATGCACTGATAAATACAATAAATATATTGTCTTCACTTCACCCACCTATGTTTGTGCACAAGAAGAACACATATCCAGACTAGAAGTAGGACAGTACCAGTCCACTCACACATGTGAAATGCCCAGGGAATATGTGGTACATTGTCAAGAAATATGTCTGGGAGTGGCGGGTACTTTTTCATGTCTGGTACACGGTCATGAACGATGACCATGACAAAAGCTGTGATCCAGGTGACGACAAAACAGTAACCGAGTGCTATGAGAGACTTCCACAGTTCTGGTCGAAGGGCAGATGCATGCCCATCCTCTGACGATCTACTTGACTGAGGGTACAAGCATTCACTTTCAGTGCCATCGAGAGGTTGATAACGGAAGTTCGTTATCTGTTCCTAAGCAATAAAAATATGAAATAATTAACAGTCATTCTAATATATATTAAAAATAATAATTTTAATAGCCTGGAAGATTTATTAATAATAAAAGATTTTTTTACGACAAATTTATCAGATTATGAGAGAAAAACACTTTTACAAATAAGTATGGTTGCTCATAAACAATGAGTTGCTAACGACATAGCGTACTTATCAGTCCCATGGACTGGACAATTCAAATGTGTTAATATATAAAACATGAATCAACAATAAAATACTTATATATGATGTTAAAAAGAAGAAGAAAACAGATTACTATCTACTTCAATGTCAGGATACCAAAAGAGATTGATTGAAGCCACCCGGGCTCAGAAAAGTGAAGTTATAAAAAATACAGCAAATAAATTTATTACAAGGACTTTAACTGTGATTGGCTGGCTAAAAAGAAGGGTTTAAACCATCCCTAATAGGAGAAGATAGAAAATGTTCTAAGCAGACTAAAATTTCTTAATATAACAGATGCCGTTAACTAGTCTACCAAGTCTTAGACATTAATGAAAATTTTCATACTTCAAAAATGCTGGAACAAGCTGTTTAAATAAATCTTAGAGAATACTAATAACAACATTGGCAATAAGCTGACTGCTACTGTCAAAGGGGGGAGGCGGCTGAGAAAATATATCTGTGAAGTTAGAACATGGACAATTTAACCGATCATAAAAATTTAAAACTTGTCAAATAAAATAGAAAGGCTTAAGGCAGTGATGAAAATTCAGAAAGCATCGGAGAAAATCAATTTCTTCTTAAGAATAATTCCATCCATTAGGATAACACGTTTATTAGGAATACAATTTCTTATTCTTCCTTTTTATGGCTTCATCAATTTTTTCAAGGCCAGAAACTCTTTGTAACACATGTCAATCACCAGAATTATTGATGCCCAATAAGACTCAAGTATATTACAATTAGAATCTGTTATTGAAAATATTTTCACAGACCTAACCAAATTAGACGTATCAAATGACTTGTATTTTAAAAAAAATGTTTTTAAGATTTTGTTAAAATTAGTGGAACAGCAAAAACACTCTGCAATACAGATGGAACACTCATGATTTGGAAAATATTTTTTAAAAAATTCATAAGAAAATTTATTTATTGTGACAATATTTTAATGCAAAGTAAAAAAATTTTTTGTCAAATAATTCTATAGCTAGAAGTAAATACAATGTGTGTATTTATAACATGAAAAAAAAAAAAAATCACTCACACTTAATTAATTATCTATTAAAAGAAAGTTTACAGCATAAAAAAATGACTTCTCTTATTGAGTTATTTTACTTTCATTAGATTTCTACACTAGTTTATACAAAATTAACATCAGGTGAGAGCTATCCTTGCTAGCATGACTTTAGAAATAGGCAGGCCAACACAAAATTATGTCAACTAACACTCTTCCAGGAATAACAGATACTCAACACTTCTACTACCAATGATGCAATCCATCCACAGCTAAATGAGATAGTAAATGGAAGATAATGCCATTGAAACTTGAATCCGGAGGGGAAATTTGTAGATATATACATCCACATATTATAAATAGTCAATATAGTAGGTAAAGTAGTCAATATAAATAGAGAAATAATTCAAACTTTTTATAATGCAACACCTATAATAACATTTAAAAAAAAAAGTCATGAAGTAACAGATTCCTTCTACAGGATCATAACGGGGCATATTATCGTTAAACTACTTACTTCCACTCGATGATTTGAGCTGCTCTGAGGAATAATATGTGATAGCCCTTTAGAAAAAAAAAGCAAAGTCTGTGGATCAAAACCATGTTCTATCAACACAGCCTGGGAGTCAAGTTTAAGTTGCTTAATTTCTAAAGAAAGGCGCTTAACATCCCCAAGAATCTAGAGTAAAAAAAAAATAATCAGACTCAAGTAAAAAGTGGATATAACAGTGATAAAATTACTACTCACATTTATATTAATGGGGGGTGTTTTTAAGTCAGTCTCAGTCAGAAGAAGCAGTGCTTTTCCATCAATTTTGTTTACTTCAAATTTAATACGATACATTGAATATCCCTTGTCAGCGAGCCATTCTAAAACTTTATCACAATTCCATTTGTGGACTGGCTCTTGAGCCATTTTTCAAAATTCAACTCATAAATTCCTGGAACCATTAGTCATAGATTGCGGCAGATAAAAAACAATTAAATCTCATGACTAGTACCATCACTATCCCTAAATATGCAAGAGGTTAATATCACAAATCATAACACAATACTAAAAGGATTCAGATTATCACTAATTTTGGATGACAAAAAAAAAAAATAATAAATTTAATATCGAATGAAGACTTCAAATGGTAAACCAGTAAGAAATTTAACCTTCCTGCTGGTTGTCGGAGGCTAAAGCGAGGTTTCTTACCTGACGTGTTTGACACTCGAACACCAAGGACGCTTACTGCATGTGTGATCTCACACACCTTGTACAGTCTTATAACATATTTTAACCGGCACAATATTCAAATTAAAAAAAAAAATTATATAAACGTGTATGTCTATAAATCTGTTGATTTTGAAATATATGAACGGTAGAGCAGAAAAAGGTCAACTTGTTTGTGTTTAGCCTTACATAATGCACTCCTCCTGGCAAGGCTTTACATGCAAGAAATTTGACATGCACATTGCAGCAAGGTGCATTGATGTTGGCCTAATCAATGCACATTCTAATTAATTCTTCTACAACTTTTATGGATTTATTTACTTATAACTTTCAAATAAATTTTTAAATATTTTTTTTTATAAAATTAAATTGTTAATATGCCATTTACAAAGTTATAGCTGCATTGGAAATATTAGCAGCTTAATTAAATATTTTGATTTTATAATTTATTTTGTTATGAAAACATTTATGTTTTTTTGTATTTATAACTTTCTTGCTTAATCATTAAATGTATTAATTTATAAGTTACGATTTGAAAAATTTATAAATTTCTTGGAACCAGTATATTGTTAGAGCTTTATATATTCCATTGGGCCTAGATAAAAAGGTATATTTACAAATAATATCAGTTCATGAGCTTATCGCGGTCGGAATTACCTTTCGTTATTTTATAATTTATCCTCCCCCATTTAGCTAATGACAATGGTTAACATTGCAGTGTTTAAATTGTTTGATAATATGACGTCAGACTTGTATACCAATATCGGGTACTCCTTGTCGTGAGTCGGACATCTTGCTTAAGTTCTCAGGCGCAATTTTCTGACAGTTGTTAATTGTAATGCTTAAAGTTAGATGTACGTATAAGTTGCTATTAAGATGCAATTTTCTAAATATTTTTAACGATTCCGCTTCGATTTATAATTTTTTTTCCCTTGTAGCACCAATAATAATTTATGAAGACGAATTTTTCTTTTGCATTTTTGTTTTTAGTTATTCGTCCGTTTTGGTTTAATAATATATATTTATTTTTGAGTAGGCGGTATCATTGTCGTCTCTTGATCATCGGAGATTAGCCAGTGATATGTGGGCAGTTTGTGCTGATATACATTTCATGAATGAACTTTTGTTTACCTTAACTCAACAACTGTCAAACATATATATGCACTTATTTGTATCTATTTTTTATTTTGCTCTGTTTTTTTCTTCTTTGTTCTAGTAATTTATTTTATTTCCCTTTCTAGATTTTTTGCATTGTTAGCATTACGAATAATTAGTGATGATAATATTACATTTTTTAAAGTCCATTCATTTTAGTGTTACTTTTTGTTTTGCAGGTAAATGGTTTTGGTCTGAAGAAAGAAAGAGGGGGCATGTCCATTATATAAAATCATAACCTAAGCCATATCAGATGCTGATTTGTATGAGGTGAGGTATGCCATGTCTGTTTTGAACTCAACTTTCAAAATACCTCTCTGTTGTTTTTTTGAATTTTGCTATTTGCTAAAGTATATGTTTACCTTCAGTGTCATTAGTAATAAGCTTTAATCATTTCAGTAACTTCTCATAATTGGAAAGAATGGTGTATGAATTCCACCCTATTAACTATTCTATTATAAGTTATTATGAATTGTTTGCAACTATATGATGTGTCATTAAAAAATCATAAAAGTATCATTAAAGTTTTTAAAGACCTCTTTATGTTTATGGTAAGTATCTTCGTTGTGGTAGCATTATTATTACATGTATTTGGTGGGTTCCTGATGTAGTTTCTTGACCTCTTCATTCTATAATATTGGTTAATTGCTATAGCATGCTGACAATAATGTCATATAGCACAATTATCTGCATTAAGCTATGTATTTCTGGAATTGTTTTCCAAAAATATTGATCAGGTGATAACTTAATGATTCTAAACCTTGTCTGCCTTATATAAGAATACAAACAGACATTAAAACTGTTGAGTCTACCTTATTAGTAACGAGCTTACTTTAGTATTTATTACTTTAGCATGTAACGAACTTTCCAGCTGTTACTGTCCAATTTATTCATTTAACATAATATTCGAGCCTTTGATTGTCACTAAAAAGGTGGGAGAATTTTGTTAGTATTTGATCCATCCATCCTATTAATTTTAACATAGTGATTGATAAGTTATGTAGAGAACAAACCTTAAATCGGTGTGAAATTTTGATATCAGTGCATGATCTTATCGTTATTGAAATATTCAACAGAGCAATTGATCGACCAGTGCTGAAGCAATATTAAGTATTATTTTTCTTTAAGGACTAAATATTGTTTGATAATTAAAGTCAATAAATCGGTACAGGATTTTATTAAAATTCTCTCAACAGCTTTGGTAATGCATCCCTGCTTGAGATTCTTGTCATGGTATAGAAGTGAACTATGAATTAATCTTTGTGAAATGCGGCATTAATTAACTTTAGTTTAGAGTAATCTGACATGATCGTTTATGATGGGTGCCCGAATTAAAAATTGGCCTCTCTTAATCATTGAAAAGCCTTAGAGCTGGGTCCACACTTTCCAAATTGTATTTGCTAATGACTGTATAAACCAAATGCGTCTGAATGGCACAGTTTTCCGGACCAATTTTACCACTCAGTTTTGTTTGACCGTGGGCAATTTTTTAAGTTTGCAAGAAAACGGCAAATTAAACTTAAAAGAAATAAGTTCAATTTGATGTTCAATTAGGACAAGACACCCAAATTTACCAATCCTTCCCTCCTAGTCAGCTCCAAATTGATTCAGGAAGACCTGGACTGTATTGAGGTCTGGGCCTCTCTACTTAATCTTCCATTAAATGCGGAGAAATCCAAGGTTATCGTCACTCATTTATGGCTCCTCAAAATCGTAATTGATATTCCCACCTTTGCCATTAACGGTCGACCTGTTTGATTCTCTACTTCAGTAAAATATCTAGGTTCGGTCATTGCTCAAACTCTATCCTGGAGAGACCACATCTCCCAAATCACCAACTGATCTATTTTCATCCTTAAATGATCTTGAGATCACCTCCCATTACATATGCGCTAACACATAGTTTTCTCTTATATCCCCCCTTTTTATTATGGTTGTGTGGTTTATGGTGCTATCTTTGGGGATCGGATAAATTGTTTTATAAGATTTATATTCAGGATGCCCAGAGACCATTGTATTTTGCGGCACTTCTCCATCCAAGTTGGGATGCCTGCATCCTTCCGCCTGTCGCTATTAATTCCTTGGATCTTCTTCAATACTATCATGACTAAAAAGCCCCCTTACCTTAACCATTTTCTCCAATTCTAATCAAGATCAAATCCTGCAATACAAGATAGATCTTGCCACAAATGGAACTCTACTCCCATCTTTCATCTTTCTTGTTCATCAACTCTCCCAATCTTAAAACCAGTTTTTATAATACTTGATTTGATATAGTAACAATAGTAGAAACTTGTATAGAGAGGCTCTATTTGGTTCTATTATAGTTCACTTGATCTATTGCTCTTGTCAGTGTTTACAAACTGTACACTAAGAATAGCTGGAATGGATTCTTAACATAAGGTGTTATGAACCAACTACAGAAATTGTTTAATTTGCTGTTTAAACCAATTTTAATAAGCATTTTATTGTTAAACTGCTTTATAATTGTTTGAAAGCAATTTTCAATTAATTAGGTGGTTCAAAAAATAAATCCAAGTACTGTTGGGTCGGAAATACTGAAAAGGTTTTTCACTGTCATTTACTAAGTAGTTAAGATAGCTTATGCTATGGACCATCTCTCGGTGTTGTTCTTTCACTCTCCGGAAAAGAAGTTCGAACCGAGGATAGGGCTAAAAAACCATGACTACTATTAATTATTATAATCTTATGTCTACAGATATTTTGTTTTGTGTTTTAGTCAAAATAAAAAGTACAGCTGTTTCACATGAGAGCACCTGAATAGTTTTAGTTCGCTGAACCTTTGTGCCATCAGACCTAGTAACTTTTTGATCCTTTAGTTAATGTTGTCTCTGCTCTTATATGTTATTCCTAATCATTTAAGTGGTTTCGTAGATATAGTGAGTTGTAGAACTAAGCATGCTCTATAAGTAACCTCACCAATCTTTTTAAAATTATTTGAAAAATTGGTTTTACTTACAGCAGTTATGAACTAAATTATATTTTTTTAAACATCTAAAAATGAATTAAGAGATATAGTAAGTGAAGAAAAAATATCTTAAGTAATGATTGTTAAACAATACTGGGTATTTTAAATCAAAAATATTTTAACTGTATTGAAAATAGCCTTTTCATAACCCAGTCTCTGACCTGTCTATATAAGGCAGAAATTCTGAGCTTTTTGACACAGTCAGAACCAGACACTTGAAGTGAACACTGGCGCTTGTTACTCGAACCATGGCTTTCTTATTTAACTACCTCTGCACGTCTCTTTCCTAACTTTGATTTGTTTTAGTCCGGCATTATTTAGACCCCACATGTTCCTAGTGCGATTCTCTGTTCTATCTCGATAAAACTAGTACATCTTTGGAAGGGATTCCTTCCATGCAGACAACAGTCTCTGGGACCCTACAAAATATATTTAGTAGGGTCTCCCCCAGGGATCCAGTCTGCCTCTTTCCGGTTCACACTCACCTTTGGGATCCTGACAGTTTTTGCCTACCCTAAGATACCGAGTGTGAACTCATGGCCATTCCAAGACCACGTAAACTACCTATAAAACCTTAACATAGTGCATTGTCAGGCACATACCTATCAGATATGGAGTCAGATAGCTCACTAGTAAGAACCGTCATCAAGCAATCATCCAGGTCATAGACCATTCAACTCTCTCTCCGTCACTAGGACTAGGACAACTAGGCGCCTACATAACAACCCGAAAGTCATTTAAACGTATTATGTTATATTTCCATTATTTTATTGGATGTTACTGGATACTTTTCACCAAAATAATTTTAGGTTGTAGATGTCAGGAGAGAGGAATTTGCGTTATACAAGGGAAACCACTTAAGAATCCTTAATTTACCAAAGGGCTAAATATTCAATCAATTCTTTAACTATTTTTTATTTTAACCTGTTAACAAAATTATATAAATTTGCAGGTTTATATCTTGAGATGGATGTCAGTTTGATCATCTACAGAGGCCTAAAACTTTAATTAACATTTGAATTAAAAGCCTATCGCCACAAGGTAGTGCAATTCATCTATTTAAAATTTGTTTATTTTGTCTAAGAATATATTTCTCATTATTTAAAGATAAATGCTGTAATAATTTATTTTAAAATTTACGTTTTATTTATTTTGTAGCGCATAATATATTTATTATTATTGAAGACACATTTCCTAAAAAAAATTTCATTTGGGCTACATCTTATGCACTAAAATTGTCATCTTAAACAATTTTCCTAATTAAAATATATCTTTAGTAAAATAAAAAATAAATTGAATAAGCTTTTAATAGTTATATAATCACTCTTTGAATTAGTAAAGTTTTTGACGGTTAGGATCACACACTGATGCCTTTGACGACAATTTATTATTAATGATATCTATACCCCTTCACTCATTGCCAAATTGTAAGTATGGCTTGTTACGTTTATAAATAAAGAGTGGAGAATGCGGTTAGGGCAATTACATTCTACAATAAAAGGATAAGAGCGGTACAGACATATAAGACTCGATGTTTATCAACAGATTTGAATTATTCCAGTTGTACGATCAGTGTTCAGTTGTGCTGTCACTTGGCACACTTCCTATTTTAGCCATCCCCCATACTCTTGTGGCTAGTAGCTAGCATTAGTAACCCGCTTTGTAATTGCGGGGACCAAGATTCAATTTCCAGCACCCCAAGGATTTTTTTCTTTAGAGGATGGGTCCGGTTTGGGCTCACTTAGCCTCGAGGATAATTTACTTTGGTAAATAACAATAGCTCCTCAGTACCATCTACTAACTATGGTGACAACCTTGGTCGGCCTTACCAGCTGGTTTTTGAATAATTTCAAGGAAACACCTTCCAATTAATTCCATTTCACTTTCAATAAATTGTGATGTTTTTTACTCTTTTATGGTCTATGGGCTGTTTTATTTAATAGCGGGAAAACAATTTTTACATTGAATATTTCAGTTTTGTCTATATGAAATGAAAAACACTTTACTTTGGGACATTAAGTCCCTATGAATAGCAATGAGGAACGGAATAGGAGTGTCTAGCTGTCAAAAAAGAACAATCGATTGACAATCAGTCACTTCTACTAGAGAGAAATGCATAGTACCTCTGTTAGGTTTTAACACTATTCTCTGTTAAATTGCCAAAACTGTCTTGGTACTCCGGCATTTCTATAAAAACATGCTTTAAACACAATTCTTCGTAAAACTGCCAAAGCTGTTTCGGCACGTCTGGATTCATAAGAATTATAAAATGCTCATAACTCTCTCGTGTAGGGTTTGCCAATAGTCAATTGACTACTCTTTAAACTATCAATGGGACAAGGGAGACTTTTCATGCTATAGAGCAACAGGACAGGACTCTTCTGAACATCAAATCCTATTGATTTGAAAAACTTTTGATTGAATAAAACTTATGCCCTTAACTATTTTAGCCGAAGCTATTTAAATTAAACCCGAATATATAATTATTATTTTGCAGAAATAATGTGCTTTTCTTTATTTACTTTAAAAAAAAATTAAATTGAGTTTTTTGATCAAGTTACTATTGAGATTTTTTTAATACGATTTTCATTATTCATTAAATACAGTCTCCAGATAAGGTTTTTAGCGCCTTTTACTGGATCGTAACAGCATGTTTTGAGAATTACTAAACCTAATTCAGCACACATACGCACACGCAAACAGTTCTCAGACATAAAAAAAATCTATGGAGCAAATTAGTACCTTAGTTTAAATTTCACAATTATGAGACCCCAGACCCACCAAAACGTATCGCCTTTTCATTGGTGTTTTTTATAGTAATACAACTAATAGACGATACTTATCATTAATACTTATTGATAAATTCATATTTACATACAAAATCATACTGTTGTCTCATAGATATTTGTTTATAGCTGTTTTGTGGTGTATTTATATTTAATACAATTTAATACTTGCACCAGAAGAAATACAATGGAACCTAGTCTTAATATTTTTCTGATATTATCATCCATTTTGATAATGTATTTTTCATTTTGTTTGCTTTTATAGATGTGTGGGTGAAAAGGTTCATGCTGTGAACTGAGGTGGGTGCTGAACTAGCAAGAGGTAAAAACATTTAATTTTTATTTTGTCAATGTTTGTGATAGACCCAATATTGGAGCGAGTCAATAATATCCACTGTTTTAAATTTAATTTTTAAACTTGACCCTCAAGGAAACGGGGTGGTGTATACAGTACACCTCCAGCCCCACCCATAAATCTTATATTTACTGGCAAAATGACGTCATGTTAATAAGGTGGTCTTTTACCCAATCTCTAGGCTTTCTTCAATATTGACCTGGCACTTGGACAAGAAGGTTGAATTACTTTTCAAATTATCAAACATTTCTTATACAAGCCACCCGTATCGTCAAGTGAGTATTATATTTTCTACTGTTTTTGTTTCATCTTAATTGTTTTTAGTAAAGTACCTACATACCACGTTTATGAGACAAAAAAAGTAATGTTTTATCCAACAATAACAAAACAAATGAAGGCAAAATATAGAAAAGGTTAAATTTAATAAATATTTATTTGGATTAGTTACCTTTCGTAAAAAAAATTCAAGTAGTCCGATAAAACACAAAATTATTGGTTTTGTTTTTCTTATTAAGTAATTAATTGTACTGCCAAAAATATTACATATTATTGATCAGGACATTAACATTAACAATATGATACTCTAATGAATGAGATAGGAATAATTTTTCAGTACGAAATAAATAATTATATAATGATTTAATGCTATTATTTTCAATCATCCCCTACAGGTTAGGAGCTAACAAGCTGAATGTACAGTAACTTCCTTAGAGATTTTTCCTTGAATTGGGGTTTACTCAGCATCGTAAGGATAAATGAGTAGCTACTTGATTAAACACTTAATCCGGTTTAGGAAACTGAAATTAAGGTTGAGAAGTAAAGAGCATAATAATGCCAACCAGTCTAAGTCTCAGCATCAACTACCGACTTTAGGGATATAATTACCAAGTAATTAATTAATTTCTGTACATTTTTTTCAGGGGGTTTAATTTTAGCTTAACGTCACTAGGGCCTTTTATAGATCTCCGATGCGAAATGCCATGTCTTTATGTCAAAAATGATTCCCAAACAATTTTAATGACTGCTTACTCACGGTACCCGTAAGCTCAAACATATATTTCATATCGTTTAATCAGGACATCATATCTTTTATTTTACACCCTACTCAATATGATACAATAAAATTTATTTATTTTTTATTACCAAGCAATTAATTAATGACCTTCAATATTTATCATGGGGCTGTTCTTGTTTTGGGCAGTGACAAATAGAGCTACTATTCGAAATATCTTGCATCTATGTAAAACACAGATTGAGTTACGAAGTTGCGAGCAAAATTTTAAAGGGAGTGTCATTGATTTTTAGTAATTTTAATCCATAAAAGTCTCCAACATATGATAAATATATTGATTAGAACATTGAGACCTTTAATTTGATACCAAGCTTGATATGATGAAAAAACAATTTTTATTATCAAGGAATTAATTACCAATAAACCCTATCAAGTTGTAAGGAGTTATAAAATTTTTTTTTTGTTGGGTCATCAAATGGAACTGCTATTTAAAATTTCATGTTTATAAGTTGAATAGGAGACTCAATCTACAGGACAGACAGATAGATAGACATGCCGGGATGGAAACAAGGGTTTCTGGGTTTGGGTAAAATGATGAAAGCCTATAAAGAAGCTTATGAAATTATCTTTAATAAATCTTCTTGTAAAATCATAATAATATGCAATATGCCTCCCTTGCCTTAATGTAACATTTCATATTCCACATCGTAAAGAGTTAGTCTTCTAGTTTCATCCTTTGAATTTCATTAAATGAACCTGAGTAAAATTTTTATTGCATAGAGCATTAGTTGAAGCCTACAATATTTCCTCTCTTAACCTCTCATTTTACGTTAGCAACATTAATCATGTCATACCCTTTTTTAAAGTAACCTTGCAGAATATCCCAATTTTCGATACTCGAATAACATAGAACAATTGCCATCGCCCTTACAAATCAAACGATAGTCCATTAACTTCAAAAGTAATGATATGAATTACATTTGGTGTTTTCGATTATATGATATAGCTTTAAAAAAAAAATATATATATATAGAAACTGACTCGCCCCAATATTTTCAAAAGATGTTTAACATCATTTGTTTTAAATGCCTCTTATCACTTCTATCTTTTTTTTTATTATTTACTAATCCCTAATTTTAAAAATGCGTACAATTTTTGTAACACTACTGTTTCCATTAGGGCACCACCAGTACCAGTTCAAAAATCTGCTCACCCCAATGAGCTGGGTTCCTAAAAGAGATCTTTTGATGTAAAGAACTCAACGTAAGTTTAATGGTTTGATTTATTCAAAGTTATTAACTACACCAAAGCAAAGCTTATTATCAGACTTGCTTCTAAACAAAGATATGCATAATAATTGTAAAATTTTATTTTTGTAAAAATTCAATGGATATTTTACTTTAATTTTTGAGAATTATAAGTTTTATTTCCAATGAAGGTTATGAAATTGTAAACTAAAATTTTAACTTATTTTTGAAACTAACACATTTAAGTTTTTATTTGTTTGAATAAATAAAAGTGTCGTTTCAAAATTTGCTAGGAAGACGTTTTAGTTAAAAATTGCTGCAAATTGTGCCTATAATCACTTAAAACTTTTTTTATTAGCTAATTTACTCGTCAAACTTAGAACTTAAAAAAATAAATAAAAACAAAACATTTCTTAAAAGTGAATCTAATACTTTTATTAAAAAACTTATGTGTATAAGTTTCATTTTAACTATTAGATTTCTTAAAAAATAAAGCTTGTACGAGAAACTGTTCAAATAGAACTTTCTGAATAAAGTTAATAACTTTATGCATTCTTGCTTTTAAGTACATTTATTCTTAAGATTTTGACCTTATAAGCTGTGATTGATAACAAAGCTGCTTTTGTTCTAGAAATTAGAAATGCGATCTTACGTTGCGTTTGTACATTGTTGGTAACTTAACATTTTGCTTGCCACAACAATTTCAATCAAATGTAAAAATGGTTCCTTTTTAGTGGCTTTTCGAACTGGTATGGCATTGATGGAAGAGTACCTTTATAGCTATTGCTATTGTCACTAATAATTATTAGTAAACTTATTATTTTTGTTGATTGTTAACCCCTTGACATACAATGACACCAGGGAGAGAGTCATTCATTTCATGTGCCATTCAAGACTGATGTCTACGAAATGTCAAGAACTGTCTCCTGCAGACACTGTACAATATATTTTTAGATTAATCAATTACTTCAGTTTTCCTCGGTTATGTTTAGTTTAGAATGTACAGGATCCCCACCCCCTCCCCCTGCTCAACAGTACCGATAACAAAATCGCATTGGCAAACCGATAAATTACAAAGAAGCACATTGAAAAACAGCAGTCAGTAGCAGAAATAATCCTTGTTACATGTTCGTGTCGAATGTATTTTATGAAAGTCTAATGATGATAATGAGATTGAAAACAGTCATCAAAATACCGTTGATTATTCAAATTCAAGTGAACCTAGCTAGCGTTCAACAAAATGTTCTCAATCGTGCAAGACCTTTATCAAACATTCTAAATCTAAAATAGACATGTATTGGTCAAAACAAAAAATATTTGAAACACCCATCTTTTCACAAAGATGCCTCGTAGACGTTTTTTGTCCATTATGTTCTCTCTTTATTTTGTTCATTATGAGATGATTTCTAAAAAAGACAGAATATGAAAGGTTCGATCCTTGGTGGATTATTTGAATACCAGATTCCAACAATTAATTATACTTTCTGGAGAAAATGTCGTCATAGACGAATCCTTAATGAAATTCAGAGGGCGGCTGAATTATGCATAATTTATTGCATCAAAATAAGCGAGATTAGTAAATGAATTTTACAAATTATGTGAATCCAATTCTGGGTGCTGTTTTCAATTTAAAATTTACACGGGACCAGATAAAATTGAAGGAAGGGATATACCTGATTCGCAAAGTGTAGTCATGAAACTGCCGAACGCATTTTAGGGAAAGTATATACCTTGTTTTTAGACAATTGGTATTCATCCCCAAAAATATTCCAGATTTTGAATGTAAATATTACAAATGTTGTTGGAACGCTCAGAAAAAATATACCAAATTGTACAAACTTACAAAGAGTAGTAGTAACAAAATTATCTTGTAGCGGTATTTGTCCTTGCGCAGGCTTGATAAGAAAGCTGTATATATAATAAGCACTAAATATTCAAGAGCAGAAATGGTTGACTTAGGAAAAATAAGAAGAAAGAAGGGAGGCGAGGAAGAAAATATTTTAAAACCCAGCTATGTACTAGAGTACAATCATGGAATGATGGGAGGTGTCGACAGACAAGACTTAATTCTTGCATGTTTCCCTGTTAGCGAAATAGCGTCGAAGGATGTTATCTATGATGCTTATGGCCTATATTCTAGGTTACCTAATTCAACAAAGCAATAAATTGTAAGTTGAATAATTGAGAAGATATGGTAAGTAATTTGTCTCTTCCTAATTAACCGACATGTGGCAGATGGCAAACAGTTGTAAACTGAGTGCCCAACTCGGCTACAGGCAAAACAACATTGGTACATTTTCCTCAACATATACCTTCAACTAATATTAAGGAACATCCTGCAAAGAGATACCATGTGTGCGTAAAAAATAATATAATAAGCGAGACAATTTGACAGTGAAAAAAATGTCTAGTTCCTCTAACAAAATGTTTTGAAATACTTTCATACTTTACAGAACTACTAATTTATTATGTTACTTAATTATTGTCCATTAACAATATAAATCATCCTGATTAAATGTTACGTAACAAAGCAAATTTCAAAATAAAATGTTCCGTTTCCAAGCTTGCACATAACTGTTCAGTTGAGCTAAACAAAATGCTATATTGTGGACACACTAAATTCTGTTTGATTTGTATGTCAAGGTGTTAAAAAGAAAATCAGGTATTAGGTAAAAAAAGTAATTATCAAATTTTTTCGAGGGTGATCAGCTCAGAAGAGATCAGAAATTGGCAAGGATTATTACTTTGCAGGCTTTGTTACTCAGTTGGAAATAGTGCCTGGCTGGAGATCAGGACTTTGAAATCTTGCCCTATCACTAGATTTTTTTTTTTTGAATCAATCATTTGAATTAAATTTGATAAAGTACTTATAAGTAATAGGGGTACTGGAAAGTAATGTCATTTTTTTTTTTTTTACATTAAACTCAAAAAATAAATTTTTAACAAGTTTTTGTTTTTTATCAATGATTTAATCATCCTCGTTATCAGCAACCTTTTGCCATCTAGTGTGCAAATTTTCAATGCCGAATCGATAAAAATCAATTGGTTAATTTTCAAATTTTTAGCGATCGGAATTAATGGAAATCCGATGGTGCAATATTGGGCGAGTATGGTGGGTGAGGCTGGAAGTGAAAAATGGGTCTCTCTGATAATCCAAAAATCTCTCTCTGCATGAATCGGCACAAAGTACAGCTGAGCCAGGTTTACACTCCAAAAAGGCACTTTTGTGTGTTTGGTGGAGTATTTGCGGGGTCGTTCATTGTTGATACCTGGAAAAACTGTGAATGCAGATCTTTACAGTGAAAGATTTGATCGAGTAAATTAATCTGTAATTGAAAATTGTCAATAAAAAAGGTGTTATTCTGCAACACGATAATGCAAGACCCCACTGCGCCTATTTTTTCTGCAAGAACCCTGGAAAAAATTAATGAAATGGGCTGGGAGGTATTGCCTCAACCACCATACTCGCCTGATATCGGATTTCCATTTATTCCGATCGCTACATTTTCTAAGTGGCAAAAAATTTCAAAATTTGGATGATGTCCAAAATGCCATCTCCAGATATTTTGATCGATCAGGCATTGAAAATTTGCACACTAGATGGCAAAAGGATGCTGATTACGAGGGTGATTACATCATTGATCAAAAACAAAAACTTGTTAAAACTTTATCTGTTTGAATTTAATTTAAAAAAAACGACATTACTTTCTGGTCCCCCTAATATATAAACATGAATGCAATTGCTATTAATTTTTTCCAGTATTTATGTTTAACTAATAAATTAGGTCCGCCAATGGCAAAGTTCTTAAAATAATGGTGAAAAAACTACTACTTACTTCATTTGAGTACTAGTAATTCATTGTTAAAACTTTTTATTGTATAATTATCACTATGGGAGAGATGAAGGTAAAATAGAAATCACCATTAAATGAGGGTCCGCAAGACATATTAAGAGGTAGATAGTGAAGGTAGTTGAGGAGAATGACTTAAAATATGAATTTAGTTAGTCAGGTGAAACTGGTAATACTTCTGAGGAAAAAATAGAGGGTCACATTGGGGAAGTGTCTGATCGAGTTGTCATTTTGGTTTGGAATTAAGAGCAGAGGAAAAGCATTCATAAATGTACTTCGATTTCTGCTCGCTGGATTGTCTCTTGGGTTAAGTTGTTAAAAAATCATGCCTGATAATCATCTACAAGCCTTGTGTGACTGAAGCGTCTTTGGGGATCCTTTTCTGCCCCAACGACAGAGCAGGCTGGTGGTGTCGGAAGGTACAAAGTTTTTAGGAGAGGGGCATGGTTTAAGGGTACTCAGGAGTTTTTAGTGAGGTCTGGTAGAATGTTTATCAGTGTATAACCATCTAGATTACAAAAGGTTATAGTTTCAGGGAGAAAATATGAAGTATGGATATTTTAAGAAATTTGGATTAGATTATGTGAGGTCAGAAACCAGCTGAATAAAGGAAAGAACATTTGCAGAGGAGTCGATAGTGTGGAGATCCACCCAATTATCGGATTTGAACAGGTGTGGGGAGTGGGAGTAAAATAATTAATGAAGAGCTGGAGCAAAAACAGATAGATCTAGATGAACAGATTTTCTAGGTTATGGAGGTTATGAGTCCGATAAGAGATTGGTGTTTAGGTCACTGGAGGGAGATGATTGTATTGGAGAAGAGGGAAATGGAATCGGTACTTTAAAATTGGCTTAGAGGGGGTTTGAGGATACAGCCGACAGCATAAAAGAGAGGATGGATATTACATACAAGTAATCTTAACAACTAGGAACTCAATGTGTGGATTCTCAGACGGAAGGTGACAGGTCAAGGATTTGGGCTGTCGTGTAAATACGGACAGTACAGAGCCTCACCACAATTACTCCGGCGCAGTCATAGCGGATAATGGAATAATTAGGGAGGGGAAGAGATGAGTAGGAAATGTAGTGCTCAAGCAAGGTTGAGATTGCATAAAATTAAAGAAAAATACAGGCAAAATTCATCATAATAGGCTGGTAGAGATTGGGAATTCATTGACAGATGGTTAGGACATCAGACATGCTGAGGAGAAGTGTATGGAGGAAATTAGCCTGTCATTGGTTTGATGAGAGAATGAGTTGATTTCCTTTTTTTTTTTTTGCCCTTGCAAAATTTATTTTTTGGAGTATCTCCTAATTTTGAGTTTTGTGTTACCATATAAAGATAGTCCTTAACTATGGTGGGGGGGATCTTTTAATCTTGAGTAGCTTCTGAGCTGTGACTTGAGAAATATTTATTAGCTAAAGAAATGTGACACGACTTTTCCATGTTTAATTTTTTATCACATACATCCCATAATTATATCGCAACAAACACAGTGTAAATAGCAGCTGTATCAAGAATATTTTTAATTAAAACTCAATATTTTTTTTGATAATGATTAGATAATTTTATGAATGCTATTATCATACTATATATCAATATTATCATACATAAAGCAATTTTCCTATAAAAATTAAGCCTCTCGCTTGATAGGCAGTTATGTCTAATGGCGTTATAAAATGATGTTATTTCTACTATGGTGCTCATTTACATTTTTCTCTTATATGTTTTAATTTATTTTTTTTCAGAATGGCTATTGCAGAAGCTGAGCCAAAAAAAAGTGAAGTAGCTGTTACATCTGCTGGTGTTAGTGACGGACTAAAAGATAAAGTTCTGAACGCAGGTAAGAACTTTGCCCGAAATAAAGGCTATGCTTGTTCAAGCACGAGCACTTCAATTGGCACTGTTAAAAGATATAGTTTGTACGACAATATAAAGGGATTCAGGTTTGAGATGCCTGATGGTTGGAATGATGAAGACATTGGATTGTTTGTAACGTGCTGCTGGGAAAAAAAGGAAGATTTCAGCAAAGCGATCATTGACAAAACTAAAATCTGGGCTGACATAGCTCAATCTGGAGCGAAGAAATCTAAAAACCCATCGTTGTTCACTATTAATAGCTGCCTTGAGTTAGCGGAACGGATTAGGTACTATGTTAGTAAAAATAAATCAGCTTTTATCGATAATGAACCATTCATGAAGTTTCATTCTGATGTGAAGAGTCTTTTACCTTATTTCTCTGACAATTTTGTTACTAATAAGGTAACAGAAGACCAATTTAATAAAAGGAAAGTTAAAGGTAAAACTATGAATGGGTTAACATCTGAGTTACTAAACAATGATTCAGACCTTGGAGATATGATCCACGATCTAACTGTTGAGAATGCTGTCGCGATCAGAAATGGAAATCCGAATGTTTGGACAGAAATGTCTGATAAACTTAAAGAAATACTCGGGATCAATACTGATTCAAAGACTATTTTAGAAGCTGAGAAAAACAAGATTATTTCTGATGTAATCAAAATGGAAGAGAAAGGCATTGATAAAAAAGAAGCATTTATAGAACGGTCTAGGGGATTTATTGAAGTTTTTGATTATCTAAACCCTAAACATATAAAAGTGAGTGATTATCTTTCAACCTCAGTGGATAGCACAATGAATTCACCAGTCAATGAAAATGACGCGACCAAAGGAAGGATGCTTAGTAACAATGACGATGAAGCATTAAGTACAATTATAGATAGCTCTCAGACTGGAAATGATGATAAAGATGAAGAAAAATCACATATGAGGAAACCTAAGGTAGGCAGACCACTAAAATATAGAAAGATCAAAAGTACAATTACAGATAGTAATACTAAATCAGAGATGGAAGGTACTGATGGTAATCAAGAAATTTCTTCAGAACCATCAAGTACTACCTCTTTTGATGAACTGTCTCAAAGCAAGGCAATTGAACAAGAAATTGTTATAACAAAAGTACAAAACAAACTAACACATATTAATAAGTCAAATGAAGATTTGCAAAATCCTTCACCTACCAAAAGGACAACCAAAGAACGCAGAAGGTGGAAACAGGAGCGACCTATCCCCCAGAGGATCATGCCTGCTCGTGTAGCAAGGAGCAAGGTCACCTCCTATTTTTCAAAGAAAAATCCTTCCAAAAAAATAGCCAATAGAAATAAGAGTCCTGTTGGAACAGGGGAGAGTATTAGCAAAAATAATGGAATGCAGTCTGGTCATCAGAAAACATCTAAGGAAAATAATTATAAACAGAATGTCTTATTGAGTTCTGATTCTGACAGTGATGATATGATCAGCGAATTCAAGAGTATGAAAAGTATGAAAAATAATTCCCAGCAAAATATCAATGTTGCTAACCCAGATACTACAACTGATCTCGATGATTCAAGAAATGTAAGTAATACAGAAGTTTCTTACTTGAAGAGGTTAAATCGCAAACGGAAAGACAACACAAAGGAAGATGAAGCCTCAAATCAAGAAGATCCAAGGGCAAAAGTGAGGGTGGTACATGCAGATAGTACTATGAAAAATCTGGTAGTAAAACTTGTCGATTGCCAGCATTTGCCAAGCACCATGGAGTATTCGAATATTGGCAGCATTATTGGTTTGCAAAAGCAGCAGGAGAAAACATCTACTTTTGGCAGTAGGATGAGGCCAGAAAGAAGCAAAGATGATAGGCTGATTGAAGAGACTGTAGTTATGGCCAAAGATGTTGTTGATAGTGAATACAATCCAAGTAGTGATTCGGCGAAGCTGGTAAGTTCAGAGCATTTGAACAAAGGGCAGCGTTCTGGGCTGATCAACGAAGGAAAACGGGTAACAGAGTCAGCAATTGTTTCCTTACCTCCTACCAGCCTTAAAGAATCAAACTCTTTTTCTCTATCAATGCCTGGTTCTAATACCATGGAAAGCACTTTGCATGTAACAAAGCATCATGTAAGCCCATTTTGTGAATCGTCAAAACACAATGAAGGTTCAACGAGTGCATCGGCCGACTCTGCTTCTAACTTGCCTGAGGAAATGCGTGTGGCAAATCGATCGTTAAACTTTTGTCCTTTGTCACAAGATAATAGTGTTAGGGCGTTTACTTCATTTGCTGAAACATCAGGCCAGTTAGAAGCTAATCAAAGACCTTCAACAAGTTCTGGGAACCCTTCCACCTCAAATAATGCTGACCTCGAATCAGCACTGGCAACTATGCAAAAGTGTCGGAAAGAACTGTTATCTAAAAAAGACTTTTGTGTCCCCGACTCCAATATGGTTCAAAACAGGTTCCTTTCAGATATACAGGATGCTAAGCTCCCGGATTGGTTTGGTAATTTTGTGACAGATTTCCGAAAACACGAGGCTTGGAAAATACAGCAGCTGTTAAAGATGCAGCAAGAATTAGCTGACGTTGAACACAGGAAGGTTTTACTTCTTGAGAAAATCCTTGGATCTCTTATCAATCAGTAGGAGGTTTTGTATACTTTTGTAATTTTTATTAATTGTTCATTATGACTATACTTGTATTTACTGAACTAAAATCGGCCAAAGGATTTGTACACCTGTTAATGTAAATAAGCTAACTATAATATTTTCATTTTCTGTATATTTTTTTTTAAATAGTATAGTCTAGCAGTGATTACCTTTGTTCTGATAATACTTATTGTTGTTAATAAGTCTACTGCACTATAGAGGTCATCATGTACAAAACTAAACACATAAATTAAATGTTAAGATCAATAAATATATACTTATATTAATTAATATAATTTTATTTTGTATATAAATATATATATACGTAGTTAATACAAAAGTGATAATGTTAACTATTTAACCAATATTTATTATTTATGACAAATAATGTTTATTTTTAGCTGTTTTCACATTTTATTTGTGATTTTTTAGTAGTCTATTTGTTTGTTTGTTATTTAGTTGCGAAGCATAAGCACAAGCTGTGTTTTTTTTTCTCTCTCTTGAAATTTTTATTGTAACATTTTGTTCAATATTTCAAAACTCATGTTTAATTGGATTGAAGGAATAGTGTTTTTTTGGTGTTCGTTGGTTATTCCTACTACCTTGTATCTGCTCTTCTGCCCCCCCCCCTAATCAATATGATCAACTACTACAGTAAGATAATAATTATTTTTAAATAATAAACATTTATTTCTTTACATTATCATTAAAACATTAACATTATGTACATGCTGTCATTGCAAATAATATTTATGAGAAGTACTTTGCAAATATGCAGGGCACCTGGAGTGGGTTGGTAAGGTTACTCAATTTCGTAAGAGCCCCAATTGTATGTATAAGTTTACTTTACTATTCTTGTTTATTAATTTCTGTAAAAAAAAACAAGTTTATTATCAATATTCGAAAGTGAGCTAGTCTATTTAACTAAATTGTTGTAACACATAAATAAATTTGTTTTAGGCTGTAAATATAACTAGATTGTCCTTCTTTTGCTTATTTACAGATTATGTTACACATCAGAAACTAAAGGCAAACATTGCAACTACAAAAATACTCTAATAAAATTAAATATAAAATAAAAACCACAAAAGAGAGTTTTAATCAATAAGGTTGAAATGCAAACATCAGTTAAGTGGCTACATTGGTTTTGTTGGTTATAGTGGAGGGATAGAAGAGCAGTAGAAGTGCGAGATAGTGGGAACAACTGATGATTCATACTACCTGCCGAAATATTGCCATTGATTTTTATTCTTGAAATTATTAATTAGGAATATCTTTGAATGATTGTGCAATACATTTTTTTAAATCTATTTTAATTATAATTTATACATGTAAATAATATAAATATAGATAAACAACACAGCAAAATCAGGTCAATCACCTGAATGAAATGAATAACCTACTGTTTAGTTTGTATTTTGTGATTTTTTCTTCTTATTGCTCATGCTATTAGGATACACACGTTGAGTATTGTTTTATTATCTATTGTATTTTGTTATAGTTTCCTACTATTTTTGTTTTTGTATACATATCAACAATTTTATCATTAAAGTCACTATGTTGGTTTTTAACTAGTTTATTTCTGCCAAGATGTCTATTTAAAAGTAAAACTTACATTTAATGTAGAGGAAGAACATAAATACGTTATTGAGAATAGTCTAAAACTCTTTTTTATCAAACCAAATTTTGCTTAAGCAGTATAATTTATATAATCTAAAACATTAGAAACAATTTCCTATTGTAGCTAAATGTAATGAGACTGAATTTGTAAATCCATTCTGTTAAGTTGGATTATTTTTGCTTGAAATAACTGAAGCTGATTCTTATGAAGCTTATTTAGAGACTCAGTTAGGTGAAGAATTATTATAAACAATACAGTGCACATTGTGATGGAGTTAAGTCATGACGTATTTTTTTACCATTACCAATACCAAATTTCATCATAGTTCATTGATTGATTAATTGAAAGGCCTTGAACTTGATAGCATCTTCAGGGGCCATAAGGTTAATTATGGTTATATTCTATTCCTGTTATGATTATTTAGCATTATCCGTGATGTTTTGTTTTATTTCATTCACTTTTACGCTTATCAAGAAATAGAAATTTATACAAATTGTTTGGGTTGTCGCTTCTATTTTCCATATGATAGACAATGTATAAGTAATAAGCCCCAGCTGATCCATAGACTTTTAGGTATAAACGTTATACCTTCGGGGGATGTAGACAACTTTGTTAACAATAGAAAACTCTTTTGTATTACTGTTAATAGATCGAGTCTTTATTGAAATAGTTCTTAAAGAGGCGGGTGATAGCAGCAGTACACACAACATACACGGGAATGCTCTACCTGACCGTTACATACCTTCAACATCACGCACATTCACATCAAACATCTGTTGCAAAGGAGATGGCACTTGTTTGTTCACATCATCATGGTAGCTACCTTATTTAATCTTAGCTTCGGTTTTTTAGTCAGAACCTGTTGTAGTCTCGTCACCCCTAATGACTTGCACGCCTCATCACAAAAGTCCAGATACTTTGTTTGTGAGATGGGTCTGGTTGGACTCCTTCCAGTATTGAGTGGGGAAATAAATTAGTTATTTGAATAAAGAAGTAGCGAATTCGTTTTATAAAACAAAGTAAATGTTAAGAAGTTATAGCCTAGTACTGACTATAGCGCCAACCTCATCTTTTTTTAAGGTGTGCTAGGCTTTGTTTTTCATTTTTTAATATTGATTGTTGTCATTTTTAACTGACCTTTAGTTTAAAAAAGTGGTGGACATAAATATTTTTCACTCACCTTATCCAAATTAATTTCTTGTCAACATGAAAAAAAAAAAAATGGTGAGTACACATTAAATAAACCTAACTAATGAACATTTAACATTATTTAATTATTAATGTTACAATTGGGGGTTTTGTATACAATTTAAATAAAAATGTAAATGTAGCTATTGAGTCAAGAAAAAAAAAATACAATGAGTTCCTGTTTGAAAATAAAATCCTTAATTTTGACATGATTTCTCAAGTAATTATTGAGATTACCATGATCTGTGAGCCTTCACCCATCAAGGAAGTTGTCCATGCTTGTGTGTTCTGTTGTAAATCCCCCTCCCCCTCATCTCGATATATTAGCCTATACTGATTTATTTATGGCAGTATTAGTTACCAGTGGATTAATATCATATTTTGCCCAAAAGATTCTCTGTAAAAGTTAATGACTAAAGTTAATTAAGTCAGTGTTTTTCTTAAAATATTAAATTCTTGGAATGAAAAAAAAAAATTAACTTAGATCATTATGTCAATCTGAAAGATTACTTTTTAGTCTCAAGTTCTTATTTAAATGGTTCAAACATATTGCTTATAAATTTAAAAAAAAACCGCGATTCATTACAGATACTGCTCCTATCATTATTAATCTTTATTCAAAGCATGGATGTAGTCATTAAACTAATCTATTGTTGTTTAATTTAGACAGTACGCTTGTAATCAATTAAAATACTTGTGAAACAAATATTTCTGACAACATTCTTCACATACCGTTTATTTCATATGAAGTGTCAGTGGAAAGTTTAGTTCACTTTTTGTCTTGTCTCCAGGACTTGCACCGAAGTAGTGTTATTTATTATATAAGGAATAATTTATTTACGGTACAAGTTCTATTTTAAAACTAAAATATTGATTAGTTACTTATCAGTTGTATTGTTTCTGATACATCTATTGTAATAAATACAGACAGATGGCTGTCATGGACACTTCAAGCGGGACCAGGTTTTTTGTTTTTTTTATGTTTTGTAAAACTTTTTTGGGATGGATTGCACTAAATTTTTTATAAGGTTTAGTCACAAAGCCTAATCAATTATTTTTAACAGTACAAACCATCATTTGATCGTGGTGTCTTCCTACAAATCAAACATAATCTGTAAAATTCTATTATTTGGTTCATATAGATGGTTTTCTCTCCTTAATGTTTGGTAGTATTTGTCCCTTTTGGACCATATAATTATTATAATTGAAGCTGACATAAGTAATAGTTTTTCTTGTTTTAACTAATTTACTGCCTAATTATCCTTATAAGCCAACTCCTCCTTAATTTGTCGTTCTTCATAAGGTTTAGTTAGTTTATAGACACCATATATAAATAGTTTACTTACTTACCGAGTTATTTTTCATTCAGTAATTATTGTAAGTGAGAATGTTTTGTTGTATTGGTACCACTAGTATTTATAATAATTATTAATTAATTCTAAACTTTTTTTTTCTTTGGCAGTCTAATTAATATTTAGATTTACCTTTGATTACTATCCTTAGAATAAAAAAAATTAATAATTCTGAATTATCTATACACAAGTTAAATTATACTTTTTTTTTTTTTTACAATACCTGTTGCTAACATTCCTATAACCTCTCTCCCACTGAAAAAATATGGATTTGTCCCTCCCCTGCCTTTGGGATATGTTGATTTTAAAATTAGGTCAAAAGGAATTTTTTGTAATTTTAAATGTCGATTAGTAATTATTATAATAAATTGTGAGGTCCATAATATTTTTAAGTATCTGTTAATTAGTCAATTTATTTGAAAGAAATTTAATTAAACATAAATAAATGATATTATCAGCAAAATATAAAAATACAATGTAACAACAAGACTTTACAAGAGAGACAAAAAAGCGTTTTAATTCATAAGTTTGTTACATATTATAATAAAGAAATTATTTTATATTAAAAATCTGTGAACAGAATTACTATTATGCTGGCATGAAAAAAAAACCTATTTCAGACAAAAGATGGCATTTAAAAATCTATTTCATTAGATAGTTTTATATACGCGATCTTCTGGTTTTACTGACGAAATGAAGTATTTTTTTGATGTTTTCTTTGTGTTGAAATAAAACTGGTAATCTTAAGATTTTTTCTTATCTTAAGCTGTTTCTAAGTCCCATCATCATATTTTACTTAGCTTATAATTTACTTAATGACAGTTGATTTAAGTTAAATAATGTCTTTTGTATTTGCTATTTTATGAAGAACATTGCTTGTGACAATTCTGTCGAGTTCATAGTTTTAATAATCATAGATTTATGGATTAGAAGAGTTACATAGAATTTTTATGTCTTGTCACATATATTTTTATATACCGTTCTTTAGCACCACTGTTAAAAAAAAGCAGTTTTCCAAGTATGTATGATTTGGATACTTTTCATAAAGAAAACTGAAGTACTTATTTCTATGTTTCTTTTTTTTCTTAAAAAAAAACAAAACAGTATAAATGATGGTTTTTGGTTTTTAAAAAGAAAACCCTAAAAATGTTTGTTCTGATTGTTCTACGTACCTAGTGCTGCATAATATTATCAGCGATGGTCATCGAATGTATCAAATTAAATCTCAGAGATATAGTTGTCTGTTATGTAATAACTCTGTCAACAGTTTGTAAATATAAATTATTAATTTTAATCATATTTGTGTTATCAATGAATCCAGCAGTTCTTTACTGTTATGTAAATTATATATTTTTATTTCCACCAATTGTAAATATGTGTATATAGTTAATTGTGTCTTGATTATATAAAAAAAAATCTTTGCACATAAATTTTTTTTTAATGGTAATTGGTCTATTCCGTTAAGGAGTAAGGTGTTACTGGAGTTTCAATACCATTTTCTAAAAAAAGGAAATTTTACTATATACTAAAATTTGGCTGCGGCAAACAATAGATATCACTCGTAAGAGGGGTTTAACAGTTATCGAATTTTTGTAAGTATTTCATTTTTATTAAAAGAGACTAAATAGGAAAGTCATGTTCTAATGGCTCTCTTAAATTTCTTTGTCTGCTATTTAATATCAACTAAAGAGAAATCTGTAAAAAAATTGATTATATTTACTTTATTGAAATTAGTTTGAATAACCAAGTCTCTGCAGTATATTGTGTTATATATTTATAAGCCATATTTTGTAAGACATTTTAAGCAAAAGTTATCTTTTAAGTATTATTTATTGTAAGTTGTAGTGATCATTTTATATCTATGCTGCTAGAGGACCAGTCATCAAGGTAGAAATACATAACAGTTGTCAAAATGGTTTATGTTAGTTTGTGTGAATCAGTGAATACAAATATAATAATAAGTGAGTGGTGATATATAAAAAATGTATAAGTAAAAACATTTTTTTGTGTCTTAAAAATTATATTTACAGCTTTCTTTGACCCCTCCCCCCCCCCCATTTGTACATACGATTTTAACGGAGTTCTGTCAAGAGTTATTTCTTATCATTTCCCCCTTAAGAATAGCTGTCAGGAATGTTGAAAGAAAAGTTTAATTTGTTTTTAGTCAAATTTATTTTTTTATTACCTTTAAATTATGTACAATGAGAAATTAGCATTTATTAATAATTAAGTATACACAGTAGGATTAAATTTTAAAATTCATCGGCTTGTACCTCTCACTTTTAGCGATTGATTAATAAAAATTTATGTCCTCATACTTTTTTTTTTTCCTATTGTCAATTTATAGTAAATTTGTGTATCTTAATTGAAGTCATCTAAAGGTAAGTAACTAAAATCAAAATTTGACAAATTCATATTATCTCATTCCATGGAATATCTGTCTTGTAATGTTCCATATCCACATTAAAACAGCTCAACCAACCCGCAAGATTATTTTTCTCACTTCAACTAAGTGCTGTGGTTGTCTCTAAGCAAGACGGATAAAACTCTCGCTCAGAATGTTCCTTTATAGAATCATATCTATCAAAACTGTATATACAACTTTTTTTTTTTAAATTTAAATACTTAACCTCATTCTATAATAGAAAATTTCACTTATCCGACTTTTCCTCCACTTTTTTGATTCCTACTTTCATTCCCCCTACCCTTCCTCCCAGTTTTCTAATCCTGCCTTTTCCAATTCTTCAGCTCTGTTGCTATCTAATGCTCACTAGTTAGTAGAAGTATGACCTAATATCATGAAAAATGTTAGCCAACAATGGTTTGTATTTTTAATTTCATCTCGTTAAATAATTTATCTTATCTGAAATATCAAAAATAATTTTATCACCTACATTTGCCTAGTCTAGCTCTGTATTTGTAATCATACTTATTATTCTTTCGGGACTTAAGTGCTAGAATGAATATTATCGTGACATTTTATGTAATTGAGTTCTTTGAATCTTGATAGATGAACAGCTCCAAGATACCAGTCTCAGTGTAGACATTCCTGTCGGTACCTCTTATTTTATTTATTTTGATATGATTTTTTAATCTATTATTTGAATTTTTTAATGCATAACTGCTTAGTGTTTCATCTCATCACTATAGTTATTTAAAAAAAAGTGATATTTTAAATTAAGTTGGTCTTATTCTATTGTTTAATTTGTAAATAAGTTTTCTTTAAAAGAAAAACATAATAACAGTAATAAAAGTTCCTAACATGCGCATTGTTCATTTCATATCTAAAGGTTTCTTGGTCTAAAAAACAAACACATTGTTCACAAATTCAATTATATTTACAGGTTATGAAATTTGTAGTTTGAGGTGTTTGAAGTATTGACGTAACCATTGTCTTTGTTCGGACCCTGTTTGTAGAGGTACAAGCTGGAATGGTATCTCAGGTAATTATTATCCTGGAAACTTTTACTTCTAGACAAAGCCAGGTTATTTTTCTGAACATTTTGTATCGTACTGTTATTCAAAGTGACATGATCGGCCTTGGAGAAGTTATTTGGAGGTTCCCGAGATCCATTCTGAAATGAAATATACGTGTTATTGAGATCGATTAAAGAGAAAAATTAGTGACAAGCCTGTGATTTTAACCTGGAACTTTACAAAGTTGTTTCTGAGAAAATTAGGGATTGTAAATCCACACAGGATGCTTAACACCCTTAACTGATGACAGACCCAGGGAGGGAGGGTTTCTATTCCTCTAGCTCTTCTAAGAAATAAGGGACTGGTCTCGGCTTACTTGGTGTCTAGCGGGGAAATGATTAGTTACTTGATTAAAAAAAGCGATCCCAGAATAAAAAACAAAAATAAAGGTGACATACAGCTTAGCCTTGACCCCAACAGTTCTTTGGTATCATCTATCAACTACAATATCAAAATTGTTCTTGTCTCTTCTAGAGATGTGCCGCAGATTTTTATTCAATAATTTATTAAATTTTTTTTTTTTGCTGTAGATGAATAATTAGAAGTGAGTGTATGAAAATTAATTTTCGTAAAATAAGATCATATTTAGACAATAAAATAATTACCTGTTTCAGATCGACCATCACCTGCCAAATATTTTTTTGCTTTTGGAGTTGACTCTTGCGCAGATCACATTTCACTTTGTTTATGTGTTGCTTGAAAGACTTGAGTGGAGCAAATACACTTAAAATTTCGATTTCACACCTTTTTACCTCCCTAAATCATATTTCAACAATGTATTTATTGGATATAATTCTGATAAATATTATTCATATTTATTTTATCTACGCTAAAAATGGAACATTATTATGATATACACACATATTTTGTGTAAATATTTTTCTCGTTACTATAATAAGTGGAAAAGATTCTTAGAAAGTCCGACTATACAAAAAATAATATCTGGAATAGACTTCTATAATGCCTGAAGAAGAGAGACGCATTAAAGGTGAGAAAGGCATGTCTTAAGGCTAAGGCTATTCTCCCAAACATTGTACGTTCCTGTAAGGGAGTGAAGCTCTTACAAAGGCAAAAGGAGTTGAATCACTTTTAGCATTGGTTGATTTTTGTAGGTGTAAAACAGTGAGATTATATGTGCCTATGGTTTTGCTCTAATATTAATTGTAGGTACATAAAAATTTCTATAGATAGGTAGATAAACTAAACTTTATTTACATATTCCTTGCAAAATTTACGAGGAATAACTTGTATTTATTTATATAATTTATTAATATGATTCAGTAATCCATTACAAAATAGTAGGAAAAATGAAAAAAAAAAACCCTACTCAATTACAAAAATAAAGAAACCTTTTTTACATATTAAATTAAAATAATTACAAATGAAAAAAAAATTTACAAATTAAGATTAAATTAATCTTTGAGGTCAACATAATCGAAGATAGGAAACTATTTTTAATGTATTTAATTACTTAATATGTAAAATCCCTACTCAATCAAAAACATAAAACATGTGTTGTTCTTGTTGGTATATTGTTTGAGATAAGTTTTATACCAATCTCCTGTATTAAAGATTTTCTGAAGCTATTCTTTCGTTGAAATATGACTCGGTAAGCTTCTATATTCTAATTATATTTTTATGGTCAAATTAAATTTTATTTTAAAATAAATATCTGGTTACATGAAAAAGCTATTTTTTTTTTATTATAATAAGACCTTAGGGGTAAAATCAAGGGGCACCTTATGAAAAATCGCAGGTTTAAGGAGGGGGATGAAACTGTTGTGGCAGGTCTTTAATTCATAAGGTCTAAACAAGTTTAGACAATGAATGTATAATGTACATTATACTTGTGCTGCAATTACAAATAGCAATGTAAAATTGTTCAAAATGTAGCCAAGCTACAGGACTTATAATGACATATTGTAAATAGATTCATTTATATAGAATCTATACTGATTTTTTCCATAATTTATAACAGCAAGGGGTTATGGAAAAAAACAGAAGGTCTTTGTAATGACTAAGACCACCACTTGTTTGAGTCGAGCAAATAGAAGCCAGCAGGAGTGACAAAACCAACCCATTTCCCAACATCGAAGAATATACCATGTTATTGCTATTTATAATGGATAACTATTAGCTTAATTATGTAAACTCCCTTGGCCAATTGTATTAATATGAAACACTTGAAATAGACAAAATTTTGCTCTAGAACAATATAGAGCCCTGACGATCAGATTACATGAAATATAAAATTCTATAAAAAGCTATTATTTTTTATGAACATTTTTTATAAATGCCCTTTAAATTCTCATGAATGATGAGGAAGTGGCTTTCAAAAGAACGATTATTGGTTCAGGACGTGGGAGTGAGGGGGGTTAATCAACACAAAGTTGGCCAGTTCTGTTAAGCTTGGAGGGCCCTCTAAATCCTTACTTATCCTATTGGTCTCGGGTGCTGTGACTGCTATTGGGGCAATATGTACCCAAAAGTCAGTGGGTAAAAACTATGTTCCCTACATATTATACTGATTCCCATTTTATTTTTTTCACTTTCTTATTTATAAAGAGGAAATGGACATTCATAAAAAATTGATAAAGAATAATCGTTTATTTGATAATATTTCAATTAATTTATCTCAAGATTATGCATTGTTCTAGGTCTTAGTTTTGTGTATTTCAAATGTTTCATATTAACATAATTGTCAAGGGAGTTTTATATAATTAAAATAATAGTTACCTATATATACAATAATAACACGAATGGGTGAATGACATGAATCCCAGAAGTAAGGGTACATTGATACCTGGCCAAGTCTTTAGACGCACTTCCTCAAAATCAACTAATTCTAATAAAAACATATTTTACATCAAATTTGATAATAAAAATATCATTACAATATATTATTCTATATTTTAGCAAAGGCCATCGATGTTAATATTCTCCCAGTCCTCTGAGTTAAACATGCTCTTTGTTGGGTGCATAACTCCCGCATAAGACCCCGATTATCACCATTTCTAAATAATCTTTACCAAGCATTACATTAATATATTAAATTCCATTTATAGATAGCCATAAAAAAAAAATTATATTGTTCACTCACACTAAATGATTGGAAAATGCCTGATCGGTGTACAACGACTCCCTCTCCATGATGCTTGTCTTAATTATTTTGAGCATTGATAGGTCCACTGATTCAGCTTTGCTGTTCCTCAACTCCTTTGGCCTTCTTTGCAAGCTCTTATATACTGTATAAGCCATCTCCAAGCTGAATATAACAAACATTGTGATTAGAGGAATGCAATAATAATTTTGTATTTCTAATTGCTATAGAAATACAACTTACAGTTTTTTCAGCTGATCCAAGGAGTTCTGATAAGTGTCTATAAATGTTTGTATTTTTGATAGCTTCGCAGATGCAGTTGAAATTTTGTAACCCAATCTTTCTCCGATCTGTTGTAATTGTAACAGTTCCTTCTTGTAAAGTTCTTCATCCTTTTTCCATTGTTCTGGCCCAGGGGGTCCTTTATATATTTTATTTTTAATTAATATTATTTAATGCACAATACGTTTCATATATTGCAATAGGTTTTATGCTTCTATCGAGTTACAATTTAGTTTGAACGGTTGATGATGGGATATCTATCAGGTACTACCCTTTTCTGGTCATGAGTTTATTCCATTAGGCCATAACAAAAAAATGTTGGTCTATCCAAATTATTACGTTTTGACTAATTTTATTAACAGATTAGGGGATTCAAGTGCATTTTCATCTTTATTTGAAGATTTAATATGCTGTGTATTTCAACAATTATGAAAAATTTTAGCGAGGAAAGAGTAGATAAAGGAAAGAGAATCAGTGCTCTACAGATAAGATTTCAATTTTTGAAATTCAAGGTTAACAATTTATTATCAGGTCGATTCATAAGTAACTTCCGATGCAGCTAAGTAGAATCTATTGCTTGTATCTACCCGCTATGTGTTACCATGACAACAAGTTTTTGTTTTCACTATATAGACGAGGCTTCAGTTAGTCTTTTGTCAACTGTTGATGGAGAGTGAAAAAGTACATATTGTTGTGATATTAGATATTGTGGAGTTTGTATATAAATATTTAATCCAACCTTGAATCAAGAAGGCAAACAAAAACAATTGAGAGTGGAGGAAAAAACAAAAGGTAGTATACTGGTTGTTGTGATGATGAAAACACACACAGAATTATTCTCTCTCTAGTTATGGGATCGGCCTGGGTCTAGTGAACATGGAAAAACTTTTAGAGTATAGTTGTTGTTGTGATAATGAAAACACACAGAGCATTATACTCATCTAGTTTTGGGATCAGCCCGTAATACATGTTATTAGCTTGAGATTGTAAGAAAAATTTAAAAACTTTGTTGGTTAGTGGTTATTGACTTAAAGCAGAACGGAAGAGAAATAGTACGAAGAGAAGAAGTATTAATTTTGTTTAAAGAATGAAGAGAATTAAAGAAGAAAAGGAATCGAATTTATAGACAAGTATTTATATATAATTAATTTAAGTTTCTTTTTGTTTATTTGTAATTAAATTCATCTTTTTGCCAGAATTATTTTTGTTAACAGAACCTTAAGATAATCTAAAAGTTAAATATAAAGTTATAAATTATATAAAAAATATATAATTAAAAAAATATGAATAAGACAACCTTTTAAAGGCAATATTGGAGGAATATCCACGTCAATCAACAAGAGAAGAGGTATAGCCGAAAGGCTGAATACATCACAATCAACCGTTAACCACCAACTTAATTAGGGAAAGTCAGAAAGTTAGGAGTGTGGGTACCTCACAATCTCAGTGAACAGAGTAAAGAAGATCGCATGTCAGTCGTCACAAGTCTGCTCTCACGGGTAAAAATTGAGCCTTTTTAAAACAAGATTGTAACAGGCGATGAAAAACGGGTTACCTATGACAATATAGTCTGCAAAAGACAGTGCCTTGATAAGGATCAACCACCCCTACCAGATCCGAAAGCAAACATCCATGGCAAAATTTATTGTGTGTATGGTGGGATTGTCAAGGAATAATTCACCACGAGTTGTTGAAGTCAAATTCAACAATTACTGTGGATAGATACGTTCAGCATTTGCAAAGAGTGCAAGAGAAACTCCATGAGGTTATAGATAATAGTGGCGAATACATAATAAATTAATATAATTTCGTTATTTAATGAGAGCAAAATAAATGTCTGATAAAAAAACGGAAGTTACTTATGACTTGACCTAAATAATTAACCTGACAGTTCTGCTTTGAAATTACTCCAAACAGGATTTAATTTGAATTTGAGTGACTGATTTTCATTATATATATTGCATCTCCAACCCTGTTTTCTTATTTAGAACTGCCAATGAAAAGTATATAGCAGGTATATTTATATTTGCAATTTCTTTCAAGGGTAAGATTAATAGACATTGTAGACTTCTGACTGTCAAAGATAAACTGCGTCATAGACTAAACTATTGGCTACTTCCAGAGCTCATGTGGGTAGGATGGTTGTGTCCATTGAAGCAGGTTTGTTCTCATCTGGATTAGGAAGAGTACCAACTACCCACTGTATTAAATATTATTAAAGTAGAAAAAAAACAATAAAAATTACCTGAGCTCTGTATCCCAACACTTTTCCAGCATTTTATATCGTAATCAAGAGATTCCGTATAAAAATTGACATTTGCTATCAGTTGCTGCAGATCATTGTTGACCTTCTGGTCCAATGCCGTCAACTGCTGATTACATAGAATCACAGATAATCTACACATAAATGCATCCACGTGTGAGAAGTTATTTTAGACTTGTAAACAAAAAAAAAAGCAATTTTGAATAGTTTCAGGAGAAAATCAACAAGTTGCAAGCCATCGGTGTATTAATTTACCATTATTAGTTATCATGCTGCATCACGGAACTAATTAAATTAAGCACCAGTAGAACAAGTTTCATTTATTGTTAATATAATTATTGTGATCTAGTTTTATAGTTGAATCAATGAATCTTAATTTCTTGAAATAGAAGTAGCTGAACGGTGTTTTGTCAATAAAAGTTATGAATGCAGAGCTTTTATTCTTACAGTCTCACAGCGTAGGCTTCCATGAAAGCTTGGTAGGTGAAAACTTCTTTCTGCACAAAGAATACAGCAGAAGTCCAAATTTTACGGAGAAAATGATATTTATGAGGGGATCGTGGGTTATCCATCATGTCTTTGACTAGGGGAGGAAGCTTCGTCTCATAGTAAGGCAGCTCAAAGCCGTCTGTGTGGAACATATAAACCATTGCAACCTAGAAAAAAAGATTATCAAACATCTATGCATAAAAAAAATTCTTTTGGAAAAAATAAAACAATAGGGGGTGTGCTTGACTAGAGATAATTCTTAAATAGTTCCACGTATTGAAACATGCTGGCAGGCCACGTTTTTAAATGCTGATTTATTTAAATATTTTGAAATACTTGAGCCACCATTACATATTGTTTAACTTCCTGATTACTTACCCCGAGTTTTGATCTCCCATAAAACTTCCAATTAAAATAAAAACAAACTTTATACTCGTGCTTGGGTGCAGGCTTAAGTGGCTCCCCGCTTTAATTGACAAGCACGAGAATAAGTTTTTGTACTGAAAATATTATTTTTGATATCAAACCTGGTTTGAAGGATCCCAAAATTGAGAGACTAATTGATCTTCTGGCACCTTCTCTCCTGTCGGGAGTAGTAACAATTGTTCATGGACGTCTATTTTGACATCCCTTTTGATCCAATTCTTGAGAGTGGAAACAGCAGTCGACCCATCCACTTCGTAGCTCAACAATTCCAATGTTACACTGCTAAACACTGTCATAATCTAGAATAACCCATAGAGTAAGCTTTGTAGAATCTATTTAAGTTAATTTAACAATATATGTAGGATGTTTTGGGTATCATCGAGTTTCTTTTTAAAAATAATTTTAATATAATATATCTGAGGAAATCTTCACTATTTTAATAAAATCAAATTGTGGGGAACAACTAAAACAGAAACCAACATTTTATAAAAATGATCATTTGAAAACATTACCTTTTTGTCTAGTACGGAATCTAATTGAGAAAATATTATTAGCTGCTTCTTGTGATCACGACCTCGTCTTTTTCCGTTCCATTCCAGGGCCAGTTTTAGCCAGTCCTCTAGCAAACATCGCAGTGTCCTTAAATTAATTTCATAGGAATTTATTTCAATTCTAGGCAATGCTTTAATATAATAATAAACACTTAACAATAATAAAAAATAAAATCTTTTATAATAAATACTTAACTTGCAATGGTGCCAGTTTTTACTGTGTTTGGGCTATAATTATCAAATGAATGAAATATAATATTTTTTAGAACTTAATAACAGAAATTTTGACCTACATTGAGAAATTGTAATCAACGTTCTCTGTATTTGAAAAAAAAAAAAAACTATCTAGTTAAATTAAATTAGTGGGATAAATGCTCCAGACAATTTATTGTTTGTTAACCACTAACACATTGTAAAAAACTAAATTATTAGTTACTTGTTAGCACCTGTAAACATTTTTAACACAATTAATAATAACTGATTGGCAACTTATCTAATATATTTATATACAATTTTCAAACTTCAGACAAACAATGAAATGAAGAAAAAAAACTTTATTCTGGGATAATGTCTGTAAAGAATTATACAATTTATAAGGTACAGAATAATATCTATAGCTGACAAAAAAATATACTGTTGTGGTTAGCTTATAAATAATATTGGGACTTAAATGAACCAATAGCATAATATTGAAAAAAAATAAAAAAATAATAGAAGTGAATGAAATTTCCTAAGAATTGTAACTAAGAACATAAGGTAAAAAAATAGGAATTATTATTTCAGGAAAATGAGCAGGACAGAAAATTAAAAATTACAAATATTAGGTTGGTGCGAATGAAATGTCGGATTCTTAAGTGAATATATTAAACTGCATATCTTTTTCCAAAAGCTGTTTATTTAATCAAAATATGCTCCATTTACTTCAATACACTTTTCCCAATGAGAGTTTAATGCATAGATGCCTGTCTTGAAGAAATTCTGATCTTTAGAATCAATGAACTCTGATATGGCATTTTTCAGACTGTCTTCATTTTTGTACTGTTTAGCCCGTAAAAACAATAAAAAATTGCGGGTCTTCCACGCGGTTCATTTTGCAGGGAAAAATCACCAGACCGAAATTTTTCAAACCAACGCTGCACTTTTCGATCGTTCACAGTATTCTCCCCTAACGCCTGGTTTATATTGCGTGCAGCTTTTGCTGCATTATTACCAAGTACTCATATAAGAAAATTACACGAATATCGGTTGAATTCATATCGGTGCAAAATTCAAAGCAAATAACAAAAGGGAACACATTTGAGAAAATCTTCTTTGCTAAAATGTGACTCTGGCAATGGACAGTCTGACTATAAACCAGGTTATGTCAAAAACAAAAGCATAACAAAAAACAGGGAGACAAACGTTCACATTTAAAAAAAATCCGACATTTCATAAGCACCAATCTAATATAATGATAATTTATGAATTGTTAGATTGAAGTGAGAACTAGATAAAATCTGGATTTAAAGATGGGGAGTTACAAATATTGATAGGAATAGAGTTCACAAAATTGGTTGTACAGGTAAGAAAAGTATTGTCAAAGGAGACAGAATTGTAGGAAGGGAAATACCGGTCAGATAAGATTTAGTATTATAAGATTTTATTCCTGATTTGAATTGGAGAAAGTTGTAAATTTAAGGAGGATTTCATTCATGATTGTATTCAAGAGGAGAGATCCAATGGAGTATCGGGGACAGGAGTCTCCCAACTCAGTGCAGTCCTGTGACATGCGACAGTCTCTGGGGATCTCGAGTATAAATGTTAGGAAAATACTCATCTAGTACTGTAACCGAGCATTGAGATCCTCAGAGAGGATACCATACACCACTTACTGACAGATGTGATTTTCGGAGGAAAGGCTTTTAGTGTATTCAATTGATTCATCTTCATTTTGGTATATACATATGTCATCTGATGATTTTTTCTGCACCAAAGGCATCCTAAAATATAAAATAAATTTACATTGATATTAATGAAATTAATGTTTATAACAAAGTATATAAACTACGACTGGCTATTTTTAATAGAATAGATACAAAGTATAAGATGTTTTTAAATAACCAAATAAATATAATTCTCACCAAGTGTAAGGGGTCATATTAGGCAAAAATGGACGAAAACCTGTTATCATCTCATGACAGACCAGCCCTAAACTCCAATAATCAACAGAGTTGGTATAGCTATAAAAATATTGTTTTAGTTATTTAAAAATCTGTAAATAATAATCATAATGTAAAAATAAAAACAAAGAAGAAATTACTTTTGTGTAAATAACTCAGGAGCGACATATTGCAAAGTGCCCACAAATGAAGAACAAAGGCTATTCTGATCCAGTTCTTTTGCATAACCAAGATCAATCAATTTGAATATGACCTACATGTATAAAATATAAATCAAGAATGTGAAACCTGAAAAATTACTTAAATATATTTTTAGTTTTTAATATATATTTACTTTTGACATAACTAACGATAAAAATGAATACCTCATTGCTCACCTCTTTCATGACAATATTTTCTGGTTTCAAGTCCCGGTGCGTTATATTTACATTGTGTAGATATTCAATGGCATCTTTGATGTTTTTTAAAACTTTCCTTACAATAACTTCAGGTAATCCGGAGCAATTTTCTGGATCATTCAAAACCTTTTGAACAGTATGTATTGTAAAACAGAGTGGTACAAGTCATACATTTTCAAAAATGAATGCAATGAAAGAAATTTCATACCTTTCGCAGATCACCCTTTTCACAGTACTCCATGCACAAAATTGGATACTCAGGTGACAAACACAGCAGTTCTCCTGGTACAATCTTAGCCGCAACAACATTAGGGTGGGAAAGTCTTTGCATTATATCCACTTCCTTTGCCCATCTCTCAATACATAAAGATTTTATTTTGTTATTTGAACCTTGCAGTCGAAGTATTTTCAACGCTTTAATGTAAAGACACATGCATCACATTGCTATAGTTTTAAATATTAACATGAAATGTATTCATAGAAAAAGTTATTATATTTATATTTGTGAATTAGAAAACAGCGAAATGTCACTAACCTATAGAGATGTTATTTGTTTTGTTTGTCCACAAAGATACAATTCCAAATCCTCCAGATCCTAAAATTTTTTCTTTGTACCAATTATCAATTTCATTTATTTCAGGAGTCATAATATCAAATATAACTCAGGTGATGATTACAAGCTTTTCACAAGTTCTAAATTTAGATTCTACATCAGGCATTTTAATTATAGCAAGGGTGAATCTTCCAAACAAGATGGTTGTGATGTAATCTAGTCTAAATTTAGAGAAACATCCACTAAACAAACTGCTAACAATGTTTGTCATAAAATAGTAATGTTAATAGCTTTTATATGTGTGAATATTATGATAGTGTATTTTTTTTTTTCAAAATATTGGTTACTGTTTATTTTTTCAGAACAATCAAAGTAAAATAACTCTCAGATATTAAAACTAATTAGTAAACTCGAGATTAGTGCTATTTGTTTTTGTCGCTGTATCATATTCTTTTCTCTGCCTATATATTGTAATCCTTTAAAACATTTTATTAATTAATAATAATTTGAAAATATTTGTATACTTCTACTTAAATTATAACTACTTTTTTTTTTTTTAAGACTTCCTTTACCCAAATTCTTTGCTTAAACTGTCTTTATGATCTCTATTAAATATTTAAGCGTTTATTACTGTTTAATTTTTTTTTATTGTTTAATTGCTTTATCATCTTCTTGGACCAACTCAAAAGGGCAATTTAACATGGGTCACGGGAGACGCACTGCTAGGACCAGTTAGTTTTCTTGGTGCTCAACAGAATGCGCCACGGTGCAATAAAAGTGGCAAATATTGTTGTTTAGTTACTACTATCTGCCAAAAGATAGTGCTGCATGTCAGTTTATTTATTAGGTAGTCGGTAGTTCTTCCACCACTCAATAGAATGCGTTACAGTCTACTTAATATGACAAATATTGCTGTTTAGTTCCCACTATCTACCAACAGATACTATTGCATGTCAATTTATTTAATGGTATGCGCTCCCTCTCCCTCTCCCTCACCCTCTCTCACTCTCTCTCTCTCTCTCTCCCTCTCTCCCTCTCCCTCTCCCTCTCCCTCTCCTTCTCTCTCCCTCTCCCTCACCCTCTCTCTCTCTCTCTCTCTCTCTCTCTCTCTCTCTCTGCCTCTCTCCCTCTCCCTCTCCCTCTCCCTCTCTCCCTCTCCCTCTCCCTCTCCCTCTCCCTATCCCTCTCCCTCTCCCTCTCCCTCTCTCTCTCTCTCTCTCTCTCTCTCTCTCTCTCTCTCTCTCTCTCTCTCTCTCTCTCTCTCGTACTCTTAATTCATGTTTCAGGAGAAATAAATTTATTCGAAACTCAGTTTAACTGCTTATAATAATAAGTAAGTAAACTTAGATAAGTATGGTGATGATCTATTATATTATCTAAAAAAAAGTTTTATTTATTACACAAAAAAAATGTGTTTTCCTCTTTACTCTGATTCACACAACGTTAGATAAGCCTCCAATGTATTAATATTATAAATTAAACAAAATAGTAATTTTTTCATGTTTTAGGTGTTATATACACAATTTTAGGAGGTTTACTGCACGATTTTTCACATTTTGAGTTTTTACTACATGTTTCTCGGATTTTTACAGCACAAAAATCCGGTCTCTAGTGATGATCAAAATATAACTGATGTCTGTACCGTTCTAGCTGTCAAACATGTCAAAGATCTCGGATAAGCCACATTATGTAATCGACTTGCTCCAATAATGCTAATTCAGATTTAAATATCTCTTTATATCTCAGCTCTTAAAGATAAAAATTGTTCATTTATATGATTATTCGTTGTAACATTAGTTTTATAATGCTTGATTTATATGTAACATTTATAATTTTGCTAAATACAAGTAGAAGGGGCTCGAGCAGAACTGTATACGTGCCTCGTGACTTCATGGAAGTCACTGATGGTTCCTGTTATTTTTAAGTAAGCAGCCTCATCCTTCCAAGACCTCCCTACTTCCCAGAATATTATCATTGCCTTATACATATATGTCACAGCTTTAGCCCTGTAACTCATAATATTTGTATATACCAGTGTTTTGCTTGTACTCCATAATAAAGCTTTTCTTTTTTTTCTTTTAAAAGACTCTCCTCGACAAAGATTATTTAACTATTGACTAAAACATAGTAGTTTACTAGTGCGTTTCCATGGTCATAAAACAAAAAAAAGACGGAAGTAGTTGAGTGGTGACCAAATGCTCTCTATTTCTGGACCTTTGTTTGGGGTGGACCAGACTGGTCTAAAAAGGTGAGTCAAGAAATACGAGAACGGCGCTCTTCAAGGAATCGGAGAGGGGATAACGCGGGTTAAAACACCCTTTGATTTGAGCTATCTCTCTTTATATTTATATTTATGTTCTATTTTATTCTTCTATTCTTATCTTTATATTTCTATTCTATTTTATTCTTCTATTCTTATCTTTATATTTCTATTCTATTTTATTCTTATCTTTATATTTTCACGACTTTGCCTATACTCGAAACTGCTCCCTCTATGGAGTTTATGGTGACTCACCTTGAGCCTGGACGAAGCCTGCATCTTCAGCATCCACAAAACCGAAGGCATCATTAGAACACACTAGGTAAAATAGTATTTCTGAGCTCGTATAAATACTAATAAAATATTGCACTTTTTTTGTTTTTTGTAATCTAGAGTAATTTTCTGTTACTATTCTTTCTCGAATATCAACTACATATCTGTGTGTATAACATTAAGTTTCTTTCAGCATTCTAAATTACTTCATTACGTCATATTTAAAGATTATGAATTTTGATAGCATTGATCAATAAGAAACACCTTCGCGAGAGGAAAAAGGGAGATAGTGTTGAATCATTTATTTATTATTGAACAAATTTATTTTTTAGCCTATGAAAGCAAAATTTTTTTTCTTTCTTTCATATCCCCTTTGAATTCACAGACAATCATATATAATTATAGATCCTCAGGTGAATCTATTTACAAATTATTTTTATATTTCCTGTAGCATCGCTACATTATATACAGGTTCTGCCATTTTATAAAAATTATATAATGAATAAACAAGTATAAAGATATACATTATACGTGACTGGACTAAACTGACTAATAAAGGTGATGGGCTCACCTTTTTGATCAAACTTAAAACTAACTTACATACTAATTCTTAACCTAATTTTTCCCCGACAGCCTGTTGCCATCGATGTGGGAAGGGTAGTGGGGTCATAGTGTTAAACACTGGGTTGGTTAGGTGCTGCAACGAGTCAAAAAACTTAATGTGTCTCCGGTGGATGAACTCACCCACCGACGGCACACCAAGTAACGGGTGCAGGTCAGCGTTCTTCATCCTCTCGAGAGAGGTATGTCGGAAGAAAAAAAAAAAAAAAATGTATTCTGGCAAATGAATGTATTCAATGAGAAGACTAACAATAGTACTTTGATTTGATCATTTTTACGGTCCGGGTAAAGAGACAGAAGGCACTCTACCCGCATTTGTTTGAAAGTAGAACTCCGCCCTCTTGACTTAGAAGCAATAATGAAGTGGACCGCTGTTCCTTCAAACGGACCTGCGTGACGAAGAAGTGTTACGTGAAAATATTTGTTTTGTCACAGTTTTTTTTCCCTCGCTAAGTTCGAACACAAACAGCAATTACTCGGTGTCACAAAGAGGTACAAAATTGATAAAGCTTTGTCCATCAATCCTTTCAGTAATTAATAAATAAGACACTTTTTCTTTACCTTGACTGGCTGATGAATGATTCAACCGGAGCCGATACAGCCAAGTTTCCTAGGCCGTGAGAACTCGTGTGACGTTTGGACTTCAATCAAAACTACCAAGTCGTTAAATACCGTTGTTTGTTTGAGATAAAACTTTTTTTCTAAACGAGGTATTGCTATTGTATAGTTTCACGGTCACGAATTTAGTCTCATTCAAAGTAGTAATAAATTGTTGAGGGAAAATTGTTGTATTAGCTAAATTGTAAAGTACAGACTAAATAGAAACTCATATAATTAAGATAAAAACCTCTAACTTAGACTGCTATTAAATGACTAAGATAGAAATAATAAATGTATGCAGAAATTGATAAAAATGACAAGAAATCTTCACTATATAGCTTTTAATATGAAAAAAAAAACAACAGATATCACAAAAATGCATTGCAACGAGTCTAAAATATGGCAAATATGAGTTTGATGGACAATAAAAAATAAATTTTATAGAGAACGGAGACAATTTTATTAGATACAGTCTCTCTAGAAGAACTTAAAATAGCTGTCGACCCATATCAGTGATTATTAAAGTCAAACATACCTTGAACAGATTCTCAAACTGATAATAGTTTTTAAGGACAAAAATTAAGTTCTGAGTTACTTGATCAGCCTGATCAAATACGACCTCGCCTATGTTTGATCCAACGGATTCGTTAAAAAAAAAACATTGAAGAATATCTTTCGAGTTAGAGAAGCAAAGAGAGATGATGTCACTTCATAGCAGGCTGCTTAAAAAAAGCCACGCGATGACCAAAACTCATTTTTTGACTCTAATTGTTATTATAACATTTATAATAAGCTTATAATCTACAAAGTTATACTTAAGCTAATCTGGACATACGGGATAGAGCTATGGGGGACAGCAAAAAAGTTGAACATCAAGCGTATCCAATCCTTTCAATCGAAAGTCCTGAGGAGAATAGTAAATGCCCCTTATTACGTCAGAAACAAATCCCTTCATAACGATCTTAATATACCTTATATTCTCGAACTCATCCCTTCCAAGTTCATGAAATTCCATAGGAACTTATTCAACCACCCTAATCCCGTAGCACAGTCATTGCACTACACCACTCATCCCTATAATCCTCCTCGGAGACTGAAACGGCAGTGACCTCGTGACCTGCTGTAAATGTGTGACAGTGGGAGTCCTGGCAATGGCCAGTTTCTCCAATCATGTCCTGAGCGTCTGCGGCTTTCGCGCTCTTCGTCAGCCTCCACTAGTTCGTATCCGGTGACGCAGCTGACGGAGGAGCGTGGGAGACTTCCCAAGACTCCGCTTCCTCTTTCACACGTGAGGGAGGTGACAACCATGTGGATTTGGGAGGCTTCTTAGCTGTTTGTAAATAATGTATGAATGAGCGAGTGAATGATGAATAGTAAATATGGTACGAAGGAGAAAATGTATCTCAATTACTTATTGCCTAATAAGGCAGATTGTAATTTTAGCACAATAAAGAAGTTATATATATTTAATAAGCTTTACATAACATTTATATTATAATATGCTTGTACGGGAATTATTAATTGGGATGTACAAATTCAGGCATACTTATGTATAATTTCCATTCATACAATATATGCGTTCAGATTCAGGCCAGAAACCCCCCACCCCCTCCCCAACCCCCGCGAACAACACGCGTATTATTAATTTATTTATTTTAAAATAACAATAGTAATTAATTCTAATAATGAATAGGTTGTTAATCTTAAAAATCAGCTTAATCTCTTTCTGGTAGTGGTACGACGAGTCCAGAAGAATTTTGGGAAATGACGGAGTGCTAGCGGCTTGTGCTCCACCTCTATCGCGGGTTGACCAGTACCTCCGGAAACGGCCCATATTTGTTTCGTTTATTGAATCAATTAAATTAGTTAATTGATTCCTGTTTATATTTATATGGGCCGTTCCCGGAGGTACTGCAATACCGGGTCAACCCGCGACAGAGGTGGAGCAAGCCCCTAGCACTCCGTCATATGCCAAAAATCAGTTTAATCTTCTGGACCCCCGATGGGAGTCGTACCAGAGATTAAGCTGATAAGAACAGATACTACACTTTCAATTAAAATTTCGGAAATTAAAATTCCACCATACGCTGGTGGAAGATCCGAAAGAAGTGGAACTCTCTCCACCTCCAACCGTTTCGCCATGGGGTGAAGGCCAGAGAGAGGGCAAGAGAGCCACAGACGCTCAAGACGTGAGTGGGGTTGATGTCCAGGATCCTATGCGCGAGGCCACCGCCATTTTAGGCGACGTAGAAGGTAGTAAGGATGGGTGTTACTGGATAAGGAGTTAACAAGAAGATTTGGCCGAGTGAATAGATAGTTGTGGTATTCGGAAGTTCGTGAGGGTCTAATCTCAATTTCAATGACAGTTGGCACATTGAGATTTCTGCGAAGGGATGAGTTTGTACTAAAAAAGGGTGCATTGACTACAGTTCTGACTCGGGACTCTTTAGGCTGTACTCCAGAGGTCTAGTCCGCAAATCCAAATAGTCAACTCTAATGAATATTTTTTTCTCTGCCTGACATAAAAACAATAAATCGATTTAAAATGTATGCATTTTGATTAAGATATAAAAAGATGATGTATGCAAAAGCCAAGAATGCAGTCCTAACTATTACCTGACTTACTTCACTCTGATTATTAAGCTCTCTAAAGTCGTAGGTCATAAGATATTAAAGAATTAATGGATTTTAATAATACTTAATATTTGTTGGTAAATATTTTACCTATATCATTTTAGTGATTTTCGGTGATCGAATTGGTCAAAAGATTTGAAGACATTTGAAATATTTTTCTAACAATAAGTAATTTATTCTTTAGGAACAAAATTACGTTCTGTATAATATATTAATTTATTTTTATTATTTGCAACTACCATTCTTGGTCATTAGCGACGTACAAAAATATTTTATTATTATTATATAGTTATATGACGATAATTAATCCAAAACATTGGCTAATCTTTTTTTTTTTTTTTTTTTTTTTATTTCAAAACCTCAAACAAAATACAATGTACAAAAGAAAAATAACAAAATAATAATCGACTTACAAATTTCTCCTCTTCCTGCATTTAAATGCATTTGGAGGAGTGCATAATACAATAAATTTTTTGATATTGTTAATAGTACTCAGTCTTATATTCACACTAGGTGATGAGGCTCATCTTTTGTGGCTAATCCATGTTGAGACTTCCCCCTATATACATATAGGCTGAGCCTACGGCTCTCGCCCTCATTCATTCTCTGATAGTCACGCGACACATCTCAAGTCATTCATAGTAATCTTTATATTTTTCAACCCGTATGTTTTGTACTTCAATAAACTGTTTTTAAAAAGATCTATTCCTCGTGGATTGATTTAATTGGCGCCCGTCCAGGAACCTGAGGGCTGTTCAAGACGAAGGTAGATTTATTCGATTATCGACAATCCGATAAACTCGACTGTCTTTCTTACGACTCTTATGAGAAGAACGTCACTGAGACCAAACCGACTTCGAGAAGAGGAACTGCCGATGTTATCAAACATCCGACGCTCAGGTCAACGAACATTGTCAACCACTAGAGTTATAGAGTGCCTTAAGAAGACACCTCTTAGGACGAAGGACTCTACACCAAGGTTTGAAATTATTTTCTTTATTTTGCATTTTTTAATGTATGTCTATAACAGACAGGATAAGTACAAATATGGAGAAAAACCGAAGAAAACATAACATACAGAATAACCATAACCGAAAGAATTACCGACCGAAAGATAACAGACAGAATAACCAAACATATTACGATCAACCTCAACCAGACTATTATCAGAGACAAGACCAATATGACTATTTTAACCAAACATATTACGATCAACCTCAACCAGACTATTATCAGAGGCAAGACCAATATGACTATTTTAACCAAACATATTACGATCAACCTCAACCAGACTATTATCAGAGGCAAGACCAATATGACTATTTTAACCAAACATATTACGATCAACCTCAACCAGACTATTATCAGAGACAAGACCAATATGACTATTTTAACCAAACATATTACGATCAACCTCAACCAGACTATTATCAGAGGCAAGACCAATATGACTATTTTAACCAAACATATTACGATCAACCTCAACCAGACTATTATCAGAGGCAAGACCAATATGACTATTTTAACCAAACATATTACGATCAACCTCAACCAGACTATTATCAGAGGCAAGACCAATATGACTATTTTAACCAAACATATTACGATCAACCTCAACCAGACTATTATCAGAGGCAAGACCAATATGACTATTTTAACCAAACATATTACGATCAACCTCAACCAGACTATTATCAGAGGCAAGACCAATATGACTATTTTAACCAAACATATTACGATCAACCTCAACCAGACTATTATCAGAGGCAAGACCAATATGACTATTTTAACCAAACATATTACGATCAACCTCAACCAGACTATTATCAGAGGCAAGACCAATATGACTATTTTAACCAAACATATTACGATCAACCTCAACCAGACTATTATCAGAGGCAAGACCAATATGACTATTTTAACCAAACATATTACGATCAACCTCAACCAGACTATTATCAGAGGCAAGACCAATATGACTATTTTAACCAAACATATTACAATCAACCTCAACCAGACTATTATCAGAGGCAAGACCAATATGACTATTTTAACCAAACATATTACGATCACCAACAAACATGGGATCATCAAGCGCATCATTTAGAAGATGACCATGATTGTAGAATAGGGGAATTGACAGAGAGACTAGATCGGCTAGAGCAATATGCTAAAACACGTGATGAAGTCAATTTGAAATATGGTTTTACAAATAATTATCCACAGATCACGGATGAAATAAATATTATAGAAAATCAGAAAGATGATTTTAAAGAAGAAATAAATCAGGATTTAGAAGATTATTTAGCAGAATATGACCAGGATCGTAATACTAGAGAATTAGAATGTTAGAGCAATATTATGAAATAGAATTTACAAATAATTTTCCGCAGATCACGGATGAAATAAATGTAATAGAAAATCAGAAAGATGATTTTAAAGAAGAAATAAATCAATCGCAAAATATTATTTTAGAAAATAAACAAACAATAAAAACAAATAAAGAAGAAATGTTCACAATGCAAAACAAAGTTTTGGAATATGAAGAAATATTACGAAGTAATGGAAAATAAATTAATAAAATGTGTAATCAAATATCAGATTATAAAGATACAATTAAGGATAATAAAAATACAATAAATATGTTGCAAACAAATATTTCTGATAATGAACTCATAATATCTGAAAAAATACTAGCAATTGAAACATCTTCGAAAACATCTATTGATTCATTATTAATGATGGCCAATAGTAAATTGTTTCTTTTAGAAAATACAAAGTCAGATAATGAATGGAAGGAATTTAAAAATAGCTTCAGGAATGTTTTTTGTGCGATAGAATACGACTTTAAAAAGAAGAAAACATATTTTTTCTTTTATTATTTTCATTATTAAATGAAAATAATACTGATCGGATGACTTATAAACTTTAGAAAGTTTATACAAAAAGACTATTATTATAATCAGTAAACCTAGTACAGCCTATGGAATTATCGTCAAGTGAACCTTTCTGTCATAATCACTTAATCCATTTAGTTGATTGATTTATTATTATTGTATAATGGTATATGTCCTATTAATGATATTTGTTTATAAATGTGTATGGGTCATATACATTCATAATTTGAACATTATACCGGTATATTGGAGATTTACCATTCGAAAACTTTTATTATTATAAATAAAATATAGGACCACAAACTACTAACATGGGTTTTCACGATGAAGAACGAGAACAGCAGGATCATGAAATGGATCTGGAGACTGCAAGAGTTCGAGTTTGAAGTAAAGCACATAAATGGAAAAACAAACTATGTCGCTGACTGTCTCTCAAGAAGAAACGAAATCAACGCTTTAGAAGGTGATGTGGAAATTAATATTAACATTCCAGAGGAAGGAACTCAAGAATACGATGATTTTTTAGACCAACTCTTGGAACTTGAGGAAACAAACGATCAAACTACCTTAGAACCAACGGAAGGATTACCGATATTAAGTAACGAAGACTTAGAGAGTCTAATAAGACAGCATTCGCAGGCCAGTAATAATGAACAGGTATGGCTGGTGGATAACGACAAGTGTTTAAACATTGAGAAGAATCATATAATAATAAAAAGAGGGACCAATAAGATTACCTATGAAAAAATATTTGAAAAGAATCGTTACACCTTACACATTAATAATTCCGAAAAAATAAACGAATTGGAAGTATTACGACCAAACAAAGTCTACGGTATATACTGTCAAACAAATTTCAAAACTTTAAACGAAATTTACGAAGATTATTTTAAACAGAAACAAGGATTAATCGAGAAAGAATACAAAACAGTAAAACTTAAGAGATATTGTCTGCTATTTGAAGATATCACTGAGTTGAGTGATCAACAACAGGCGATCCTGGATTATCATTACGGAAAGACTTGCCATCGTGGGATTTTGGAGACTTACAACAAATTAAAGAGAAAGATTTACTTTCCAAATATGAAAGATAAGATCACAGAAATAATAAACCAATGCAATATCTGCAAAACAAATAAATACGACAGGAAACCGATACAATGCAAATTTATGTTAACACCAACTCCTAATAGACCATTCCAAGAAATAATGATGGATTTGTTACAGTTCGACAAAAAGATAATCTTTACAACCATTGACACGTTTTCAAAACGTCTATATACACAGGTGATTAATAACAAAAATGCCTTAACCATTTGCCAAAGTCTAGAGCAATACATTAGTCTATACCCTATACCAGAGCGTATTTGCGCAGACCATGGTAAGGAGTTCAATAATATCTTAGTTCAGCAATTTTGCAAAGTCACTGGCATAACGATCCATTATACCAGTACAAATCATTCTAATTCTCTAGAAATCCTGAATAAATGTCATGCAACGCTAAACGAGATTATGCGAATAAACATTAACCAAAATAGGAATATCAAATTTGAAAGGATTGTGCAAACAAGTACGATAGCTTACAACAACACCCTAAACCAAAATTTAAAACTGACTCCAAATGAAATTACGATCGGAAAAATGAGAGGTACCTATGAGACTGACGACATACAGGAAACATATGTCAATGATTATTTTCAACGATTAAAAAACTTGCACAACACAGTTAAAGAAAAAATAAAATACATAAAAGGAACACGAAACGAAAAACTGAATCAAAATCGTGAGGAACCTCCTGTGCTTAACTCAGAAGAATTTGTTAAGACACCCAGAATAAAACCTAAAAAGAATTCGTTATATAATAGAATAAAAATAGGCAACACCCACATCAACAATATCAAAAGACCCAATAAACATAGGAAAAAATATTTCATTATGGAGAGTGACAATGACGAGGACACTCATCGTGATCCAGGTCGTAGTAGCCGCAGCAGTAAGTAATAAACAAGACTTAATTGATATTGAAAGTGATAAAATTAATGAAGTATAGTCAAATAAATCATGATCAAACGATATCAATTAATTATAGAGGAAATTTGTAAATGGGTTATATTTCGATTTGGCTGATCTAACGTCATAATGTTCAGTAGAAAAATTTATTTTAAAAAGATGTATATTATATTTACTTATATTATACGTTTCTAAATAATTTAGCTGTTTTTTTTGGCAAGAGAGATTGGAAGCTACATTTATATTGTAGGTATCTAAAAGACAAATTTATTATATGTCTTAATATTCTTTATATTAGTTTATAATGAATGTAGTAGTGAAAACATTTCAGCTACCGGCTTTACTATTAAATAATTTAATTTGTTTCAAGTTAATTAACTGTTCTTTAAAGGTAGTTATAAATCAAAATGGAAAGTACGAAATTGTTTTAAATGTCTTAAGTTTGTTATGTGCTGTTAAGTATAAGATCTATTCACTCACATATACACCAGAGCGAATTACTTTAATTCCATTTATAAACAACTGCCTACAGATCCTTTAAAGTACAAAGAATCTGCTATTTAGGGATTATAGCAAATTTAGGCTTTGGCTATTTTTTATTTTTTTGGATTAAGTAGTTTACCGCTTAAGAATTAAAGGTCAAATCATTGCACTCCTAAAGGATCAAACTAGGCGATGCTTAAGCCTTTACATCTAATCAGCTTTTTGAAGTTAAATATTTACTTTTAGTTTAAAGGCCGTATCTGACTATCCATCGTTTAAACTTCAGTTACATACAAGGTACTTACATTGAAGGATTATTACCTAAGTCAACAGCTATTAAGCATGGAACTAATTGTTAATTGTTTATTCTTCATATAATCTAACTATATTAAAATAATAATTATCCATATTTATAATTAAGTGAGAACTATTAATTATAAGTTGGAAAACCTTTCCATTACAATGTAACCATAAAAAAATTTCTAGAATACATTCTGAACAACAAGTTAACTTGTAATTAATATTTTATTTATGTGTGAAAAAAACTTGTAAATATCTCCTATAGTTTTCAACCTGTTAACGAGATATAATTTAAGAAACTAATAATTTTAATTATTCTCGTTCGCAAGATTAGAAAGTACATATTGTTTATATTCTGCACGAAACACGTAGTTCTTTTCTAGTATTTAAGCGTTTACGAATGTTATAAGAATAAAGCATACTAATATTGATTTAATAAGAAAATGTTATTTTAATTTTGTATTTATAATTTTGATTCATTAAGACTACGGACTGATAATAGTAATTTTCATTTCATATTGTATATCTTAATAATGCCATATCAAATACAGTACTATACCATTTACTATATCTTTGCTACATTTTGTATAGGAGAATTTCTTTAAAATTTTATCAAATCGAGGAACCAATAATAATAATACTATGTTAAGTATAAGTTTCCTCTTATATTTTTAAGTTATTTTTGATGAAATTTTATGTTCGCTTTATGCACTTTTGTAAAAATTATTATACCTCTGGAACTATACGCATATTGCAAACTTAAATTTACGTGCTATAATGATTATTATTAATTGAGAATTAATAATGCTAGAGCAATGTTACTTCAAGTGTGGTATCCATTTAAAATTTACTTATTATTAATAGTTTCAACTGAATGTTACTCTGTAAGAACAACTATGAATGCTCTGAGTGTGCCAAATATCTTAGTAAGTAAGATTAGATTCTTTTTTTGCACATTTCCGGAGTAATGCTTAATCTTCGGGAGGGAGGAGTTATATGACGATAATTAATACAAAACATTGGCTAATCCATGTTGAGACTTCCCCCTATATATAGGCTGAGCCTACGGCTCTCACCCTCATTCATTCTCTGATAGTCACGCGACACATCTCAAGTCATTCATAGTAATCTTTATATTTTTCAACCCGTATGTTTTGTACTTCAATAAACTGTTTTTAAAAAGATCTATTCCTCGTGGATTGATTTAATTATATATTTTGTAAACGATTGTTTAGTGACTAAAATTTGGTTACATCAATAATAAAATAAATTGACCATTTAAACAAAACAATCTTAATTTATTCTTATATTTCAATTTAAAAAAAAAAAAAAGTCCACCGATTATTGAGATAACCAGCAGATAATTATTGGTGATTACGTAATAATTCATGATGGAAACTTAGTTTTTTTTTGTTGTTATGTCACTAGACAAATAAGCAGCTTGCCCAGTTGTCTCTGTCTCAGACATGGAAGGGTAGGAATTAAGATTGATTTAAAACGAACCAGACAGTGATTGAATGATGAAGGGTATTCCATTATTTACTGAATTCTAGGCTGGTTGTTATATTTGTTTCTGTGTTGACAGGTGGCAAGGTATTTATTACCGACATATTGATTCCTTCCGTCAAGTTCCACAGGCGGGACAAAGATGGGAGGCAACTCGTTCGTGGACTACCTCAACTCCGGTTGTGACATTGAGACCAATAGTTTCATAGATCGGACATACTTTAGGCTGACGACACTTTCTGGGATCTATCCCATTCTTGACGGCAGCAAGCCCTTTCACTGGGTCAGGGACCTTGCTCTGGTCCTCTTCAACACGGCCATGATCTTCATTGTCTGGTTCGTGGCCTTCAGCAGCGCGTCCGCTCTGCGGAGGATCAACTTCTGCTTGTTAATGAACGACTTGCACGTCATGATCCTATTACAGATGGGGATGGCTGTCCTATGGCACTCCTGGCTGAAGAGGTCGAACACGGCCAACCTACACCGGATCATAGCCGGCGGGTTTTTCGACTACCAGGAGGACCTTTCCGAGACCTTGAAAACCCTTAAGGACTCGATGAGGAAGAAAAGATGGAGGTGTATCCAGTGCGTTATCCTGATAGGGTTTGCCGTTATAACAGTTGTCATCTTTCAGCGCTTTTTGAACCAGCTTGGAACTTTCGAGTACGACGCCACAGTGCTTAATGTCAACTTCGACCTGCCCATTCCATCGGCCTATCCCTTCAACGCCACTGGACTCGTCGAGTTTTTTTCCATGCAAGTTTTGGAAATAGGGGGAGCTTCAGTCCTCTGCCTGGTTCTCAGTTCTAAATGCCTCATGTTCATTGAGACCATCCTTCACATTCAGATGCAACAGAAGCTTTTGATCTTGCAATTCGCCAATATCCAAACGAGAGCTCAGATATTGTGCTCCAAACTGCAATGTGGCAAGGCCAGTCTCAGGGGAAGCGAACTGTACAGTAAAAATGAATGTTCCAGATGCTTTGACATTTGCCTGCGCAAAAATATCCGACATCACCAAATCATTATCAAGTAAGCGTTCCGCCAAGATTCCTAAACTTGTAGAGACATTTCCAATAATTTTAGCATGGGTATTAAGCATGATGGATCATGACATTGATTTTTTTGCTAATGTCTGGCTTATTTTGAGTATAGGCTTCACCTAGGATGATTTCAGGCGTTCCAGGTGCTGATAGATTAGTCACTGGCCAAGAAAATTTTTTTTTTTTGAAATATTTAATCTGGCGCAAAACCATTAAAAAAATCATTCAAAAAAATAACAAAAAAAAAGGAGCGAAGGAAGAAATTTTCCGGAACAACTAGAGCTTTTCTTGTAATTTCAATTTCGTTAGTGTATAGAATTTTGGATATGCCGGACGTTGAACTCGTAAAACTACGCTATATTTATATACTTTCTTAAAAACCCACAAATTGTTGGTGTTATACACGGAAACTGTAGAAATATAAAACAAACGAGAGAAAATATAAATAAACAAAATCCCAACATTTCAAGTTTTTAAAAATACGAATTAAATAAATAAAAATATTGAACAATATTATTCGTATTATGTATTACCGTTCATTTGTATTGAATAGGGTAATAGAAAAAATAAACTAGACTAATAAAGGGTGTCCCAGAATTAACGCGAGATTTGAATTTGCCGGCATTTGTGCAGTAAAGTGCTGGCAACCCTAAAAAAAACAAAACCATTTTACAGTTGACAGTTTAGGGTTAGTTAAAATGGAGCGTTACACAATAGAAAAAGGTCTTTATTGTTGAAAATTATCTCAAAAATAATGAAAATTTGGTGGCCGCAGTTCGAAAACAAAATATGGTCGGAATAGTGTTTTGACTTCATCAATTATTAATTGAAAAATTTAGGGAGACTGGATCAGTTGGAGACACTAAACACACTGGTCGTCCAAAAACAAGCCGTTCAAATGTCAATATCGAAGCAGTGCGTGAGAGTGTTGTTGAAAATCCAGGAAAATCAATTTGGTGTCGTAAACACAGTTGTTTGTGCCGGAATTGGATGATATTGATGTGGCTAATATGTGGTTTCGACAAGATGGTGCCACATGCCATACAGCCCATGAAACAATTCAAATACTGCATGAGACATTTCCAGGTCGTGTACTCTCTCGTTTCGGTTATCAGAATTGGCCCCATAGATCGTGTGATTTAACACCTTTAGATTTCTTTTTATGGGGTTATTTGAAGTCAAAGGTGTATGTCTACAAGCCCACATCCACAATCTTGCGTTAATTCTGGGGACACCCTTTATAATAACAATGATTAGACAGGTATGCGTTTTAATGTTACAGAGCTCAAGGTGAATTGAACAGAGTATTTGGCTTCTATGCGTTCAATTTCTACGTGACTTCAGTGACAACCATCGCAATGAGCGTTCTCGCTACTTCCTCTGTGAGTACAATATATTATATTCACAAATGACTACAGCTCAAAGTTCGATTCTCGCCAAGGAGTCCTAATTATCCGTTCTCTTTGTCGGTTCTTTTCAGATCTTAATCAATTAGCAGAAGGTCCCTGTCACCATTTTGTCTCCTTGACTGATAAATATTGAATTATTATCTAAAGAAAAAAGTGACAGGTACTGGAGCTCAAACCCCTCCTAATTCATGTCAGGTGCTCATCCAACCGAGCTATCCTTATCAGTGGTTTCCGGTTTAAAGCACCATCGCCATCCCGTTATTATTAAACAGTGAGATTTAATATCACAACTAATAAGAATTATATTACGATTTTTCACAAAGACACCCTAAAAATCGCTTAGTACCAGTTATAACTCATATTGAACAATAGACTAGGAATCAATTAAAATATCGTTGTTGCTCTCTATTTTTGATCAGCTTGTTTGTTTTTGCCCGAATTGATTTTCTCTTTCTGTCCAGATGGAAGAATTTCCTGGGACCGCAGCGGCAGCAGTGATCATGTGCTCGGTGGAAACGTTATTTGTGGCATTGTATTCGCACCTTGGACAAAAACTAACTGATTTGGTACATTAAAAAATAATAGAATTTTTTTTTATTTTTGTATTATAAAATAAAACCAATATGAAATGTGTAATATCTCATGTCTTAGGCAGCAGATTTAAGGGAAGAGATTTACAACGTTAAATGGTACAACTGTAACAATGAAGTCAAAAAGAACATTGACGTATTATTAACTGTGACATCGAGAACCACCAGTTTTTCTTATCATAACATACTGCACATCAATCACGATTCGTTCGCCAAGGTATGATTGAAGCCCAACTCTCGTTTTTATTATAAAGATCTTTATTTGACAAATTATAATTCGCAATATTCATTGGAAGGTAAGAATTTTAAACATACTTATGAGTATATAAGTTTATTAATTCACTAATTTATAGCATTGATTTAGCCAATTCAAGGGAAAATATTTTTAAAATAAAAGTTTTTATTAAGAGCGATGAATTTGCGAAAAGTTCACAAGGGATTTGACAATTTTCGTATGGAGTGGGATTTCATTGGGGATAAAACCAACGATTTTTCTTCCACTGTCACTGTCGGGTCATCACGAGGGGAGTGCCTAGTTACCCTAGCCCTAGTGACGAAGTGAGGGTTGAATAGGCTATGACCTGGACAATTGCTTCATGACTGATAGGTATGTGCCCTGACAGTACACTATGTTCAAGAGAAGAGGTATAGGGTAGGTATTGTAGGCAGTTTATGTGGTCTTGGATTGACCACAGATTTGCACTCGGTATCTGAGGGTTGGCGAAAGCCGTCCGGATCCTAAAGGCGGGTGTGAACCGGAGAGAGGCAGTCTGGATCACTGGGGGATACACTACTAGGTAAAGTTCGTAGGGCCCCAGGCAACCGTCAGCCCAAAGGAAGAAATCTCTCCCAAGAAGGTGCTAGTTTTAGTGAGAGAATCCCACTAGGTAAGTGTGGGGTCTGACAAGGCCGGACTAAAACATAGCCAGGTTAGGAAAGAGAGATGCAGAGGTTTTCATAAATAAGAAGGGAAAATCTAGAAACATCAGTGCAGCTGCAAGTACCAGTCCAGAGGTTAGCCACAGTCAGAATGACTTATCGGCTAAAACTAGGGGGTATATATAGCCCCAAGTAGCCAATGGGCTGGGGTCTTATTCTGGCCAATAGTGTCCAGCCAATGAGGCGAGGTTTTATTCTGACCAACCGCAATGCAGGCATGGATGACGCTCGGATGTTCTAGACCAATACCCAGACCCTCTAAAGGGTCCAGGGCCTTTTTACCTGACCCTGTCTCTGAGCTCGTTTTTGCAGCTGCGTATTTTATTGTTTACAATATTTACACTGATATGACTTATGGTTTGGTAATATTATTCACATTTGTTTAAATTAATTTACAACATATTATAACCAATTTACAATACATACAATAGAGTAAAGGGTGATTTATCTTATGTAGTTAGCGGTCGCTACAGTCACTATTATACCAGCGTTTACTCAATACGAGATCTAAACTTGGAAGCCATCCCTACGAAACATGAGAATAAAATGTCTTGACAATTACTATGAGCGGGAATTTTTCCTTTTTAAAATTGAAAGTAAATGCTTCCAGAAGACAAGAGGACATAATTTGAACAGTGAGTTCGCTATGCAAAGAATTAGTTGACAACTGAGATATTTTTATTTTGTTTTTTTCAGGCAATGAACTCTGCTTACTCCTATTACAGCCTCGTCAAAGCTTCAGAATAGAAGCACAGTTTCTCACAGGCAAGCGTCTTGTTTCTCAGAACTAATCTTCTTTTGGAATTTAGTTAACGAAAGAAAAACTAGAGAAACGTCCATTATAACTATTTCAAGAATATACTACTACTTTAGCGGCACAGAAGCAGTGAGCAGTCTCTTCTAAGATTCAAATGTACTTTGAATTTTTGAATAAATAGTTGCAAATATAATTTTTGATTCGTACAAATTTTCCAAAAGTCAAATTTTAGTTTAGAAACCGTATTGCTATATCCTTAAGTGTATTCCTTCCTCCAATCCATTGGTCGCTAACGGGTCACTTTTACCCCTCACCTCATGTTTGATTTGTAAGTGGAGCAGGAAAAGTTGTGACTCCCATACCGAGCCAATGCACAGTGGGCTGTCTATTAACAACCAAGCGGGTCAAAAGTAAAAACTTGTGTAAAATTAAAAGAGAGCATATAGCGATGCTACAGGAAATACAAAAATAATTTGTAAATAGATTCGCCTGAGGATCTATAATTATATATGTAATTATCTGTAAATTTAAAGTAAAAAAAACCACAACTCCATGGTTAATATATAGGACGAAATAAAAATCACTGTAAAAAATAATTTCGATGCCATCCAAGTTTAATACGCACCATCCAATTTTAATGTTTTGTTTTTTTATTGATCTTTCAGCTATTTTAATTTGTTAAAAAGTTTTTTCGTGATGAAATTTTGTTTAACAAATAAACTGAAGTATTTTTGATAAAAATACGTAGTACTTTTTTTTTCACAATCATTAAATCAGTGAATGATATTCATATAATGAATATTACAAGTAAAAAAAATAAGATAAACACTAACATTAAAAACAATCTTTTAAACATTTTATTTCATTATTTATTATTTGTGATTAAGAAAAAAATGAACCATACTTCTTTCCAGAAAGAACAAAGTGAAATACAAATCATCCATTTAGCACAGCACTCATAATTGTTTTTTGAATCATCTTCTAGAGCAGGGGTGGCAACACGCCTTTTTTCCCCACCATTTTTCCGGTCCGCGAGATTCACTTTTACAAAATATATTTATTTTATAATGGCCAAAATAGTGAAAACCAATATATTAAAAAAAATACATTATTTGTGCATTCATATATTTTGTCAAAATTCCATTTATAGTTATATATTTTTTATATATCATTTTATATATTTCTTTACAATCTGTGTTTAGTATCATTATTATTATATTATCTATGTTTACATGTAAGAATAATTGAACTTGAACTTCTTTATTGTGCTAAAATTACACCTTATTAGGTAATAAGTAATTAAGATAAATGCTCTCATTCATACCATATTTACAATTTATCATTCACTCGCTCATTCATACAATATTTTACAGACAGCCCAGAGGCCTCCCAAATCCACATGTTTGTCACCTCCCTCGCATACGAAAGAGGAAGTGGAGTCTTGGGAAGTTCCCCACGCTCCTCCGTCAGCCGCGTCACCGGATACGAGCCAGTGGAGGGTGGCGAAGAGCGTGGGAGCCACAGACGCTCAGGACAAAATTTTAGAAACTGGCCATTGCCAGGACTCCCACTGTTACGCATTTATAGTAGGTCACGCGAGGCCTGTAGGGGATGAGTGGTGCAGTACAATGACTGTGTGACGGGATTAGGTTGGAAAGGCTGCTATGGGATTTCATGAACTTGGAAGGGTTGAGTTCAAGAATATAGGGTATATTAAGATCGTTATGAAGGGTTTTGTTTCTGACGTAATAAGGGGCATTTACTATTGTTCTCAGGACTTTTGATTGAAAGGATTGGATACGATTGATGTTTGACATTTTTGCTGTCCCATATAGCTCTATTCCGTATGTCCAGATTGGCTTAAGTATAACTTTGTAGATTAGTAATTTATTTTCTATCGAGAGATGGGATGTCCTTCGACGTAGTCTGTACAGTTTTCCAAAGCGTCTGTTTAGTTCTTGCCTTTTTAGCCTCGTGTGTGGGTTCCAGGTCAGTCGTTTGTCGAGATGGAGCCTAAGTACCGTACTGTCTTGGATACAGGGATAGGAATAGAATTAAAATAAACTAGTGGACAAGACTTGCGACAAAGGGTGAAGGTAATGTGGGAACATTTTGCTTCATTAACTTTGATCCACCATTGATTGCACCAATACTCGATCTCGTCAAGGTGTTTTTGAAGGTTATGGGATGCTATGTCGGGGTCTGGGTGGGATGACAAGACTCCTAGTAAAAATAATAGTAAACACAATAATAATAACTCATTACGTTTCAATTTTTCACTCTAAAAATATAAGTGGGTCTAAATATAATATGTGTATATATAATTTTATATGTGGCCCGTGGTGTTATGATGCATTTCCAAAGTGGTTCCCAAGATCATTTGGGTTGGCCACCCCTGCTCTAGAGGATTTGGAATGACCGTTCGTTAAGGATCCATAATTCGTGATAGTTGAGTGGTAAATGATTGACTTCGCACAATCATGATAGGTTACTCCATTCCTGCTTAGTTCCCGTCCATTGTCTGCATTACGGCACTAGGAGCTACAGTTTCTCAGCACAACACTGCATTGAAGGACTGCCTACTCTGAGTAGAAATTACTTTTTACAGCCACGTGAAGCGAACTTGACGAATCCGGAATGAATCGTTGTAAAATACCCCACCTTGGTTTTCAATGTGAGTGTATATAGCTTTCTCGTCACCATAGACACCAACTATTTGGTAACGGATGACAATGCACATCAATCTTCCGCGAACAATAGTACAAATAGATAGATTAAAACACTTTGAGGACACAGTTTTATCATATATTATTTTTACTAACAATTTTACTAAAGTTATAAAACCTTTTGTTATGATCACTTCTTTCTTTTTCCATAGCCACTTTAAATTACATACAATTATAGTTACCCATTCGAATCTATTTACAAATTATTTTTGTATTTCCTGTAGCGTCGCTACATTATATACAGGTTTTGCAATTTTATAAAAATTATATAATGGAATAAACGAGGAAAATGATACACATTATACTTGGCTGGACTAAACTGACTAATAAAGGTGATGGGGTTCACCTTTTTGATCAAACTTAAAACTAACTTACATACTAATTCTTAACCTAATTTTTCCCCGACAGCCTGTTGCCATCGATGTGGGAGGGGTGGTGGGGCCATAGTGTTATACACTGGGATGGCCAGGTGCTGCAACGAGTCAAAATAATTGATGTGTCTCCGGCGGATGAAGGTTGTAATTTTATCATAGCTAAGCTGTTTTTAATAATTATTACTGAGAGTGTTTATTCGGGATTGGCAGTGTCTGATTTTTGATTTAATTCAATTATTGTACTATTCGGAGGTTTCTATATTATCGTATAGTATAGAGGTTCGATGTGACAATTTATCAATAGTGAAAGTATTAATATGTCATTTAGCTAGTTCGGAGAGTACCTTAATATATGTAGCTCCGATGTTATATCCTACCTGTGACAATTATAGATAGGATGTTTAGTCTAGTAAATTTTATCCTATAAGGTACCTGAAGGGACAAACGTAGACTTTAATCTAATTACTTTTGAGAAAAATAATCAACATAAGACTATTAGTGCATTTTTTTTCTACAGTTTATGTTAACTACTACCATAGTGCATAAAGGCAATAGATACTCTTTCCCTCCGTACACGCTGGTAGATATCCCATCAGTAGTTTTCTATCTGGAAACATGGCGCGGTTCCATTTGTACTAGTAAAGCAGTTTTGTTAGAGGACGAGGAAGAAGAAAACAATGGTAATAAAAGAAAAGGATATAGGAGGAAATACAGGTGTCGGGATATTGGTTGAACAATTGTCGGAGGTGCACAATTGTCGGAAAAGGTGAACAATTGTCTGAGGTCAACAATTGTCGGATTGTTGTAGTTAATAACATGGACCATGTTCCATGTAGGCGTTAATATCTGACTCCATATATGATTAGGAATGTGTCCCGACAAGACACTGTGTTCAGGATGAGGTTCAGAGGTTCATAAAGAATAAGACCAGTTTTAGAGTTCGGGCGAGAGATCGGCAGCGTAATAAGTACAAGTCGTCAGGGGTCTGCTATAGGCTGTGAGGCGAAGTGCCGTCGTATAGTAGCGGAAGGCTGAGTAGGCATATCGCGACGGTGGTAGCGGCTATCGGTATGTCGAAACTAGAAAAGAATGAAGAGTGGGCCGACCAGGGGCCAAGTGCCCCCGGTGTCGAGTTACTCGGAAGACTGAGAGACAGAGTGGGGCCTACCAGGGGCCAAGTGCCCCCGGTGTCGAGTTGTGCGGCTATGAAGCTGGAGAGACCGAGTGGGCTGAAGAGTGAAATTTACTGATATAAATATGATAACCCCCTCCCTCGTGGAAGGCCGGTTTGTCTGCCCGCAGTAAGTTTTACGATACACAGGTAGTCACTTCCTTTTAGTTTATTGACCGTTGGGGTACGAGGGTGTGTTTTATAAGGCTGCTAGGGCCTCACCCCCTTGGGTTATTTGACCACCTATAGCAAGGTTATTATCCCATGGGTCCCAAAAGGGTTCCTAGCATGATTTATTGACCGTGGGAACGTGACTGAAGGTCTATTTTAATAGGGGTAAGTGTCCTTTGCCCAGGTTTTATGGTGGGGCTTTCTGGGCTACCTGTCTACGACTTCCGACCTCTCTATGATTTATTACCAGAAGTTACATAATGAAGTTACATGGCATTTTCTATTATAATACATTAATTATGAACCAGAGTGTAGGGTAATTTACATATATAGTTAGCAGTCGCTACAGAGCTCCCCCAAATTGCCCTACACTCGGTAATTATTGACAGTTTTTTGTTTACATTGACTTACATTACATAATACGTACATGATACAAACAGATTTTTATCAATTTTTCTTAAATGCTTACACTTGTGTGTATATTGGAAATTATTTGTCGAACAATCATTACTGATAAACAATTAAATATATGTTATACTACAAAAAACAATTATCTTTCACATGGGTGACAATAAAAGAATTCATATTTTACTTGATTAAGTACCAAGTTAGCTCATTACAATGAACAATTACAAACAGTTAAAAGTATTAAGATACACATATTTACGTACACGTTTGACTGACATTATTTTACAATTGTTGTGGTCTATTGATTGCTGTTAACATTTACGACGAGAAAAACAAAAAAAACATATGCGCAAGTGCGAACTTTTGGTCTTAATAAAAATTATTATAGCGTATCTTTCGAAACAACCTACAACAGAGAAAAGAAAAATTAATTTATATTTGATCAGTGAGTTTACTTTATATTTACCGTCGCGTTCCAACTTCTCGTGCAGATGCATAGTGGTGGCTTGTAGACCCGGGGTAGCGATGTGGCTGCGGCAGGCGCGTTTCCGGCTCCCCCAGTTGTAGCGCCATCCGGATGAGCTCGTTCGCAGGGTTGTTCGGTCAGGTGTCGATTCGTCTTGAGTTGATTTCCGCGTCTTGTCGTTGTATCATCTCCCGGGTGTCGCGGGTCGTCTCTATGCAGTGAGTAGTTCCCCGGGGTTTCGTGTGTCCTGTCGAAGTCGATTAGCAGGCGTCCGGGCAGGTTCGAGCTAGTAGATGAACTCGAGGCACTTCGAAGAGATGATAGTCGTTTTACGGTGTTACGGTCGTTAACCAGCCAGTTTTTAGAATGCGACAGCTACGGTGTAGCTTCTATGACGCCGAGGTTCGACGGCTCTGGCCATCTAAAGTCAGTCGATCTTAGTGAGTTTTATCGCATCCTCGCAGGCGGTGGCAACGGTCCCATGAAGTCCAAGTGGATGTATTGTGTCTTCCTGCGTTGGCGAATTGTTGTTGAGGAGTCATCGGATGTCTTGCTTCGTGAAGTGGTAGCGATTAGGTTTACTCGGATTTTCGAAAATACTGGTCGGCTATTAAATTTGACGGTAGCTTACGGGGAAAATTAACCGTGACGTTGATTTGAATTTCGTTCGGTGTGCTAGAATGGGGTCTTCTTCGTGAACTCTGGTGGTAGGAACGTAACTCTTAATATTTGTATATACCAGTGTTTTGATCGTACTTCATAATGAAGCTTTTCTTTATTTTCTTTTAAAATACTCTTGTAGTGAAGTGCTAAATATATGTAAATTACCCTAAACTCTGGTTCATAATGTATTATAATAGAAATGCAAATCTGTGTAAACTTCTGGTAATAAATCATAGAAAGGTCGGCAGATGTAAACAAGTAACATCGAGGGTACAGCAATAAAACCTAGGGTAGGCCTCACCGCCCCTTAAAATAGACCTGCAGTCACGTCCCGTGGTCATAAAATCATGCCAGAAACAGTTTAGATCACGTAGCTCGGGAGGCGGGACATCATAAAGCACACCCTTTTGGACCAACGGGATAATAAAACAGACCACCTGCAGACAGACTCCGCCTTCCACGAGGGAGGGGGGTACAATATTTATATCAGTAAGTTTCGCCCTGAAAACACACTCTGTCTCTTAGTCTCCACAGCCACACTACTTGGTCACTTTACACCAGGGCCACCTGGCCCTGGTAGGCTCACTCTTCACTCCTCTCCCGTCTCTGCATCTCGAAAGTCGCGATACTCCAGGGCCCCGGGGCCCTGGAATCTTCCGCTAGTCTACTCTCTCTATGCCACACCTCTACGACGGCACTTTGCCTCACAGCCTCTAGCAGACCTTTGACGACTTGTACCTATTACGCTGCCGATCTCTCGCTCGAACTCTGAAAACTGGTCTTATTCTTTATGAACCTCTGAACCTCATCCTGAACACAGTGTCTTGTCGGGACACATCTCTATCCCATGCAACCATGGGAAATAAACATGTAAATATTAAATAGGTTCCGAGCTGTGACTTGAGAAAGATTAATTCTAAAACAAACAAGCTCTTTTACATTTAATTATTTGTTCTTCATAATTTCCGTTATTGAAATTGGATTAATTTTACCGTAGCACATATAAGATAGACGAAAAACCATTGCTATTTAACCTTAGAGCCTTAGTTCGGGCTTAACCTTATTAAGGTTTTTTCCCAAGTCGTGTTGGTAATACAAAGTTAGGTAGGAGTGTGAACTGCCCGAAAGAAATGCTTACAATATTTACAAGCTGTTTAGGAGAACTTGTCACATTTCGGAAAACAGTCTTCTTATTATTCAGCAGAGCTATTAGCACTGTTTACACCACTTAGCAGATTGGTCAACAAAGCCAGATATTCTACAGCTATATATTGATTGGAGCCACTAATCACCTGCCGCTCGAGGGAGATGAAACTGGAGGGTTTCCTGTTGGAGAAGTTCCAGGTGTTCGTTGACAACCTTAACATCGGTTGTGACAAAGCCACAGATGCTTTCATAGAAAAGACCTACATGAAGGTGACACTTGCTTCGGGCATGTACTGTTCCTTGGACAGGGACAAACTCCTTAACTGCACCTTCTACATCTTCGTGCTCATCCTCCACTCGGCGTTACTCTTGTGGGTCTGGAGCCTCCTGACCTTATCGGCAATCGAGCTGTACAAGATCAGCACCATTATCTCGCTTTACGAGATCCACTTGCTCAGCCTGACGATGTTGGCCCTCCTGGCGCTGTGGAACTCCTGGAACAAGAGGCAGAATGTTGCGCGGCTCCATAGAATAATGTCCCAGAACTTCTTTGACTACGAGGAGGACCTCTCGGAGACAATGGCGATCCTGGAAGCGGCCATGTCCTCGGAGAGGAGGAAGTACATCATCTTTGTCTTCCTTATAGGATTCGGCTGCACGGCCGCCATCTTAATCGGCCCAATGCTCAACATGAGGTTCGGATCCTTCATCTATAACACCACGCTGGACAGTGTCAACTTCGACCTCGCCTTGCCTGCAGCATACCCGTTCAATCCGAGTGATGGTACGGGGTTCTATTTTGTCTACGCTCTCGAATTGGCCACTGCCTTCTCCGTAGCGATCATCCTGAGCAATAACTGCTTTATGATCGTTCACAGCCTCCTCATCATCGCGCTACATCTTAAGCTCTTGGTCTTACAGTTCAAAAACATCGAGGCGAGGGCTGTTAAACTGTGCGGCCAGTTATACGGTGTTCAACCAGCGAGAAAAATATCAAGGGATGAAAGATTTACCAAATGTCTAAAAATTTGCCTGAAGAAAAACATTCAGCATCATCAGATCATCATTACGTAAGAAATATTGCACAGAATTTAGTGTACTACAAATGTTTTCTGATTGATTCATGGATCAGTAGCATCGGCGACTACATTATTTTGTTATCAATTATGAATTAAATTGTATTTTTCGAAATTTATATGATCGAAATAAAAAAAATATGGAAAGCAAAAAGGGTTAACTGATCGTAAAAATGAAATCTTCCTGATTTTCGATTAAAAATAGTTCATTTTATAGGTATTGGTTACCGTATTTGTTAACTAAAACTTAAATAACTTTTTTTCCTTAATGAAAGTTTATTTGAAAAAAATAACAATCTACTATAGAAGGGCAATACATAATTAGTTTAAAATATCACATTCATACTATATTTAAAAATTTACATTTACTCTTTCATTGACACCGTATTTAAAATATCCATTCATACATAGTCCGGGGCTCTCATCATTCTCTCCTGAGGCAAGGGCTCCTACGGCTGCATTACTGCTACGTAGCAGTGAAAGCTGAAGTAGAGCGCAAGAGCCGCAGACGCTCAAGCCACGAGGGGAGAAAACTGACCAGCGACAATTCCCAGAGACTAAATATTTACAAAAGATCAGGTGGCAACTTCCGCGGAGGGTTGAAGGGGGTGATGCTTGAAAGTGATCTTGTTAGAGGATTTGGACGGAACTAAAGTACTGATGAAATAATTCACACTTGATTGTGAATTGTGAATAATTTTCTTTTCACTGATTGTACTAAACTAGCCCCGGAAGTTTCTTCTTCATTTCATTCAACATTTCATTTCATCTCTGACAGTTCATTTAATCTCTTGAAAGTCTAGCTTTATTCCGTACGTTGATATGGTTGGCGTGGCATTAGAACTACACTAAAAATTGAAATATTTACAAGAAGCCTATTGAAATCGTCTCGAGAGACGTTGCATATAGGATTTATGTTTGAAATTTACAGGAACGGGGCAGACTTCTTTTCCCGTTTAATAAATTGTTGTTTATAATAGTTGCCATTATTTTTTAGCTAATGCATAATGAGTTTATTTCCAATGCCTTAGTAGATTTCAACATGTGGCAAACTCAACTAAAGCGTCTTCCAATAGACACTTCCGAACTTTGACAGTTGACAGCGGCCATATTGTTGAAGCTGCATCTGTCAAATTGGCTGCCATTTATTCAGTATTTTTTGCCTAATTGCCATGGACGGATATAGCGTTCAACAACACGTGAAAATGATAAAATTGTTTTATCAATATGGGTGTTCTGTTCAGGGCAACGTTTCGCGGTCGCCATAACCGTCCTACCGAGAGGACTATTCGCAATGATGTAAATAAATTTGAGTCCGCTGGTTCAGTAAACAATCAACCAACACCAGTGCGTCGACGAAACGCAAGATCTGCCGAAAGCATCGTTGCTGTCCGTGAGAGTGTGAAGGAAAATGCGAGGCAGTCGATTTCGCCGTTAGACTTTTTCTTGTGGGGTTTTCTTAAGTCGCTGGTCTATGCGAATAAACCACAAATCACAGCGGTCCTCAAAGCCAACATAACCCATGCCATCGGTCAAATTCAGCCTGATTTATTCGCCAGAGTCATGGAAAATTGGACATTTCGGATGCGCGCCACCCAGCGAAGCCGCGGTGGACATTTGCACGATGTTATATTCCATACATAATGGCATTAATAGGCCTTTCAAACGAATAAAAGTGTCGATAATATCTCACACATACTTTGTTTTATTTAAATTTAAAGATAAGAAGCGCTTAATGAAAGACCCTCTATTAGGAGTGCATGACAACAAACTGAATACCAGCTTTATAGAATTAAAACCAAAAAAAATCAGTTGGCGTGGCCATAATGAATAATATAGGCCATAAGATAATGAAATTATCTTCGATTATACCACCATATCGAAGAACATTCTATTAGGAAAAGAGGACGACCATCGAAGTGAGTGGAGAAATCAATGGCAACTAAAAATTGCAAGAGAAGATTAGCACGACAGGCCGGAGTATTGGGTTAAGATATAAAAGTAATTGTTTTGTTTGGGGAAGGGTTGGTCGTGAGGTTTGGTTGGTTTAAATATGTTTTGTTTTAGCATAGAAACATGTGCATCAGTGTACTTCCGGATATATTAATTTATCATTTACTTTTTGTTTTCCCAGAGCTATGAGTGATGCGAACACTATTTACAGTTTCTCCGTGGCCTTTTTCTATTTGATAGCAGCAGTTAACATAGCCACCAGTGTACTTTCAACGTCGTCTGTAAGTATTCACGTACTATCGTTATCGAAACATACGAGGTTTTATCAAAAAGTAACGAGAATATTATTAATTCTTGGGAGTTATGATTCCGATGGTAAACATTTTTTTTTCATCATGTTGGTTTTTTAAATCAAGGTGGGGAGGGCACGCCCGCCGCGGGCTAGGGTCGCTCACCTCCGGCGAGCGCCAAGAAAGAGATATAAACGGGTGGACCTGTGCTCTTTCATCCTTGCTGGCGGCCTAGTCGGTGGGCAGCTTAATTCGTTTTTGATCTGACTCCATAAGATCTTAGAAAGTGTGCCCCAACAAAGCACTATGTTCAGGAGAAGAGGAAAAGGGTAGGTTTATAGGTAGTTTATGCGGTCTTGGAATGACCACGAATTCATACTCGATATCTAAGGGTAGGCGAAAACCGTCCGGATCCCAAAGGCGAGTGTGAACCGGATAGAAGCAGACTGGGAGACGCTACTAGGTAAAGTTTGTAGGGCCACGGGAACCGTCGTCCGCGAGGGAGAGGTCTCTCCCAAGGAGGTGCTAGTTTTAGCGAGACGAAGGCAGAAATTCCCACTAAGAAGGTGTAGGGTCTGACAACGCCGGACTAAAACATAGCGAGGCTAGGAGAGAGAGATGCAGAGGTAGTTGAATGAGAAGGCCATAGTTTGAGTAGAGCTAAGTAGAGGATTGTTGAATTTCGACCAAAAAACACATCGCGTGGATATAGCCAAAGAATTGCTGAACGATGTAACCAACAATCCAGTTGGTTAAAGGCATCTTAACAGGTGACGAAACATGGGTATGTGGGCATGGCGTGGAGACTAAGGCGCAATCTTCGCAAAGGAAGTGGCCTGAAGATACAAGACCGAAAAAAATTCGACAAGTTCGATCAAAAGTGAAGGTTTCACTTCTCACTGTTTTTTTCGATTCAATAGTGAAGTGTACACAGGTGGTCTGAAAAGTTTCCGACCTCAACATGAAGATGATAATAAAATAAATAAAAGCTAGTGAAATAAAAGCTTTGTTAGGTCGGAAACTTTTCAGTTTCCGTATTAAAAGTCAGATGCCGTATTATAAGTTCCTGCCCGAAAGTCGTAAGGTCAATAAAGTATATTACTTGGAAGTAATGAGTCGTTTACGTGAAGCGATCCGACGAAAACGACCGGAATTGTGGCAAAAAAATTTGAGGAAATTCCATTAAGATAATGCTTCCGCTCACACCTCACTGATTGTTCATAATTTTTTAGTAAAAAACAACTCTGTTGTGTTACCTCAGCCACCCTATTTGCCAGATATGGCTCCCAGCGACTTCCTTTTGTTCCCGAAGTTGAAAAAAACCTTGAAAGGACGACGTCTTGACACCATTGGTGAGATGAAAGAAGAATCACTGAAGGAGCTAAGAGCTATATCGAAAAGTGCTTCGAAGATTGGAAAAAACGCTCGCACAAGTGCATTATATCTGAGGGGGATTACTTTGAAGGGGATAAAATTGCTATCAATGGATAAATAAAAATTGTCGTTACTTTTTGATCAAACCTCGTATCTGGCTCGCCCGCAAGACGAGTGACACAACTCATCATTTTGCGTATATGATGAGGCCCACAAATATACTTGAATTCAGCGCGTCTTACTGCAGAGTGAATTAAAATTGTAGTGATCTGAAAGACTGCTAAATTAACCGATATGTTAACCCGCCACCACCGAAAATACCAAATGACGTCAAATTCCGTATTTCTGAACAGTGCCGATTCTTGAGGGTGAGCCATATATCAAAAATCTATACATTTTTTTTTTTTATATTTAGAATTTTCCACGGAAATCTATCTGAATAAATCTTGTGGTGTGATGGATAACAATAGTTAAAACCCGCGAGTTTACTTCTTGTCACCTTGACACAAAAAAAACAAGATGTAGCTGCAGCTGTACTTAAACCCTCAATTGTTTCACATGAAATCTTCTCCCCTCATTACATGGAAATAGTTAAGTTAGATTTTATTTTTTATGGTTTCAGATCAATGAGTTTCCCGGAACCACATTTAGTTCAGTCACTATGTGCTTTGTTGAAATCAGCTTCGTAGCACTATTCGCACATTTAGGACAAAAAATAACTGATTTGGTAAAAACTTTGTGGTAAATAGTTGTATCACTCTTGTATAACGGAAGACTAGTAATGCCTGTGTTTCAGAGTTCAGATCTGAGAGAAGAGATATACAACATGCCCTGGTACTACTATGACAAGAGTGTAACTCGAACCATTCAAATATTACTACTGGTAACTTTAGAACCGTTGACCTTTTCATTCCACAATTTACTTTATATCAACTATGATTCTTTTGCTAAGGTTAGTGGAGAGTGTTTATGTTTTTACGCAGGTAGTTTAAATGAAACTACCATTACTGGAATCTATCTATCACCGTCCTTACCTTCTCAATTATGTACATTAATTTTGGTTCATTGCCTTTCAGGTCATGCATTCTGCTTACTCTTACTACAGCGTAGTCAATGCTTACATGTAGACGATTACTTCTTCTGCAGTCAAAGAGGGATAAATATTATTTAAATAAGTCTATTAAGCACTTTGCACACTTAATAATCTTCTTCTAAATATAAAATCTTGCAGCTTATAACTTAGAAAATAAACTTAGTCACATTACTAGCATCAATAGGTTAAATATGGCTAACTGGAGAGGAATTTAGTTTGGTTAGGGAAAATTTTTCAATAAGGTTCCGCCACTCAGAAGAAAACAATTATGTAAGAATTTGGGATTGGGCATGCCAGATTATAGAATGGAAGAGGTTGTGGAGGGGTTAAAAGAGAATTATATTTGGGGCGCACAGTGGCGATAAACCTTCTGGGTGCATTCTGATGACACAGAAGTTTTTGATTTCGTAAGCCATTGAAGGATAAAAAGTGTAACTTTTTGAAAGGAACACGTTTATTAATAACAGTGAAAAAATTCTCTATAGGTGGAAAATTCCATTGTATTACCTTCAGAAAGTTAAATGGTCGCAGGGAGGTAACTAAACCTAAATAACCATATTGTGGAAACCCTTATACAGCTGGATCTAATCATTTAAACCTAAATAAGTAAAATAACTAACAGTAAAAATTCTATATTCTAATATAAAAAATTCTCATAGTCAGAATTACTTCACCGCTATACTGTTCTGGCCTCCTGATAAGCCTCAATCTCCCACTCTACTTGCCTGTATGGCCTTTCTCTGGATATTTTAAACTCTGTTTTTTAATAAATAAATATTTCTTTTTTAAAGAATTCTGCGAGTAAACATTTAACTTTAATACTTTTAGGAGAGAGAAGTAGAACATCAAGATTTTATCATGTAGTGATGAGATGATAGGAATAGCGCTGAAAATTTGGAGAAGGGGTTATTACTATGAATTAAATCTACCTTTTAATAATATATTACAAATGTTCTCATAAATATTTATTTCAATAATTTATTCATAAATATCTGCTTACTAGTTTTTAACATTTTATAATATGTGTGATGTATTTGCAAACATCGCATAAATAAATACCTTTATAATTATAAGGTTACCTCTTTATCTTTTAATCCTTCTTTATTCTGTTTGGTTCTTTCACTTACAATGAACTTAATCTTATCAACAGATGACATAGGTTTTACTACTTTTTAAAATTATATGTGACCCTTTCACTAAGGTAGAATCAGAGGCATTTTTGAGGCATATTGATAAACAGTTAGGTTTTGACTTTGAACATATTATTGACACCAATATAAGCTACAAGTTCCTAATTCTTTTCTGTTTTGTATTAATAACACAACACTTATATATTTCTTTTTTAAAGAATTCTGCGAGTAAACATTTAACTGTAATACTTTTAGGAGAGAGAAGTGGATCATCAAGATTTTATCATGTAGTGATGAGATGATAGGAGAGAGAAGAGAGATGTCCATACAATTTATATTAATTTAATGGATGATAAAAAAATTATAAATAACTATTAAACAATATACAGGGAAACTAAAATACTTTATATTGTACAAATGGCTGACAATGGGCATATTTGAAGTAATTACATTAAAAGTATAGAGAAAAATGATGTATGAGGATTCATTTGAAATGCTTCGCTTCAATGCGAATCAGTACTAGTCCCTACTTTATACCTTGCATGAGCTGCTACTGCTCAAGTGTCCATCCCCACCCAGTTCTGCTTTACAATCATTGAATATAACTCAACCCTTTGAATATTATTTATGATGTCCCGTTGCTTAAACCAGGCGAACGGATACAAACACTAAATAAACTTATATCTCTACACTGTTTACGCTTGGGCCTTGTTGTTTAAACATGCATTGTGATTAGTTTTCAGTAAATATTACGGTTTTTGATAGCTTTAAATATATATATTATTAAAATATTTATTATCATATATTTTAATTATATATGTTTTAAAAATTGATTTAAAAATGAAATAAAATAACATTATTATAAACTAAAGTTAAATTGTACCTTAATTACTACGCGAGACTGGCCAGTGTTTCTTTGTGTTGCTTTCTTTGGTGCATTCTTCCTTTGTCTTCTTCGTCGTGGTTCGGATAGCGTCCTTTGTTCTCGATGCGTACCTCGTTGCGTGTCGGGTGAAAGTAAAAATGGGAGCTGGCTTCTTGCTTGGTCTTCTCAGTCGAGCTGTCAGTGAAAGAGTGAGCTTATCGGTATTCTATCCGTCTCTTCGTCCTTTCCGCTTCCTTCTTGATCCTTTTTTAACTGGCATTGGACAACCAGTTGTTTCTGATATTTATACTTTTCTTGTTTTGAAGTTATTAAATTAAATATTTATATTTAATTATTGATATTATTTTTATTATAAATATTAATGGTAGATTCAACGCAACGAATAGTGTTTAAACATTCATGCATCGTGATCCACGGTTCGTATATTGTTCGTTTATGCCCCCTAATTTTGAGTTTATATAAAAAAATACCATCAAAATATTACAACAATATTTCATCATTACATTTACATATTTTGTTCATTAACCTTACAGGAAATAAATAATTTTCTTTCAATAATTGATTAATAAAAAAGAATATATGCTCATCATTGAAAAAAATTTTTGCTTATTTTCTTAGTTCCGAAGTGTGACGACAGATGGTAACACAATAAGATAGGTTAGAGTGGGAATATGTTGTTGTGATAATTTGATGGTGCTTTTTATATAAACTCAAATTTAGTGGGCATAAATGAACGGTTTACGATCCATGGATCACAGTTCATTTATGTTTTGAACACTATTCGTTGCGTTATGTCCAACATTAATAGTTATCAAATAAACAATATCAAGAAATAAATATAAATAATTTAATATTGGATTTGTTAACTTTAATACAAGAAAAGTTAACACTATATGATACAACAAAGATTGGTAAACCAAAGAGGTTAAAAGATCTAATATGGCGAAAGAGTGCATAAAAGCTAGGGTTGCCCCAGACTCACTCTCATTTACTTATGACCTGACTGACGAGAACGAAGAGGAAGCCGAGGGCTCATTCTCTTTCATCCGACCCGGCAACCAGGAAGACGCACAAGGACCACGCTCAGCACCAGGTATACACCCACGCTCGGCACCAACAAAGAAGACAAAGAAGAAAAGGAAGAATGCACCAAAGGACGCACCACAAAGAAAAACTGGCCAGTCGCATTAGTAATAAGGTACAATTTAATTTTAGTTTTAACAGTGTTATTTTATATGTACTTACTTAGATGTATATTCAATCCTTAAATCATTTTGTTAATAAACAATTTTTCCTTTTGCCAGAAGTTTCCTTTTTATATTAACATAACCTCAGATTAAGATTAAAAGTTAATAATATAAATTATAAAAAGATATAAAATCGTAATAATATGTTAAAGCATTAGCAGTTCATCCTGGGCATAACGCAGACCATCTTCAACATTTGAGATGTCGGCCCCTGATATGAGACAAGAGAGAGCCGGTTTGTGCACACCTGTAGCTGCAGTACATACATGTGTAGGGTTTCTCTTTGGTGTGCTTAGCTCTGATGTGATTTTGGAGGGAATTTTTGTAGTACGCTTTGTAGTCGCAGTGAGCGCATAAGAATCGCCTATACTTGATGTGGGTTCTGATGTGTTTTGAAATGCGTGACGGTTTGTCATTCCTATATTCACAGTGGGGGCACTGGAATATCTTTTCCTCAGCATCGAGTATTGTCACGGCATCGCGGGTCAGTCTCAAGATGGGATCGGGAATCTCCTCAAAGCGACGAGGCTTTAGCTTCACAATTTCAGGAGAGATTTCTAACTTTGGTTTGATATGAGAAATAAATTTTGAAGGAATATGGTTATTAAGAGCTTTGTTTAATCCATCATCAGATACACCTGAAATATAAGAAGAATGAGAAACAGTTATATCAAGTCTTAACAGAATTAATATTTAACATACTGTCTTTTTAGACAATTCAATGAAACTTTATAAGTTAAGGTTAGGTTTTAGGGTTGTTTAAAATATTCTCAGTTATATATATATATAATGAAAGTTTACAAATATTCATTGTTTAAGGAAGTGTTCATCTTTAGTGGATTATTATTGTATTACGACTTTAAGAGACAAGAACATGAATAAAATGAAATTGATAGAGCAATAAATATTTTAGGAAAACATAGAATTTTAACTCCCAAGGCCAATAAGCCGTTTATTGACATGGTTACTGAAATATTTAATTTTTTTATAACCATCTAATTAACAGATCGAGTCATTTTTCATAGCTACGTCATAGTAATTAATGGTCACAAAAATCAATAGGTAGCTTATTCTCACATCTTAGTAGTCAAGAGTTCAGCTTTTTTGACATTGGCTTCAGAAGACTTCAGCTTAAAAACTTGGGTAATTATTATTATTATTATTACAGCATTATTATTTATATTATCTGTAGCAGTGAAATCATACCAGTTATTTCAAGTGTCCCTTATTGTTTTCCTCAATCTATTGTCCATATTCCAACTGTGCTCAGTTCAACTGGTACTTATTCAAGTAAGATACGAGAATATGTTATTATAGTTGTATGAAACCAAACCTTGTAATTTTCAATGAGTGGTAGTGAAGGTTATTTTTAAAGGAATAGTGGTTTTGATAACTCACTCCCCTGGATTGTTTTTTTTTCCAAATTAGTGATATCATTTTATTTGACCAAGATTAAGACTTACATGTAGTCTTAGATATTTAGCATTTACAAATGTCTTGCACCTTATAGCAATCCTCACTCAATAGATTCAATTATTCTAGATCAAATTTACAACCAAATGATGGCCTAGTTCCGGATTCACGAGTTTAACATGTTAAAGTACAAAAATAAGGGGAGAGGGGAAAGTCAGAAATTTTTTTTAAAATTCCCAACTATTGTGATGTTATCCATTTATTGATTATATTTAAAGCAAAGTAGTTTTCTTTTTTATTTAAACAATTAATTAAAATAAAGTAAATAACTGGTCTTTCATTTGATGTTGAGGTTAGCCGTTTGTGGTAGATAGACGGTTAGCCGTCTGGCTTCAAATGTCTATCTAGATGGGCTTTATTTCACTTAACTAAATTGGAGTGCATGTACGTATTGGTTCCCCCCCCAACTCTAAATGGGATTGCATAAGGAAGTTAAACAACAATTAAAACAAAAAAAATAACAGCTAAATTATCACCCTTGATGTATGTAGCTAAATGGTAAAATGAATTATATTTATCGAGTTTATATTTTAATGAATTTCAATAAATAACAACAAATGTTATTAGAAGACTTATCAAAAAGAACTATCTTAACAAATATTATTAATAAAAAAAAATAAATAAAAAATAAATCCATACGTTTCATAATTAAGTCCCCAGTCCAAGTTAGTTTTTTTAAAGATGCTTGTTGGTGCGGTAATTTTGACGAGAGATTCAATTGAGAATACAAAGTGTGTGAAATTAAGTAAACTAACCAGGCTTTGTAGTAATGTCTTCATCTGATGTCAGGTCAATCAAATCACATTCTGAATATGATCCTGAAACTCCAGAAAAACAATTACACATTATTATACAATATTTAATTAACACATAATGAGACCACAGTGAAATAATGTAATAATACTGTAAGACCATTCATAAAAGTCGATGGCTCTATATAAAAAAAAAAATTTGATGTAGAGATAACGGCCTTTTCTTTAATAGAAATTGTTTATGTAACTAAAATGTCTCAACAGATATTGTATACTATCAATCAAGCCCTTTTATATGCTAAACTACTCAATATGATTTAATTTAATTTTTAATTACCAAGTAATTAGTTAGCTACTGATACTATTATAACCTCCTTCATAAAAATAAAACAGAAAAATTCAGGCTTTATGGCGATGTCAAGAGAATGACTGAGGATCATAAGCCAAACAGACTTCTTAAGGAAATCCCGTCAGGCAAGAGTAAGACCAAAAAAGAGATGGCAAGCCATTCTGGATGAAGAAATGAAAGCAAAATGCTTAGAGGATAGGAGGGTGGTAGGCTGGGAATTGGTTTATGGCACGTACATGTTGTAATAAAAAATTGTTGGAGTTATATTATTGTTCTTTTAATTAATACATTTTAATAATGTATAAATATTACCACACATCAGATATTAAAATTATTTAAGAGGCCAAGGAAATAGTGGGAGAAAGGAATAGAAGCAGTGGTACAGTTGCTTTGGGTTCTGGAATTGTATTACCCCTTCATGTATTTGTATGAACCCTGCTTCATGGTAAATTGGGATTCAGCAGCCTAGACATAGAGGTGACTGTTCAAGCGAGAAATTGAAAGAATAAGCAGTTCTCAGTGACTACAACACTGAGAACATTCCCGAGCACTGATCATCAACCAAAAGCAGTAAGAGCTATATTTAAAAGAGATGACCTTTAAGAAATCAATATTGTGTACATCTGCATCTTTGGAGGCACCAGAGAAGAATCATCTTCATTTCCTTGATCCCAGGATAGGGCAGAATTCGTCTTCCAACTTTACTAGTCCCGGGCTCTATATTCCACTTTATAACATTCTCAATATTAGCTATGTTGAAGGATGTATATATACATAACAATGTTTGAAAATTATTATATTGATAACATTATCATTTCCCATCAAAATGGTAGTACCTTCTGTGGATTCTTCTTCTTGCTGTCTAAGAACTCTCTTTACAGTCCTCTACTTCATCTTCACGATGCCACTTTCTTCTCTAACATCATCATTCTAAAAGTCTTCATTGTCATAGCTAAACAATTCTTGCAAAATTTTCTCAACATTTTTCAACAATTTTCTCGGGGATTGGTATGATCCAATACTTTTTTGACATTTTTGAAAAAAAACAAAAAAAAAAACAGCGTAACACTGAAAAAAAAAAATTCTGTTTACTGAAAAATTTTTATGTATTATAATATTCAACCATAATCATTTTTTTCTCCCAACTTTGTGGAATAAAACCCAAATCACAAGTTCATTTCAAGCAGGATTCTACAATCAAGCACAAAGGCAAGAACAGAAACAGGAGTATTTTTTTAAAAAATATTCAGTCATTGTCTGCAAAATGTTGCCTAATCGGGCCCGATGAGTCTACGAGATAATTATGACATCCATCCAAACACGATAGCAGATTACATTAAACTGATCCCCAACCACTAGTGGCATTAGAAGAGCTGAAGCTACTTGAAAGGGCAAGAGGCACGTGTGAAACTAAATAAGGGAGCTGACCCTAACAGATCAGTTGCGCCCAATGGAGCATTAAAAAGTAAATATGTATATTTGTATAAAAAACAAAAATATCTTACCATTTAAATTTGAATCATCATTTGGCCTTAACTTTTCACCTGTAACCAGTACATTTATATTGCCTGATTTTATAACCAATACAAATTTGGCTAAAGGATGTGTCTACAGGTAATAAATAATTACAACGGTAATAAATTGTGACACTCATTATTTATCCAAGAGGACCCAACTGTCTGCAGGCATTACTTGTTACTGCAAAAATATATTTCTTTTAAATGTCTAAATAAATTGTTAGTTGGAAGAGTTGATCTCTTTATGTAGCCTTTTTTAGATTTTTTTAATTTAGATTAAGTGCTTTACAAATGTCCACCAAGCATGGCAACATTGGGGTACCTTTCTTGCATGTTATATATTTTGTTACCCTTACACAGTGTGGTGTTGTTGGCTAATTCACATTAGTAAACCGGTTATGAATATTAAGGCGTAACTTAATACGGTGTTTTGACATAGATACTTCTTTAAAATTAGAACAGTGGGCCGTTCTCAAAAAATTGTATGATTGACACTTGATATCAGCCACCAATTTATATTTAGATAGTTGACCTGAAAATAATGTAAATCATATTTTCTTACCATCTTCATCACAAAGCGGATCTCTCAGATTAATATGTGAATCATTTTTTTTCTGCCAATTTTTATTATCTGGAAGCAATAAATGTACATTTTAAAAACCATATACAGTTAACAATTATTTTATTTCTACATAATTGAGAGACCGCTTTTTACAATTAATTGAATTAAAATTTTCAGTACTAGCTATTTTGTCTCTTAAAATTCACATTCCATAAATAAACAATATATAATTTTGTAATGAATAATATTTAAATATTTTTTGATAAATTATGTCTTTGGATAGCTAAATACTGTAGTCATAAAAAAACAAGCGACATATTCAAAATTAAGCAGGTCTCAACAGGCCGGTAGGGGGAAGGGAGCAGTTCCCGGAGGTACTGCAATACCGGGTCAACCCGCGACAGAGGTGGAGCAAGCCCCTAGCACTCCGTCATTTCCCAAAAATCAGTTTAATCTTCTGGACCCCCGATGGGAGTCGTACCAGAGATTAAGCTGATAAGAACAGATACTACACTTTCAATTTCCTAAATAAAGCCTTTCCCCACTAAAGTGCCCTCTCCGCAAATCTCAACTTGTAGAAGAGAAGAAGAGAAGTTCTCTATTAAAATCTCTCATACTGGCACAAACTTTTCATTATTATAACAGAGGAGAGAGAGTATGTTTTAACTGAAGTAGAATATTGGAAATGGGGTACATAAGAGGACGGAATCGGTGGGAAGAATGTAGGGCTAGAGGCATCTCTCTCCACACTACATCACTGGCAAACTCAGGTTAGACAGGCTTAATTTAAATTGGCAAGATTTTTTTACTAGGGTCATCTTCAGATCTTTAGAAAGAGTGCTAAATTTCATGATTTTTTTTTTTTACATTTTACACAAAAATTTCTTCCTCTGATTTGATTGTAATGATATTCTATGTATTGGTTTACTTTTTTTTGGTATCTTACTCAATAAGCAGCCAAAAACACAGACATAAAAATAAAGATAAATACTTCAATAATTTTTCATAATGGATCACTTACTTGGTTATTTACTTTTATTCTCTACAAACCTATATAAAGAATATATCTTGAGTAATCGTATTTCTTAATTTTAAAATCCGTTACGCACGGATGACCTGCGTGGCGGCAGCAGTAGAGCAGACAACTGAATGTCGAGGCTAGGAGTGAGCAGTGAAGTGTAGAGATGTAAGTGCAATTTTGAGAGAAAAAACAATACCTACATCAACTGATTATCCAGATAGATAAAATCATATTAATTATATGTATTGTTGTGATATTTATACATTGTGAGTTGGTGATATTACTTTTGATATAAACTCAAAATTAGCGGGTATAAATGAACGGTATACGACCTGTGGATCACAGTTCATGAATGTTTGAACACTATTCGTTGCATTATGTCTAATATTAGTAGTTATCAAATAAATAATATCAAGAATTAAATATAAATAATTTAATATTGCATTTGTTAACTTTAAAACAAGAAAAGTTAATAATATATGAGACAATGAGCATTGGAAAACCAAAGAGGTTAAAAGATCCAAGATGGCAACAGAGAGTATAAAAGCGAGGATCACCACAGGATCGTCCTAATTCAATTTGACCCGGCCACGAGGGACGCTACCAGGACCACGCTTGGCACACAGACGACAACGAGGCACGCATCATACGAGCAGGCTCAGCACAAAGAAGACATAGCTTATTAAAACTGACCAGTCAATATTATAGTAAGGTACATTGTAACTTTATTTTTTTTAACATTGTAAATTTATAACATACATGTAACTTATGAATCAATTTGTTATTAAACAAATTCTTCTTGCCAGAATTCTTTTTTATATCAACAGAACCTTTATAAAACCTCAGGTTAAATTTAAATATAAACAATTAAAAGATAAAAACATAATAGTATATTATTTATAGACTAATTTTAACAGAGAATTTTATTTTCATAAATTTTGCCAGCAAGGCATATTTCTGTTTACCTTATTATTATTATTAGGGCACAATGCCCAAAATAACCTATTTATGTAATTTCATTTCCTTACCTTTGTCACAAGTTGACTTCGTTTCATATGAAGAGTCCTCCTTTATCCATATTTGACAGTTAACAACAGCTTAAAACAACAAAATATTACACAAATGACTTAATAGAATCGCAGCACTATTTATGAATCAAAAACAGAAGCTATGATAGTGCCTTCAAACATGTAATAAAGGCAAATAATCTTAGACAATATGATAGAAAAAAAAATTACTGGACAATCTTCAAGACAGCGCCAGAAGCCCCTGGGAGAGCAGATCCTTGAGTTGTGGGCTATACCAGCATGGATGGCTCTGAAGGGTACTTCTCCTTGGGCAAAAAGGTCTTCATTCATCAATTATTGGCATGATTTAGTCCTTCAAGAGGGCAGGCACAACCGCTCCAAGAAGAAAAATGTTGTGGTTATCTGCTTGAGGAGCAAGGAACTTGATTTATCAGGTCGAGTCATAAGTAACTTCCGATGCAGTTAAGTAGAATCTATTGTTCGTATCTACCAGCTATGAGTTACCACGACAACAAGTTTTTGTTTTCACTATATAGACGAGGCTTCAGTCAGTCTTTTGTCAACTGTTTTGTGTGATACATGTTACGTTAAACTGTTTTTTTTAACCTCTGAAATGGAGAATCAAAAAGTACATATTCGTCATGTAATGCTTTGGGAATTTAAACAAGGCAATAGTGCTATGGTGACAGCTGAAAATATGGTGAATATGGCGAAGGACTAATTTAGAAATTAGGAAAAAGGACTGATCGGGCAGTTAGAAATTGGTTTATAAAATTCCGTTCTGGAGATACGACCTTAAAAAACGAACCGAGGGCGGGACCTCCTTCGGACTTCGAAAACCACTGTTGCAATATTGGAGCAATATCCACGTCAATCAACAAGAGGTATAGCAGAAAGGTTGAATACATCACAATCAACTGTTAACCGTCACCTGGAGAAATTCAGCAAGTTAGGAGTGTGGGTACCTCACAATTTCAGTGAACGGAATAAAGAAGATCGCATGTCAATTGCCACAAGTATGCTCTCACGGGTAAAAATTGAGCCTTTTTTAAACAGGATTGTAACAGGCGATGTAAAATGGGTTACCTATGACAATATAGTTCGCAAAAGACAGCGGCTTGATACGGATCAACCACCCCTACCAGATCCGACAGCAAACATCCACGGCAAAAAGATTTTATTGCGTGTATGGTGGGATTGTCAAGGAATAATTCACCACGAGTTGTTGAAGTCAAATTTAATGACTACAGTGGATAGATACGTTCAGCAGTTGGAAAGAGTGCAAGAGAAACTCCATGAAAAACAGAAGTTACTTATGACTCGACCTAATAGATGAGCAAGCGCTTAATTCGTTTGACAAGTGAAGCAATCAAGTTTAACGTGACGTAGAACTGCCTGAGTTTGGGTAAGGCATCCCAAAATATGAAAAGTTTTAGACAATTAGGGCTGCATTAATGAAACATGTAGATTTGGATAGTGGATCGATTAAGCAAACGCAGCACTGCACCACAGTTTAATTCATACATAGTCAACAATGTCAATGGCTTTTTTAATCACGGAAACGAGTATGATATTTCCTTAATGACATAAATGTAAAGTAAACACCTTAGCGATACCTTATCTAGGATGATTAGGCACAAGAATAAATTATTTGTCGAAGGGATGCTTCCTACAGCTAACTATAAGAATTAATAAGTCATGATTTCAGAAATAGCTATTACTTACACGTATTTTCAAATTCTTCTTTCACAGTAGAGTCTTCATCTTTTATTAATATCACATCATCTGAAAATTTGTGTAATAGGTTTTAAAATGATCTCTCTCTCTGTATACATATAAATTAGTATAGAATGTCCGTATAAATATATTGGAAACACATGTCCTGCCCTTGCTGACATCGGACTTGAATATTTTCTAATGAATACCATGTAATATCAAATACCAGCGGCAGAAATATCGAATGGCTCTGTATATAGACATAAGAAAAACTAAAATTATATATGTTCTATCTAAACAGGTAAGAGATATTATTACAAATATCTCATCCAATCCAAATTTTACATGCATTAATTTATTTTCTGTACAAATCATTTAATAGTATTCCCTATTTCAACCCCTTAAACCCTACCATTCATACCAAGGAATGGAGTAAGAATAACCCAGAATGGATGGGATCAGGGTAAAGACATGGGAAAATCAACAGCTTACGTGAGCAGGGTTGTTGGGGGTCTCTGAAGTGGATGTATAAATACATTAAATTATAACTTACCCTCCATTCCTGATGGTTGCATCAGCTCTTCCTATGCTGAATTCATTAGTCAAAAGAGTCAAAGTATGTGCACCTTAAATTATATTGTCTAAATTATTTGACAGGTCATGGAAATAGATACCATACAAGAAATGTTACTTTTTATAATAAAAAAGGATTTTATTTGCATAAATTATACGTACAAGTGTAAACACATAAAACAGAGGGAACAGTTCCTACGTTATTATTTTTTGAAAGCACATCATTGGGGTAGGTTCATATTTTAATTTTAAGCAGACAAAACCTTTTCAATATTTCTGTTAGTTTAGGAGTTAAAGAAGAATTTCCTGCCGATTCAAGAAATGTTCTATTAAATTAAAGTAAAAGATTATAAAAAAAATTAAAGTAAAAATAAAAACAGAGAAATGATAACAAAAGAATCATTGGTGCAGAAACTAAAAATTTCAAAGAAATTCAAACAGCTAAGTGGCACAAACAAGGATTGATAACACATGGAAACATTCACACACAAAAAAGGCACATAGGGCATAAAGCATAATTACAAGACTAAGTGGGATCCTGTTCCAAAACATGGAGCCGTAACATGTGTGATATTTAAGGCCTGGATTTTTATGCAAGAGCACATTGTTTTTTGCATCATTTTTTTAAATGGCATGAGAATATGTCTTCACGAATTCTAAATCTGTCAGTAAATTTTTATGTAGCATATTTTTGCATAATCAGCCAAATTTGTCTTTATCTTGTCTTATGTGTATAAATTGTCTTTTGCACCTATTTGGGCTTAAAATTCATATATTGCGCATATTTAAAATCATTTAATTTAATTTTTGTTCAAAAGGTGTTTTTTTTTTTTCAAAGGTTATATGTTCATTTTAAATAATCAACTATTACATATATAAATAAAAATTATTTTTGAATTTAAATAAAGTAAAAATAATATTAGATTGCACAATTGGTGTTGGCTTTGATGCAGGTACTAATGACTCTTTGTTTATACGGAAAGTACTGCCTGGAAAATTCTGAAAGAAGGAGGTCCCACCTCCCCAGAATCATTTTCCCCTTTAGTTTTAACTCATTTATAGAAGCAATACAGAACCATGCCAAAAACCCAGTCTTATTTTTGTTCAAAATTGAATGATTGTGTTGTGATGAAATGATTTTTCATTGGACAGGAAAGTTGTTTAGTATTGAGCGGACAAAACATCCCCCAGAGAAAGAAAATTCCAGCTGGTTCAACGTATAAAAAACAGGTTCCGTTTTTCATCACCCTGATTATGTCTCATTGCTATTCAATATTAAACATTCTAATTAAATCATTCATTGTTTAAGTAGATTAATTATTGTAATTAAATAAATTATTTCTTAAATAATATAATTATAGTATTCATTTTAGCAATACTTTTTAATGAAAATGTTAAGTTTTATGATGAAAACATTAATTTTGTTGAGTAATAAAATTTCTTTGTCATTATTGCTCACCTATTTATGGCTCAATATTAGACCATTATTACTTTTTTTCACCATTTGGCTGAATAATGTATAACATCATATTTTTATGCTTAATTTGACTGCATATTATTGTAATTTTACAGCATATTACCTGACATATTTTAATGTTTTTTGTTGCACATAAATCCGGGCCTTATGAATAAATGAATCAAAACATGATTTAACAGATACCGTTGATAATGAAGAATATTTTGAGGTATTCATGGTAATTGTTCCATAATGTTAATGTAAAATAAAAAAAAAAATTTAATTTAATTTGTTCAAAATAAAAATGTGTTAGTTAAAATTGGAGTTTATGGAGGAATGGCAAGTTCAATATTCAGATATGTTTAAAATATGTAGTGGGGATTTTCTGTCCTTTCAGAACAAATAATGCAAATAGATTTTTTTCTCTTTAAATTACATCATAAGATAAGATCAAAATGAGTCTGCCCAAGCTTTTCAGAGACAGGTTCCCCTCAAAAATTAGTACATATGAAAAATGTACTCCCTGTTCTTAGACATGAGCCACTACCAGAGGGAATGATAAACAGCAGACACGATCATATCATAATAACGAAAGCATGAGCAAGACAGGTCTCAAGCATGAGTGCCACTTGGTCTACATAGTCAATACGGAGAAACATGAAGGATCAAGGAGTGTCAGGTGACTTGGGGAAAAGTTGGCCTGCAATGCTTGGCATCTGAAACTGTAAAATTTCAAATATATACAATGCCAACTTCCTTGGTGTCACACTGGATAAGATACAAGTTTTCAGTGACTACAACATCCAGATAACAACAAAGTTCGTCATCTGGGATATCTTAACTTAGTCTATGAAGATGATCGGGGAGAGATTTGAGAGGAGAATAGAACACTGAAAAAGGAGTATCATCGATGTGCCTTATAACCAAGAAAAATAAAATATAGTAATACTGAAAATAAAGAAAGTCATGTGATTTTGACATTCTCCAATAACAAATGGAAGGAATTGAATTAAATGTAAGAACATATATATAAGATTTATTTATTATTATTTGCAAACACCGTTTAAAAAGTCCATTGTAATTCGGAGTGAATATAACGAAAGAAACTCGACCCCACTAGTGAAAAGTCATAAAAATGGAAACCAGAAGACATCCTAGGAAAGAAATATAAAAACATAACATCCATATGAACTCCTGTTCAGGGCAGGATACAATCGAGAACTACCCATTTTTAATTACAAAGGAATATGACACCACCCACTAAGTATTTGAACACAGAATCATTAAGATTATATAAGATTTTAAATAATGATATCACTGCAACAATTTTGAGCCGATGTATGTGAGATAACTATTGAGTTAATTACTATTAAGTGTAGGCCTAAATGTATATATGAGTTTAATTCTAGCTGCTTCTAAAGAGATCAAGCTTAAATGTACATGACGCATTAATGCTCAATCAATATCAATTTAATATTATACTTTCTAATCTATAACGGGAGTCATAGAATAGAAAGTATAATAAATAGATAAATAATGTAATGTTTAATACCTAATTATTTACGAAAATAATTAAAAATTATATACCGTATAGGTTTAAACGATCTTCTTAAAGAATTAGGTTACAACGATGTAATATTTTATTGTTAAATCAAATCATAATGAAATCCGAAGTCAACAATAATGTCAGATATGTTTAGCTAGATCTCTGTTTAGTAAATAGCCAAAGAGGTACATGGAAACTGGAGGTAGAATTAGGGACTAGAACAGTGTATGGGTGGAGTCATGCTTGCAACTGCTCATGCTCCCCGCTCAAAAGCTTTTCCCCGCTCAGACACGATGATGCATTGCGGTTTACAAATTGATGGGCGTCTCAAATCAGAACTGGAATAGAGCCTGTTTGAAATTTCACCAGTTGAAATCGCAACCGGCAAACGAGGCGACTGATTCGAAAAACTAATTAGCCTGGGGATAATTAGCTATACGTTTGAGTTTGTTTTAATTAAGTGGACTGTAATTAATTGAGTGTCTCGTTAGAGAAATGACAATATCAAATCTTAGACAAACACAGTAATGTAAAATTCCTACCTGTTGCGATGTGACGACAGCGTGTGAATCTCCCTTCTTGAACTTCGACAACCAAGAGATTCGGGCCCAAACTCCAGATTTATCTAAGTCCTGATTCATTCAATAGATGTCTGCATTTGATCTGAAAATGTCGCTTCTCCAAGACTTCGTAATAGTGAATTGAACGTGAACAAGGTTCGCGTTCTGACTTGTAATTGAATAATAATTCGTCTTTTAAACGGCACTGACCGAATTAACTTGAATGGCAACAGTTAGACTGTGTTAATGACAAAATAAGAGATAATGGCGTTGAGAATACGCTTGAAAAACAGTGTAAAAAAGGACAACTGTTGAAGACAAAGAAAAGGACGCTAACGTGTACATGAAGTGACCAGTCGAGAGTCAAAAGTGGGGGGAAAACTCTGATCGAGCCGGCTGGCAGCGCCAGCGTCTGTGATTCACTGAAATACCTAATGGTTTCGGGTAATTACTGATTGAATAGCAAATTCAAATTAAATGAAATTAATTTTACGCAAATGGCGTAAACAGAGCCTCTTAGAGAATGCCGAGAAACTGATGCTACAAATCTTTCACGAAATTTAAGCAACTAAAGATCAAATACTGGAACTACTATCAGCCCCCAACTTCTTCATACTACGACGAATAAATAAATAAATAGAATTTATCCTTTTCTAAGAACTCTCAGTAGAGCAATCTGTAAAACATGATAACAAACTTCCTCAGGGATTTTTTTCCATTATAAACGCTGGTCATATTTTACTGTAAGGTTAGTGCTTGCCGTTGAGAAATTTGCCTGAACTTATAACCGAAGTCATGTGTCGGGTCACCTACCCTTAGATACCGAGTGTGATTTCGTGGTCATTCCAAGACCACATAAACTACCTACAATACCTACCATATCTCTTCTCCTGAACATAGTGCACTGTCGGGGCACACCTTCTAAGATCTTATCGAGTCAAATCAATACGAATGAAGCTGCCCGCCGACGAGGCCGCCTGCGAAGATCACAGGTCCACCCATTTTATCTCTTTCTCGGTGCTCGCCGGACAGCGGCCGGGTCGTGGAGATCCGACGTCCTCCCCCCTTGGGGCGATCCAACACATGACTTCGGTTATAAGTTGAGGCAAATTTCTCAACAGCAAGCACTAACCTTACAGTAAAATATGACCAGCGTTTATAATGGGAAAAATTCCCTGAAGAGGTTTGCTATCATGGTTTACAGTTTACTCTACTGAGAGTTTTTAGAGGAATGCTGGAGTTATTACATAGATTTCATCTGATATATTATCTTTCATATACGATATTATAAACCTCCATACTTCTTGTCTTCCAAGATGGTTCTCATTCTTAACACCGTCTTCTGAATTTCCCACCAAAAAATTGCTTCTGTTCGTCTCAAGATTAAATTTGTCTCATGTCCCCATTGGTTGAGAACTTCTGTATATTCGGACTTGTAGCAGGACATATTATTGTTGCTGGCCGTAATGGATCACGTGACCAGTCTGGGGCAAATCAGCGCAGGATCTTGAGCGCGGGCAATCAGTCCAATATTGGTTGAGAGTATCAAAACCTTTTATACCTCTGAACAAATATTTCCATCCACATCCTATTTTTCTTCATATAAAGAGACGTCTTTGGAATTGAAGTAGATGGTTAACACCTTTTAAAATGATTAACTTCTACAAAATATAAGGAGTTCTAAGGTGTTGAAATTTACTGGATTAAAAAAAAAATGTTTGATTAATAAGTTATCCTCTTTTACTTGTTTATAGGATCGCCATTATGTTTCCACTCTTTGAGACATAATTGTCAAATACTATGTTTGTAGGGCATGCAAGGAAATTGAAATCTACTTTCTCTTCTGCCGCATCTGTTCTAAAAGTTTGCCAATAACTATAATTTGCCTTATAATTTAAACAAATAAATTGAACATTGCTTTAATCTTAACCCACAACTAGCAATTAAAGAACACGACACTATGCTGTCACATAATTTCCTTGCATCTTTTCAAGCTACTACATTTTGTTTTCTTTATTAGGTTTTCTTGTTCAGTATATTTTGTTGTATTCTATCCAATGTAGCTATAAAGAATTTAAATTGGGGCCTCATTCCTTTTCTTTAATACTTTTCATCTAATCATGTTCATTCAAATGTATGTTAATGTAACTAAAATGAGGCGACCGTCCCGGTAGCCTAGAGGTTAGCATGGTGACTGCGGAGACCCGTATTCGATTCTCTCCCAACTCCCCAAGGATGTTTTCTTTGTCAATTATATTTTACGGGCTAACTCATCATCACGATGACGAATAAGCTATGAAGAAGTAGTGAATCCGTTTGAGAAAACGGCAATTAACCTTGAGAAGTAACGCCTGATGCCAAACATGCTAGTGACTCATTTATGATTTTCAATTTGTTTCTATCCATCATCCTAATATTGGTTAATACATTTTGTCATGACAATCGTTCCATGACGGCGTTACTATCTGACTCCATTTATGATAGGTATGTGCCCCGACAATGCACTATGTTCAAGAGAAGAGGTACAGAGGTTTCATAAAGAATTAGTCAATTTTTCAGAGTTCGAGCTGAAACCAAGCAAGCGTCACGAGTAAAGCACACAGGAGAGTCGCGAGAGAGACTAACAGGGCCAGTAGCCCTGCCTTAAGTACCCTCTTTACTTCCTGCTGGGAGGCGGGAAGGGTCTGATCCGGCGGCGGTTCATACGCACACCTGGGGCGAGGAACGTGACCGGTAGTGAGACACGTGACCGCTACCTCCTTACCCGACCCGGGGACAAGCCATGGAGCCCTGGAGGTAGAGAGGCCCCCTAAAGGGTTGTTAAGTTTATGACTGTTTATGACTGCCAGCTGGTGACCCTTTCATGTTTATGACTGCCAGCTGGTGACCCTTTCTCGAGTGAATTAGTTGGCTTCCGCCTTTTATTGCTTAACACTTTTACAATGATTTACATTTGTTTATAATACATTTAGTTTATGTTATTTTACTTTTGCTTACAATATATATGCAATAGAGTATAGCGTGATTTATCTTATGTAGTTAGGAGTCGCTACACACTGGTATATACTTTAAAATATTAAGAGTTCTTAGAACATACTGGGTGGAATATCTAGGCACAAGTGTGGTCTGGGGCTAAAGCTGAGACATATATATGTATAAGAAAAGGATAAGATTCTGGGAAGTAGGGAGGTCTTGGAGGGATGTTGTTGCTTACTTAAAAATAACAGGAACCATCAGTGACTTCCATGAAGTCACGAAACAGGTATACAGTTATGATGAAGCCCCTTCTACTTGTTCTTAGCATTATAAAACTGTCGATGAAGTAGATTATATACCAATATAATTAACATTGATCTTAAAAAAAACAATCCGATATTTATTTGTTATTAATCGGGAATCGGTATGAACTTCTGCATAGTACTCAAAACGGACATAAGAAAAAATAATTTTTTTGATTGTTATTGGGCAACATTACAATATAGTTTGTAGTTTGTTTGTTAATAGTTTTATTATAAATATTTTCTATTTCACGATCTTGTTTACTCTATTTGGGCTAGTTGGAGCAACAACGACAAACAAAAAACGCTGATATGTCCTTCTTGATGCTTATATGATCTTACATGTTTACTAATTGCTACAAAGAAAACGTTTTTGTTTAGCATCAACTCCATATCATCTCCAAAATTCTCAAATTAGGAACATTCGTAATTCAGAGATACTTATTCTCTTTAATGGCGGGAAAATCCAATAAAATGACAACAAATAAACAATTTCGGGCAAAAATATGTCATTGAAACTAAATATAGCATCAAAATAGGCTTTATAATTAAATGGGATTATTTGACGTCATATATATTTATTTATGTGTACAGCGCTGTACATATCTAAGATATGGAAAATCAATCAGCGGGCTATCAGACCAAGTAGATTGCCACAGGTTGCATCGCTTAGTTCTTCCGAAGTATACTGGTTGGTATCGCACCCGGCTTCATCCTCAAAATAACGGCTAGCCATCCGAAGAGATCCCAGGAGAAACTGGAGTCATCGCTGTGCCTCGCAGGAGCCTTTTCGGTGTTTATCATCTAAGACCAACAAGCAAGTCAGTAATCTGTTTATCTGTTTATCGATTGAAGCCCCATATCAGAGAGCTAGGAGCTACAATCGATACCGGCTGTCATCTGACAAGGGCCTTTCATCACCAATTCACTATACAGATATTTCCCCGACTAAAGATAAACATTTTATTTTATTTATTGTTAATGAAAAATTTATTTATTTTTTGCTATTATGGGGAATATATTTGTTTGTTTTTCCTGACAGTGACTGTTCTTATTGGTTGAGAGCATCAACACCTTTTATGCCTCTGAACAGAGGTTTCCATCCACAACCTATTTTATTTTTATATAAAAAGACCTCTTTGGTCTCAAAGTGGATGGTTACCACCTTTTAAAATCACTAGCTCCTACAAAATATAAGGAGTTCTAAGGTGTTGAAATTTACTAAATTTTTTAAAAAAATAATTGTTTCATTAATAAATTGTCCTCTTTTACTTGTTTATAGGATCGCCATTATTTTTCCACTCATAGTAGAGACATAATTGTAAAATATCATACTATGTTTGTAGGGCATGCAAGGAAATTGAAATCTCCTACCCCCTTCTGATGCATCTGTTCTGAAGTCAATAACTTCAATATATTGTCGGTATAGGGGGAACAATTGTCGGAGGTCAACAATTGTCGGAAAAGGTGGATTGTGACCATGTTCCATGTAGGCGTTAATATCTGACTCCATTTATTGATAGGGATGTGTCCCGACAAGACACTGTGTTCAGGATGAGGTTCAGAGGTTCATAAAGAATAAGACCAGTTTTCAGAGTTCGGGCGAGAGATCGGCAGCGTAATAGGTACAAGTCGTCAGAGGTCTGCTAGAGGCTGTGAGGCAAAGTGCCGTCGTAGAGGTGTGGCATAGCGAGAGTAGATATGCGGAAGGCTGAGTGGGCTTACTCCCAGGGCCCGGGACCCTGGTCGTATCGCGTCTGTGAGACTTGGGCTGTGGAGACTAAGAAACAGAGTGTAGAGTGAGCCTACCAGGGCCAAGTGGCCCTGGTGTAAAGTGACAAGTCGTGCGGCTATGGAGACTAAGAAACAGAGTGAAGAGTGAGGGCGGAAACTTACTGATATAAGTACCCGTGCCCCTCCCTGCCGGGAGGCGGAGCCTGTGTGCAGGTGGTCTGTTTTATTATCCTGTTGGTCCAAAAGGGTGTGTTTTATGATGTAACACCTACCAAGTTACGTGACTAAGCTGTTCCTAGCATGATTTTATGACGCCGGGAACGTGACTGAAGGTCTATTCTAAGGGGCAGATGTGCTTGCCCTTGGTTTTATTGCCGTACCCTCGACCCTCTGTTACTTGTTTTTATCTCTGCCGATCCCTCTATGATTTATTACCAGAAGTTACACAGATTTGCATTTCTATTATAATACATTATGAACCAGAGCATAGGGTAATTTACATATGTGATTGGCAATCGCTACAATATAATTATTAAATTATTGCTGCAGTTGATTATTACATAGAATTAACTACAATTTCATTTTCCTTGAGGATAATAAAGTTATTGATGATATTACACTTAGGACTTATCTTTATTGATTAATATGCAGATAACCTTCCATTGACTTATAATTTAAACAAATAAATTCAACGTTGTTTTAATTTTAACCCACAAGAAGCAATTAAACCATACGGCACTATTTTGTCACATAATGCCCTTGCATCTTTTCAAGCTACTACATTTTGTTTTCTTCTATCCTGATTGAGCTATCCAGAATTTTAATTGGGGTCCTGTTCCTTTTCTTTAATACTTTTCGTCCAATCATATTCATTCAAATGTATAGTTATGTAACGGAAATCATATGACATTCGCCACCTTAACTGCGGAGACCCGGATTCAATTCTCTCCCAGCTTCCCTAAGTATTTGTTCTTTGGGAACTGATATGTTCTGGGTTAACTCATCCTCACGAGGACGAATAAGTAGCTACGTGAATGAAGAAGTAGTGAATCCGTTTAAGAAAACCGAAATTAAGGTTGAGAAATAACGACTGAATGACTGAAACATGCTAGTGACTCATATATGATTTTTAAGTTATTTCTATCGTTCATCCTAAAATTGGTTTGTCAGAAAGGAAAAAAAGAAAAAAAAAAGGTCAAGGGTGCGAACAAAAGAGGCCACCCTCCCTCTCTGGAGACGTATTTGCCGTTTGCGGAAGGAAACCCCTGGGATAAATATCTACTTCCTTCAAGACCAACTAGTAAAATGCCTGGAAGAATGGGTCACCTGTTTTAAAGATAAAAGCATGTGATCTTAACTGATGGTTTAATGGTTTGATGGTTTAGGTTGCCTATATTGATTTTAAAGCGGATGTCAATCAGTCAGAGATGTGAAATAAATATGCCACTCCGAAAATATCCATTGACTCCGGAATATAAATGAACCCAGTCTAAGGGAATAGAAGTCTCTTCGGTTGTTAATCGTTCGTGGTCGTCTTGTATGTATCCCATAAAAGCAGGAGTTCCACAGGGCAGCGTCCTGGGTCCCATCCTCTATAATCTATACACCGCCGATGTCCCCTCTACCCCCAATACCTTCTTAGCCACATTTTCAGATGACACTGCAGTCTTGTCATCCCACTCAGACCCCGTTATATCATCCCATAATCTTCAAAACACCTCGATGAGATCGAACATTGGTGCAACCAATGGCGGATTAAAGTTAATGAAGCAAAATGTTCCCACGTTACCTTCACCCTCGGTCGCAAGTCTGGTCCACTAGTTTTCTTTTATTTCCATTCCTCCGAGTACTACTTAGGCTTCCGTATCGACAAACGACTGACCTGGAACCCACGACGAGGCTAAAAAGAGAAGAACTAAACAGACGCTTTGGACAACTGTACAGACTACTTCAAAGGACATCCCATCTCTCAATAGAAAATAAATTACTAATCTACAAATTTATACTTAAGCCAATCTGGACATACGGAATAGAGCTATGGGGGACAGCAAACAACTCGAATATCAAGCGTATTCAATCCTTTCAATTAAAAGTCCTGAGAACAATAGTAAATGCCCCTTATTAAGTCAGCAACAAAACCCTTCATAATGATCTGAATATACCCTACATTCTTGAACTCATCCCTTCCGAGTTCATAAAATTCCATAGTAACCGCCCTAATCCCGTAGCCAGCATTGCACTGCACCGCTAATCCCTATAACCTCCTCGGAGACTAAAAGAGGAGTGGCCCCGTGACCTGCTATAAAATGTCTTGTATGGATCACTATTGCTCATAGGTAGTAGGTCATCGTCAGCAGAAAGTTCAGATGCCTGCTTCAAGAATTTAGAAGGCGTTGACTCTACTTTTTTCAGAAGTAGATAACATGTTGGGCTAGTAAAATTATTAAATTATTGCTGCAGTTTATTATTACATAGAATCAACTACGAATTGCATTTTCCTTGAGACTAATAAAGTTATTGATGATATTACACTCAGGACTTATCGTTATTGATTAATATGCAGATACCCTTTTATTGATAAAAACGAAATTCTCTTGTGATTGGACAGAGTGTTGTATACGTATTGGTAACTCCATGTGTTAAATAGGATTTTTATCTATGTTGAGGCCTTATGGCGGGCATAATAAATAACAAATCCCAGTCTTTGTCTTTAATCGACATTAGTTCTTTCCATCAACATAATATTACTGTACCGTATTCTGGATAGATTTCTATAAGATATAACTAGACTTCTAAAAGATAAGTGCCTATAAGATATATGAGCCAATCTACAGACGTTCACGCACAACTTGCTGTTTTACTGAAAAAAAATAAAATAAACGCAATAGGGCTCACCTATCAGCAAATTTATATAAATTAAAAATTAACATTAAAATTCGAATTTTTAAAAGCAGTCCTGATAAGTCACTGATTTGCATAATGACGTCTAATTAAGGGCAGTACTACATACCAATATGGTTAAATAGATATATAATCACTACGAGATATGTAAATGAGGAGCTCGTACATATATACTCATCATAGAGAATGGCATGTCACATTATAGTTGGGAATCCGTGCAGTCACTCACAATTATCGTTGAAGTAAGTACTCTTTTTCACACTTTTATAAATCAATGGAACATGCGAAATGTGTAGGTACAAAATGTTTCTATAATAATGGTTGTAACCCAGGGTTTGATATAAAGTTTTAGAAGGATAAGTGGCCTCATTTTTTTCTAATCTATACAAGTTTAACTTACACATTTTGTAATTGAGAAGTTAGTTAAGTGTGATGTACTGCGCAATTTAAGGGTATTGCTGATGTTACTAGAGTAACTTCCCATTATACTTTTAGTAAATAATACGAACAAAATGTCGTCGATGAAATAGATCATTTATGATTATAATTAACGTTGATCTTAAAACAATCAATCCGATATTTAGTTGTTATTAATGTGGAATCGGTATGAACTTCTGCATAGTACTCAAAACGGACATAACAAAAAATAATTTTTGTGGGACAATTATTATTGGGAAACATTACAATATAGTTTGTTAGTTCATAGTTTTATTATAAATATTTTCTATTTCACTCTCTTGTATACTCTATTGAGGGCTATTTGGAGCTACAACGACAAACAAAAAACACTGCTATGTCCTTTAATACATCTAATTGCCACATATATTACTTTTTTGTTTAGTACCAACTGCATAACTATCTGCGAAACTGTGAACATTCGTAATTCAGAGATACTTATTCTCTTTAATGGCGGGAAAATCCAGTAAAATGACAACAAATAAACGATTTCGGGCAACAATATGTCATTGAAACTAAATATAACATCAAATTAGCCTTTGTCATCATAAATGTGATTATTTGCCGTCCTATATTTTTATTTATGCGCATAGCGTATCTAAGATATGGAAAATCAATAATCGTTTTTATGTTTCAATGACATAAATTGTTCGTGTCTCTATAATAATATTGTTTATTTACTGCTAAAGTAATACAATCCACGTCTGATATCCTCAAGCTCTGACAATTATACAATGAAACAAACATTAAATAGTTAAACATTTAAGATATTATAATATGAATGAACACCTAATATAAAATTATGAATACAAGCTGGTTCGATTATTATTGATGTCATATACAAATAAATTAAGAAAAAAATATAAACCAATATGAACAAGTGGTGTCATTCAAAACTAAATATACCAACTATTCAAATGTAACACCTCAATAATCGTTTTCATTATCATCACCATATTTAAGTAAATGGTTATGAATTATAATTAAATAAAAAACAAAAAATTTGCGGAAAAATGAATTTTGAATTATCTATCCCATTATCAATAAGAATCTGCATGCAATATTTAGTTATTGTTTGTCTTAAATTAATTTTTTTTTTGTTTGTTTTGTATTGTGTTTTTAAAAAAAAAGAAATGGAAAAGTTGGAATAGCATATCGCAAATGCTTGTTGTATCAAGATATACATAATTAATTAAATATGGTATGAATGAAAACATTTATCACAATTAATTATTGCCCAATGAGGCAGATTGTAATTTTATCATCATAAAGTTGTTGTAATACAAGATAATACATAATTATCTAGAATCATAGGTTTACCTCGGTCAGAAATTGGGGCTGTATTCGTTTTCATTTTTGTTATTCTTAAGGGAATTATGTACAAGAAAAAAGAATGTTTTTTCATTTCATATCAATAAATTTACTAATGGTGTTTATTTATTATCCAAAATGAGAATAGGAATTTTATATAATAGAGTATTTAATAGAAAACAGTCTCATCATATCATAACAATGTGTTGTTTTTTTTATTCATCGAGCCGTTTCACACATGAAAAGTGATTTGTGTATTAGTTCAAGAAATGGATTTCATCAACATTGAAGGTTCCGGTGCAAATGAATTTGATTAATTGAAGTCGAAGCCTTTCTTAAAATACATACGCTTATTTGTGCTTTGGATTAGGTACTGTCTTGGGGTGTCGCTAGTTCAAAGTCTGCTTCCGAAACCAAAACCAAAACCGAAACCAAAAGTGACTTATCTATTCATCTCACATATTTTCATATATATTCACCAGATATTTCAGCTTTTGATTCAATTGAGTACGATTATTGTGAGAATTTTTATTATAGAATACCATGTGAACCGTTCGAACATTTCTGTCACGAACAATTCGTTGTTGGCCCTTTTGGAAAACTAACTGATTTAACTAAACTACTTACCATAGTTAAACCGTCATCATTATAATTACACTCCCTTTACCAATGTGAAGTGCGAGGGTGTAAGGGTGTCCCAGAGAATTAATGCAAGATTTGATTTAAACAGAAAGCACAGTTTTTAGTATTTTTGTTGTTACTTTTTTTAATGAATTATAGAGTAAATAGGATAGGGTTATTTATGAAATGAAACATCGGGCAAATGGCCTCCACAACTTTGCTGTCACATACGCACTATTTTGTCGAAATTTTCCATGACCATTTGACATAAATGGGGTTGAATTTCGTTGATGCAGCGTTGAATTTCCTTTGACTTCAAATAACCCCATAAAAAGAAATCTAAAGGTGTTAAATCACACGATCTAGGGGGCCAATTCTGATCACTGAAACACGACCTGGAAATTTCTCATGCAGTATTTGAATTGTTTCATGGGCTGTATGGCATGTGGCACCATCTTGTTGAAACCACATATTGGCCACATCAATATCATCCAATTTCGGCACAAAGAACTGTGTTTACGACGCCGAATTGATGTTCCTCGATTTTCAACAACACTCTCACGCACTGCTTAGATATCGACATTTCAACAGCTTGTTTTTGGACGACCAGTATGTTTAGTGTCTCCAACTGATCCAGTCTCCCTAAATTTTTCAATTAATCTCTTCACAGTTGATGAAGTCAAAACACTATTCCGACCATATTTTGTATGAAATTTTTGAACTAAGGCGGTTAAACTCTCATTACTTTTGAGATAATGTTCAACAATAAAGACAGGTTGTTCTATCGTGTAACGCTCCATTTTTACTAACCCTAAACTGTCAGCTGTCAAATTGTTTTTTTTAGGGTTGCCAGCACTTAACTGCACAAATGGCGGCAAATTCAAATCTTGCCTTAATTCTGGGACACCCTTCATTAGGGCTTTAGAAAAGTGGTTATTAAGCTATTGAATGCCGGTCATAAAAGAGCGCGATATCTATTTTACATTGAATCTTAATAATTGGTAAGTGGTAACAATTAGGTACATCGCCCAACCATAGAACAATTCTTTAAGACTCCCACATTATATGAAACGTAGCTACGCTTCAGTAAATATAATAGGTGTGCATTTATGCAAAGATTCCAGATGTGTCAATCAATCTGTAACTATTAAATAAAGGGGTTTAAACAAAAAAAAAATAATAACTAGTCAAGGAAATAATTAAAACCAGTTGAACCAAAAAGAGAAGTACGAAAAAGAGAGCTCCTTGTGGAGCTCGAGTTTTAAAAGGGATTTATTCTGTCTATTTGAATAAACGAAATCGTGATAAGTGGCTATCAGTAAAAAATAAAGAAAAGTAATTAGGTAAATTACTGGTAATAAGTTTAAAGAAGAGTTTCTATTGCCTAACGCGATCAAATTCCCACACGAGTTATTCCAGTGTAACTTACGAATGCGAAATGGTGTCAGTCACTATAGCGATTTGTGGTAGAGGTGACTGGTATTTCCTGAAAGTGGGAAGGAGAAATAAAAATACAAAAATAAACAAAGGTTAGTTGTTTGAAACATTGACTATCGGTGAATTGAACTCATATAACACAATAGAAATATAGAAGAAGATGGATGAACGTTTTAGCTTTTGACTTCCTCGACAAGGCGGTTATCGGTGGTAAATAACAGGCTGACATGTTTAAAAGAGCTACGATGAAAAAAGAGTCAGTACTTAAAAATAATGGTAGCATAATGGACCAGGCTAATTGCTTCGCGGCCTTCCTGATAATTATTAATTAAGTGTGGATTAAATCCACTCGGACGTTAGATCCGAAATAAATAAGCAATAATTGTTATTGTATTACTATACAGAGGGGTCCAAAAAAAATTACAAAAAAATGTATCCACTGGTTAACAGTCCATAACTTGCAAACTAATTGACGGAGTTGTTTCGGTGAAAGTGTTGCTTTAAGTCCAACTTAAAGATATCAAAATTCGCCGAACACTTGAGCGACTCACTCCAGTTTCACGGGCACACTGTCTCACAGACTTCTGTGGTGAGCGACTGAATTGTTGTAACACAAGATGGGAGTTAAATGGACTTGTTACTGTTACAGGTCGTCCAGATCGTTGTTTGTGTACATCTTTAACACAGCCTTCGGCTTCAAATTTGTCTCGAATCGTTAAACGTGTCGGTGGCTCTGTTTGATACACATTTTGCCATTGCCGTTAAACCTCATTAATGTTTTCGTACTTAAAATACCACTTTAAAACAGACTTCCTTTCTCAAATGCAAGCCTTACGCCAGCCATGTTTACTCGAGTAACAAGGTACAACTAACAATAAAACACTAACTATCTGGCGACTGTCGTCTGACAAAACAAAACTACGCAATACAACGCTTGTATGGCGATTGCCGGAACTACAAACTATTACCAAAAATGAGACAACTCCGTCAATTAGTTTGCAAGTTATGGACTTTTAAACAGTGGATACATTTTTTTGGACCCCTCTGTATATATATATTTTTTTTTTTTAGATATGGATAAGAAAGTATTAGAAGTGGTGTTGAAGAAGTCCGTCAGAGACTCGAATATAGAACAGATAATCGATGTTGAAACTGAATCAGCCCTTCAAAAAGGAGAAAACTATACATCGCTTGTTTTGAGGCTGAAATTGACAGTAGTCTTGGGAAATGGAAGAATTGGTAAAAAAAATCTGATCATGAAGAAGGGTCACACAGGTGAAGGTGCTGAGCAAATAGAGAAGGATTCCAATTTTTTCGGACGCGAAGCTATGGTGAGATTTTTATTTATAACAAAAAATAATATAATCATGACGCATTTCTACAAAATTTTATTGGTGCAAAAGCGACACAATCGGGTAGGCACACATTATTTTTAAGTGCTGCTAAATGTCAAAACATAAAATAGAATAGATAACAATCTATCTATATTACTTTAAAGTCCCTTATTTGGCCTTGACATAAAATTATATTGGGGGAGATCAACACGTCGTTGCGGTTACTTAATTGTCTACTGATAATATAACACATAATGCCAACTTGGGTATCTAATTAAAAGAAGGATTAATAATATATACTGTTTGTTAATACAAATTCTTCTATATGAGTATTAAGTAACCTTTAAATCGACAACAATATTTGTTTACCATGTTGGAACCTGCATTTTTCTTTTGCTATTTTTTAAGTGGTAATGATTGGTGTAATTAAAGCATATGTTGAAATATAGCGTTGTAATACAACATTCAAAACATTAAATACTTCAAATCTATAGCCGGAAAATGTCTGTAAGAATAAATTTTAAACAGTTGTTTCTATACTGTATTTTTCTTCAGGGGGCTGTCAATATTTTACTGTTAAATATAAGAGAAACTACTGTTCCAAGAAGTCCAAATTTCGAGGGATATTATGTAAAGATATTGTTGTTAATAATACTTGAACTAATAATAACGAATAACTATAACGAATAACAATACTTGTTAGTAAGTAGAGTATCGTAATGTTTCCTGGCGACTTCAATTGTCCTCCTCACACACGGCCCAGAATGGGAACAATTCACACACTCCACTGACGGTGCGTATCTGTGAACATATCCCTGTGTGAATGACAATATGGTACAGAAAAATAAATCCAATTCTGGCTAACAAGAAATAAATAGTGGACCAAAAAGAGAAAAATCTAAGTTAACGTCTCACTAGTAGCGCACGCCTAATTGGTTTTCTTAACATATTTCGTTTTTATAGACATTTAGCAGCACTTCAATTGAGCAGCACAATCGAAACGTTCATTAAGGAAGCTTTAGTGACCGCTAACTACATATGATAAATTACCCTATACTCTATTGTATATATATTGTAAACAAATGTAAATAACATTACCAAAATATATATCATTGTAAATATGTTAAACAATAAAAAATGCGGGGAGCCAATTAGTTATATGAGCTGGGACATCAGCTGTCAGTAGCAGGTATATAGACCCAACCGTTGGCAGACCCTTCCAGGCCCTGTCAGGGAACAAAGGAAAGCCACATCATTGGCTACTACAATGACGATGCTTATTGGCTGCTGGCAAGGCCAGCTGGGTATTTAAGCCCGGAATTTTGGGTCCTGTATATTATTCTCCTGTCAACTACCGGCTCGTGGCTGCCCTGCCTGAAACTCTGAAACTTGACTGCTTCTTTATTAAAAACCTCTGCATCTCTTCTCTCCTCGCCTCGCTACGTTTTAGTCCGACGTTGTCAGACCCCACACCTTCCTAGTGGGAATCTCTACCTTCGTCTCGCTAAATCTAGCACCTCCTTGGGAGAGACCTCTCCCTAGTGGACAATGGTTGCCGTGGCCCTGCAAACTTACCAAGCAGTGTCTCCCGTGACAATTCAGTCTGCCTCTCTCCGGTTCACACTCGCCTTTGGGATCCGGACGGATTTCACCTACCCTCAGATACCGAGTGTGAATTCGTGGTCATTCCACGACCACACAAACTACCTACCTACCATCACTTGTCACCAGGGCTAGGGTAACCAGGCACCCCCTTCGTGACGACCCGACAGAACATTATGTATTCACCATTTGGCCACTTTTAAAATATTATCTTAAATATTGAAAGTTAGTTAATGAACCGAATATTTGGTAATAAAGCAAATTAAAATACTGAATAGAATTATAGATGTTAAAAGTCCTAATCACGTGAGTGTTTATCAACTACGAACTGTCTGGTTAACCGATAGCCATTTAATTCTTCATGTCTAATTTTGATCATTTCAACAGATGTATTTAGTCATGTTTAAAGAAATGGGATATTTAATGGACGAATTTGGTGACTACGAAGAGCCACTTTGGTGCAATTGCATTCACTATGATAGAATGAGCCGTGCCATAGTTCTCGAAGACTTAAAGGTAAGCTAGAACAAATGTAAAACTTATCAGATTAAATTTGGTAATTTATCCAATAGATATTTAATATGCTATTTATTTTATGTTTCGTAGGACAACGGATTCAGACTTGTGAAGCGACAGATGGGGTTGGACTTGGAGCATTCGCTATTGGTACTTCGGAGTTTAGGGCGGTTCCATGCCCTCACTAAGACTTTAGAAGAGCGGGGTGTATTCGCCAAAGAAAGTTTCAAACCTTACTTCTTCCTCTCAAACCCTGGATATATAATATCTCTTTTTTATGCCGGATTAAAAAGCTTTGGTACAGCTATAAAAAAATACTGGGGACCAGAATGGTAAATAATCCCATTTGAATTCCTACAAGTTTTGGCAATTATACATTAAATGATAAGGGTAAATTCTCCTACTATATCTTTGATGATTCCCGTAGGTAGCGACTGAAATCAATTTTTATCGACAATCAATATTGATTGCGCCACAACAGTAAAAATTAATACAATAAACTAAACTTCCCGTCAAAAAAATCGCAATACCTAGAAATATTCGAATTTCACGAGAACAGCTGGTTTTACATTTAAAAAAACACTCATAGATTTAAAACAATCCATTTGTCTTTTTTAAATTCATATAATGACATTTAATAAGAAGTATTGCCTCTTCTGGCTTTAATAACTGCTTCTATCCTTGTAGGCATACTCATAAAACGTTATTTAATAAAACCCTCCAATATCAGTCGTCTTTAGCATTTCAAGCGTAGTAGGAGGACGATCTCGCGACTGAACCTTCCTTTTAAGTTTGCCTCACACATGTTAGATTAGGTTAAGGTCTGGACTTCTTGCTGGCCACGCTAGGTTACGGATACCTGTTGTGTTCAGGTACTCGACATGTTGCCTTATGTAGCCGGGCATCGCCATACGTACGAAATAATTTAGCGCAAATGAAAGGCATTACATGATCTTGTAAAAACATCTCAACATACCTTAAAGCATTCAAGGCCCCTCCTTGGAATAGCACCAACTCGGTAAGTGCATCCCAAGAACCTTGGGAAATGTTGTCCCACTCCTCCAATATCAGTCGTCTTCAGCATTCCAAGCGTAGTAGGAGGATCCCGCGACCGAACCAAGTTCCAAGTTACAGTGACGTTGTGTTCAAGTGACAGTACCGTTCTCCAGGTCTTCTCCAGTCTACAGACTGATATTTTTCCATTCCTCTTCACTCACAGATTGGTCTTGCAAATCTTAGTTTCTGTCTACGATGCAGTAAGCAGGATCCCTATCACACATCCCTTCTCGAGGTAAGGCTTGACTTTTTCAGTCTTGCTTCGGTTGAATCTGAGATCCCCCTAATACCAGCAACCCTAATTTCTAAAAGCTGTTGGGTTGCGTTTCCAAATGGGATCAATGTGGACGTCCTGAAATTGGTCGTCTTGAGTGACTCCCGGTCCTTCTGAGCCTTTTTATGACCCTTGAAACTGTAGAGTAATGAAAACCAAGGCGATTTTCCTTCTTCGTGAAGAGTAATTATTCTTAATGCATCATGGTGGCTTAAACGACTCATTATCACACGAATAAAACACATAATAAAGAGTTAAGTTACGGAGCAGTCCACACGTCAAAAAAGACAGAAAGTGGAATTTAAAACATTTAATCCTTCGTTGACAAATAGTGACTAACAATGAAATGAATAATCCTAAATGTCTCTCATGTAACTAATCCTATTATTACAAATAAAATAAAACGCGGGGTTGTCTCCAAAACTAAATAATCTTGACATTTATAGGTGTTGCGATTTTTAAACGAGGAGTGTATATTATTAAACAGTATTTATTTTTAACACTACATAAGTATCCGACATTAATTTGAAACAAGGAAAAAATGGAGTCTCTGTGGGACAATTCTAATGAATAATAAGTGGGAAGCAGATTGGCCCCAGACGAAAATTGAAGTCGATCGCAGCCATTCTTCTAAGCTATTGTTTGTTGTCGCTCTTGTGTCGTTGATGTATTGAGGGCGATTCTAAAAGAACTACCTGACAAACCAGGGTGCCGAAGATTAATTGATAAAATATGAAAAGGTAGGTGGGTATTTTCTGGTCCAAGAAGAGGGTAGCTTCTATTTATTCGTGGTGAAGTAGTTGGCACAACACCTACAATTTGTGTTACAATTTATATACTTCATGAAACTTTTATTGATCGAGCTGAATAATAAACCAAAAACGCTAATGTAATAAAATATTAGTTTAGCATCCTGTATAATACATGTTCGTTCTATTTGTTCATTTGCACAGTTAACCCATTAATGATAATTTTTAAATGATTATAAACACACAAATAAGTTTATGAGTAAAAGCATTTTTGGTTGTATTGAAATATGTCGATTTTAAAAGATCCTTATAGTTTCGATTGGTAACAAAACATTGTATGTCATATTACAGCCGGGGTAGTCTAATGGTAAAAGTCGGATTTTGTGACTCGCAGAATTCCATCCTTCAAATGAAAACAAATTATTCAAAGCTTCAAATTCAGATAAAAAGAATAAATTATAACAGATGCAGTAATGGATATGACGTTCCTGTATTCTGTTCCAGGGCAAATGTAGCAGACAAGATGATCATGCCTCAAGAAAAATTTATAGAAAAAATTCTGTCTTCTATAAAACTTAGTGATGGTGATTTCACCTGCCTCAACCACGGGGACTGTTGGTCCAACAACATCATGTTCAAATACGATTGGCAGGATCGCCCTATCTCTTTAAGGTGAGTAATAAAATAAACTGTTAATATGATCTGTAGCGACCGCTAACTACATAAGTGTTAAATCACCATATACTCTGGTGCATATGTAATGTATTCTAATTAGATGTAAATCATTGTGAAAGTTTTAAGCAATAAATCATGCTCGGGATCGGCAGTCATAAAACTAAAAGGGTCGGCAGAGGGCAGCCATAAAACAGCCAGGTCTACCGGCCTAAAAGCCAGGTGAGCAATAAAGCCACCTGGCATGCCATAAAGAGTCGTAAACAGTACCTTAGGGGTCGAGGGGCACGTAATGGGTCGCAGGTGTGCGCATTTCCTCACTTGCATGCTTCTCCCACTAAGCAGGAACAGTATTTAATCCCGGGGCTGCTAGCCCGAAATCCCACTCAGTCTTTCCGCTTTCACACGGACGCTTTACGCCCGGGCCACTGGCCCGGGACTCAGTCTTCTACTCTCTATATCTCTTCATCCACAGTTACTCGGTGTCGCTTTACCCCAGGGCCACTTGGCCCTGGAAGTCAGTCTATTAGACTCCTCGTCACCCACTTTCTCCTCAGCGCCTCTGCGTCTGGTACCTTGCCTCTGCCGACTTGTACCTGTGATGTTGCCGGTCTCCCGCCCGTATATTGTCGGGACACATACCTATCATAAATGGAGTCAGATATTAAACGCCGACATGGAACAATGGTCCATGTTATAAACTACGACAATCCGCACTTGTCACCAGGGCTAGAGTGATTAGGCACTCCCCTAGTGGCAACCCGACAACTGGTGACCTCGACGTGATCGAGAAGCCCGACATGATCAATTAGGGTATTTGTGTCTGTTGGCTGGTCTGCTGTTTTTTCTGTGTTCTGCTGTGAAGTTCATCTTCATTGACACGAAGTTATATGGAGGAAGAAAACCTACTTCTAGAGAGTTAGAGTACTTGACAAGGAGAAAAAATAGCCAGTAGTTCACTGATATGGAGAACTTTGAGCATCAGAATGCTCCGTGTGTGATTCAATTATTACGTCTCACCAAGCACAAGAAATAGTCCAAGTAACAAATGCAAAACAGAAACAAAAATGATGTAGTTGTGATTTTGTGGATTGGAGGAAGTGTCCTGATAACATACTAAAAGTCCCCGAGGGTGGGTGGTGAGGGCTGCTTAAAAGTCCTTTGTTTTCTCTAATTTCACGCAAATAGTAATTTATTTTAAAAAATAAAGTTACACGAAATTGTCTATAGAAAGGTTCCTAACTTTTTACCGTTGATTCAACAAGAGACAGAGAGGGTTAAAAAACAGGAATTTTCACATTTTTTGTTAAAGCGGTTTATAAATGAGAGAAAAAAAAATTAATATTGAACAAACCAAAAGATTTTTAATAAATACACCAATACTAGTCAAGTGAAAAACGTTGCATACATATAACATAATCAGTAACTACTGCATAAACATGAGCGTGAATTAAGTATTTTGTTCACACACTGGTATCCTGTCTTCATCAAAGGAGGAGGAGAGTACGGCTTCTGTGTGAGAAGAAAGAGTACGGCTTCTGTGTGAGAAGAAAGAGTACGGCTTCTGTGTGAGAAGAAAGAGTACGGCTTCTGTGTGAGAAGAAAGAGTACGGCTTCTGTGTGAGAAGAAAGAGTACGGCTTCTGTGTGAGAAGAAAGAGTACGGCTTCTGTGTGAGAAGAAAGAGTACGGCTCTGGCATGTCGCCTTCTAGTTCATAGAGAACAGGCCGATGGTCGGAGGTGGTGAAATCTAAGGCGGAGCATCCGGTGACCCGGTGTGGCTGTTGTGTCAGGAGCAGGTCAGGCGTGGAGGTTCTGTCTGGGTTAGTGAAATGACGGAAGGTCGGCAATCCTGGGTGGATGACCGTAAATGGAGTTTTAGTGATGTAACGGCCTAGGGCGTTTGCGATAGTACTGCTCCACACAGTAGCAACGTTGCATACATATAACATAATCAGTAACTACTGCATAAACATGAGCGTGAATTAAGTATTTTGTTCACACACCTACCGGATGGATACAGGATACCTCCTGTCTTCATCAAAGATTCTTTATCTTCCTACCCGAAATCAATGTGCAATTCCACATATTCGTTGGTACGTGGCTCGGCACTCTGACACAGCCCTTTCCGAGAGATTAAGGCTCCAGACATCCATAAAAAGTTTGAGGTTTCCACCATCACAAAAGCCATAAGAAGATGACACATCAAGTTCTTCGACCCGATGAGGCACTGCCAGAATCCTCTCTTCACACATTGATAGCTAGAAATGAACTGGCTTTATTCTTACTACAGTGGGTATATACAGTTGTTTCAATCTTACTTAATAACTACAAAGGCTTTGTATCCTCTATCCTCTCAATTTTTAGAATATTGCTGATAGCTCCATCTAGTGGTGGTCAGTAGAAGCAGCGCGCCAAATTCAAATTAAAGAGAGTATACTTTCTTTACATATTTGAAGTATATTAAAGAATTATAAATAGTTCTGAGCGAATTGATATGCTATTATCACCATAAAACGTTACTAATGAATGTGGTATATAATTCATATTACCTTTTCACAGGTTTCTAGACTATCAATTGCCTCACTGCCATACACCATGCATGGATGTGTCCTACTTCATGCATCTGAGCGTAAGGCCTGAGATCCGTCGTCAGAAGTACGACGTTCTCCTCGACTGCTACTACAGATCTCTTGCAGGTAGTCTGAAGAAGTACGGCTACACAGGAGTCATACCAACTCTAAAAGAGATCGAAGATGTTATGGAACGTTTTTCCTTTTTTGGCTACAGCATGATAACATTCTTGTATCCCGCACTAACCTGCGAGTCCAAGGATGCTTTCGACCTGGAGAAGCTTTTAAGAACCAGAGGAGAGGAAGGATTCAACGAGGAAATTTACAAGGAGCCGGCATTAGTCAAGGGGATAGGAGCAGATCTTAAAATGTTCGCCCAGAAGCACTTGAAAAATTAAATTGTCAATAAAAGTTTTCAATAGAGAATTTATTTGTTCAGCTCATTCAAAATGAAATATAGATAGAGGTAGAATAAACAATATTAGAAAATATAAATTTATTTAGCTAAGAGTTCGAAAAAAGAGAGAGCAGGTGGTTGGTCCACCTTTGTACTTTCTATTGGTTAAATAAAGTGATCATCTAACCACCATAACATATTTTATTAACTAGTCTCAATACTTAATATCATATATCATTTTCCAATTGTTTTCTCTACGCAGCGGTTTGATCGATACTGTTCCTATACTTCCAATACAGGATCACTTTTCACAAGAAATTTTTTTTTTGCACATATACCTTTAGCAAGAGGCCAAAACCCTATTTCGATAGCATAAACGCGTTTCTATTTGAGTGTTTGTTAATGTTTCTGTTGATGGTTTCACAAAGCAATAATATATGCAATTCTTCTGGAATATGAATGCTTAAATAATCGGTGTTATTCGTTAATTTTTAAGAAAATTTCATTCATCTTCCTCCAGAAAAAATAGAATCCCACTTAGTACATTGATTTTATTCTTTTAGATTGGAACATTTTTTTTTAAGTTACGTACTTTAAGCCCTTCACAGTTAAATTGATTAATCCCAAGTATAAAATAAGAAGTTTCTCTTCGAATGGATCCCTTCCAAGGATGTACTCAGTTGTAGTAAGACGAAGCCAGGGAATCCCACTAAGAAGGTGTGGGTCTGACAACGCCGGACTAAAACATAACAATGGTAGCAATAAGGGTTTGCAGAGGTAATTAAATAAGAAACCCATCGTTCGAGCAGAGCAACGCAACCAGTGCAAAGAGAGAGAGAGAGAGAGAGAGAGAGAGAGAGAGAGAGAGAGAGAGAGAGAGAGAGAGAGAGAGAGAGAGAGAGAGAGAGAGAGAGAGAGAGAGAGAGAGAGAGAGAGAGAGAGAGAGAGAGAGAGAGAGAGAGAGAGAGAGAGAGAGAGAGAGAGAGAGAGAGAGAGAGAGAGAGAGAGAGAGAGAGAGAGAGAGAGAGAGAGCAGTGTTCACTTCAAGTGACTAAAAAAGCTCAAAATGTCTGCCTTATATAAGCAGGTCAGAGGCCGGGCTATGCCCACGCCCCTAGTGGGCTCCAGCCGTAACTTGATCGTGAACTAGTCCACTCTCTCTATACGGACGCCGAAGATTCATTGATAAAATATGAACCGTAGGTGGGAGTTTTCTGGTCCAAGAAGAGGGTAACTTCTTGTTGGTAGATGGGATCATATGTGTCCGCAAATTATTTAATTGTTTTAAAATTTCAAACATATAATACTTATATAACATTGTAGCGACCTCTAACTGCATAAGATAAACACCCTATACTCTATTGCATATATATTGTAAGCAAAAGTAAATTATAGACAAAATGTAAATAACATGAACAAATATAAATCATTGTAAATGTGTTAAGCAATAAAAGATGGGGGCCAAGAAAGTAACACGAGAAGGGTCACCAGCTGTCAGTCATAAACATGAATAACCCTTTTACAGCCTCTCCCCTCCAGGGGTCGGGTAATCAGGCGGCGGTCGCGGTTCATCACATGTGTGGAAACCCAACCGCCGGCCTAGGCCCTTGCAGCCCTCCCAGAGAGGGTACTTAAGCCAGGGCTCCTGGCCATGTTAATTAGTCTCTCGTGACCTTTACTCGTTGATGCTTGGTTTCCGCTTGAACTCTGAAAACTTGACTAATTCTTTATAAAAAACCACTGTACCTCTTCTCTTGAACATAGTGCATTGTCGGGGCACATACCTCATCAAAAATGGAGTCAGAAAGTAACGCCGTCATGAAACGATTGTCCAGGTTATAAACTCGAACAATCCGCCCTTGTCACCAGGGCTAGGGTGAACAGGCACCTCCCTAGTGACGTCCCGACAAACATAAATAAACTAGTTAAGCCCGACGTACCACTCAAATAAGAGTTTCATTGATCTTACCAATTACTACCTCTTGATATCTTAAGCTTTATTGAATTATGATACGCATTCTGTATTCTGGTCATTCCATTCAACAACCGCTTTATAGAAATGGCCACTAATAGGGAAAAAAACATCATCATACAATTAAGTGTTTTGGTTTTTTTTTGCACAGATCCCTTTAGAAATAGGGCAAAACCATATTTTTTAGCATAAACGTGTTTCTATTTGAGTGTTTGCAAATATTTCTGTTGACGGTTTCAAAAATCAATAATATATGCAATTTAAATACATGACCCACTCTCCTGGGCATTTAGAGCGCAGACCGACTCGATAAAATCAAATGGAATTATTAAAGTTGGTCACTTGTGGCCAATGTATAAAACAATAATATTACTTATCGTGGAGTAGGTCTACAACCATTCAGAGATAATTAAGACACTCGAACTGCATATCTAAGGCAAGGACATATTAGATTATTCCCTCCTTTGGACAGTCTTTCCTCCTACTCGGTCAAGGTAAGTAGTCTTTTCACTGCTACAGCCACAGTGTTGAAAAATTACAATAATCATAATATTCTACTAAACAAACTATTATTTGTTTCATTTCATAATCCTAAAGTACGCGTACGTGCAGGTGTTTCAATTCATTAATTTCCAATAATAACTCCACCTTCATTGACACATTACGAATTGATACGTAACAAATATCTTTGATATAATAACCAGTTTTTTTTAAAGATTTAATGGTTTTATTTTTTTCACCAATCTTTAAGAGCAATTTAAAAGCAGTAACGCAAAGACTTATTCGAAAATAATCCAGAAAATAAACTTTTGAGAGTCAACAGTCGTTATTGTTGTCCCAGCTTTTTTTATTTTTATTTTTATTTAAAGTAGTGTGTCAGTGACTGAGTGGCTTTAAAAAAAAAAAAATATGAGCTACGAAAGCGATTTTAATGAGTAATTCAAAGCCCACTAATTTTAATTAAAATCTTAACATGTATTTGCTGTTAAGGGGAATAAATATGAAGGTTTGATAAAAATTATTCTTTATTGAATGTCAAGTGCAATAATATCTATTCCTTCATAAAAGCCACGTGTATATTGTATAAGTATATTTTGATTATAATTCGACTTACCTCCTTAATCGACAGATACAATATGTGGTTAACCTGGACGTCGATATCTTACATATTACTTATTCTGATGGAAAATATATATTTTTTAACGAAAAAAAAATGTATAATTTATGACTTATATTGTTTGTTTTTTTTGTGGAGTTGCTATTATTATTATCGTCGGCAGGCGGAAGTGCGAAAAAGTTGTGACCACTCAGATGGCCCTGAACACATGGATGTATGCTTTTGATTTGTTTTCTTTCTAAGCATACTTAACTTCAGTCTCAAATCGTTAGATCAGATCGTTAGATTCCACTATACAAACCTCAACCTTAAACTCAAAAACGGAAAATAGTCATTACAACTTCTTGATGTGAACACTTGATTTATTTTTTTGAAACAAACGCCAGTATTAATTTATTTTACATAAGAGTGCTATTGACAACCCTTAGCTATAATTTTCCAATTAAATAGCAATATATTAGCATAAATAACGATATAAATAGTTGATATAGGTATTATAAAAGTTTTAAAAATGTCTTGATAAGTACATGCAATTTAACATGAGTGTCATTAATTACTTATCTGTTAATAAACAAATACATATTAAGCTGAGGTGAGTAATTGTTATTAGGTGAGTATAGTCCCGGGTATGTGAGTACTATTACTGGTGAGTACAAAATGACGAAACAATATCTTGAGAGATTCTCCTGCGATTTCACGCCTTATTAAAATGACTATAAAAAAAACAACTACTCTGTGTTTTTCATCAAACATTTTGAACAATGAAAATCGCTATTTCAACAAATAAAACTTGCATTAAACAAGCGATTTACAGTTATTATGCAGCAATTTTCAAGAGCTTTAAACTGACGTAAAAATATTGGACATTTGTTTATTTTTTTATCCCTTCGTTAGCTCATGCTACAATGCTCAATTTCTAAAATTGCATACATTATGTATTATGATTGATTTTAAAATATTTATGATTTTTTTGTTGAGCCGCTTCAGTCACTGACACACACTACTTAAAAAAAAAAAAAAAAGCTGGGGTAACAATAACGACTGTTGACTCTCAAAAGTTTATTTTCTGAAATATTTTCGAATAAGTCTTTGCGTTACTGCTTTTAAATTGCCCTTAAAGATTGGTGAAAAAAATAAATAAAAACATTAAATCTTAAAAAAAAAAACTGGTTATTATTTAAGAACTATAATGCACACATAGCAATATGTGGTATTGTTTCATATAACTTTTAAATATGAAAAAATATTGTTTAATATCCCCCCCCCTCGACCCCTGTGAGTAATTAGTTTTAAAAATTAATTATTATAAACAGAATTTTATATTTTTGTATGAGGCTTTCTCCTTGTACTGTATAGTATGCATTTTAAAGATTGCATGTCTTAAAAGCTGAAGTAATTGGATTGTTGTTAAAAAATTACACATTGTAAAGAGACTCGGTGATGGGACTCACCTTCGGGTAATTAAAGATGATTTTTTTTTTTTTTTAAATTTCAAAACCTCAAAAAATAATACAATGAACAAAAGAAATAATAAAATAATTGAGATACGAATTTCTCTTCTTCCTGCCATTCACAGATGCATTTGAAGGAGTGCATAAATATAATACATTTTGTATAGAGATGATTTTTTTTTTTTTTTTTTCAAAACCTCAAATACAATATACAAAAGAAAAATAACAAAATAATAATCGACTTACAAATTTCTCCTCTTCCTGCATTTAAATGCATTTGGAGGAGTGCTTAATACAATAAATTATTTGATGTTGTTAATAGTACTCAGTCTTATAGTCTCGTTGGTCTCGTGAGGCTACACAGCAAAACAAAATACTAAAACTGCATATAGAGATGATTTCTTCATTAGTTCTTTAAAAAAGCCTGGAGTCTGATGCTCCATACGAGGCGCAGAAGTACAAAAACAATAGCTCTGAAGTGGCTCAATGACATAATTAACTCCCACATCACATTGGTGTGTAATATCACGTCCAAGGGCGATCTCATTCCATTTGTGTCATTGACAGCCAATTTAAAATGATTGTCAGCTAGAAAACTTCATTCATCTTCACCCAGAAAAAATAGGATGTCTGTTATTCAGCTTATGCTTAGTTTTTTCATCTCAAAATATTTCTGCTTTGGATTGGTCAATTTTTTTTATGAATAAATATGTATTTTTTTTCAATTATAAATGTCAATATAGAGGATAGTAACCCATAATCCTTAATTCAATTAAAGGACTGTCGTTCCCAATGTTTACTTTCCATGGAATTAAATATGTTTATTCAGTGTCATTTGCGTTCTGGTGCAGCGAATTTATTAGTTTTCGATATTTTAATTTTTTCAATTTTAAGTTTAAAAATGCCTCTTCGTGCTGCGGATGTTGCACGTGGTGTGGCACTTATTGATGCTGGACGTTCCATTAGATATGCAGCTAATGCCATCGGAGTTGCCTATGAAACTCTACGAGACGCCGTCAGGCGTTTTCGAGAAACTGGGTCTTACTATAGAAGGGCCGGTTCTGGACGGCCTAGGGCAATAGAACCACAGGATGACCGGTTCCTTACTTTAAGAATTTTACGAAACCGGCACCTTACCGTTGTTCAAGCGATTCATCAGCTCCAAGAAGTTCGAGGTGTGCAAATTTCAGAACGCACTGCTCGGAGAAGATTAAATGAGTATGGACTAATGACTTTCTGCCCAGTAAGAGGACCAGAATTGACCAGAACTCACTGAGTTACACGGCTGGCTTTTGCTCGAGAACAAAGTCATTGGACTATGGACGAATGGTGTGCTGTACGCTTTACAGATGAATCTAGATTTGCTCTACGATCTCCACGAAACAATGAAAGGTATACAGCCTGTAATTTCACCCAGAGCCAACCTTTTCAACGTGGTTCCTTCATGGTGTGGGCTGGGATTTCAATGGAGTGCCGCACAGAATTGGTTTTTGTTCGTGGAGGGTCTTTGACGGCCACTCGCTATGTAGATGAGATTTTGGAACCTCATGTTTTGCCTATTTTCATCGAAATCAGTGATCATAAACTTTTAATGCACGTCCACATGTCGCTCGCATAGTACAGACGTTCCTTCATCGGCACAACATTGAGAGCTTAGCCTGGCCAGCACGTTCTCCAGATTTGAACCCTGTCAAGGATTTATGGGATAACCTCGAAGACGAATAAGAGGGCGTTCAGCACTTCCTGATACACTGCAGGACCTTGAAAGGGCTCTTCGGGAAGAATGGGCTAACCTCCAGCAAAGGGACATTTCCCGACTGGTGGAAAGTATGCCGAGGCGTCTTCAAGAAGTAATAAAGGCAAGAGGAGGAAATACGCGCTATTAAATGATCCTGTCATTAATTTCTTTCAGGATAAAAATGGTTATTTTTCAATTTTTTTTTCATGTTTCTTAGCAGTTCACATTTTGATTTTAAATTGTTAAACAAAGACTCATTTAATAAACGTTAAAAACCTTATTAAAGGTAAAAAAGATTTTATAAATTCAATAAATAATAAGTGTAATATACAATTACCATGTATTATATACAAATACAACTTTTTTACAAGAGGGTGGAATTTTTTGCCTGTCAGTGTATAATACTTATATAATAAATAAATAAACTATATCAGTTAAGTGCGCCGTACCACTTAATTAAGAGTTTCATCGATATTACCAATTACTACCTCTTGATTGATATCTTAAGCTTTATTGAATACACATTCTGTATTCTGGTCATTCAATTAAACAACCGCTTCATAGAAATGGAAAAAAAAAATCAGTATACAATTAAGTGTTTTGGTTTTCTTACTCTATTGACATCCCTTATGTGATTGCCGGAGCGTGTCAGCCAAACGTAGTAACAGCTATCAAAACAGGACGGAACGACGCCCGAAAGAGTCCCCCGCAACCATAAGAGCGAGATTAACAATGATTGAGATAAAATCATTCTCGATAAAACCCTCAGACGTTTTGCCAACCAAGAAAAAATCCTTACTACTCACATGCCTCAAGAGGAGGTAAAAAGAACGAAAATTCCTTGGTCATGGGGAAAGACGTGACTGAAGAAATAGAACCAGTCAAAGAGCCGTCCCTGGGGGACTCTGCAAGACCGATGCTGAGGGCAGGGTATATGAAATATTTCCAATCATTATAACAAAAATAGAAAACCTCAGAAAAATACGCTGCATAAACCATGTACAGCTCAGGATGGCCCTATAAACACTAGACAGTGCCCTAATGCCACAGATATCAAGAGTTTGAACAAACGAAAAACCATTGTGCCCAAAAAGTTTTCTGCGTGCTCTGGTTTAAAGAACACGACTTTAGCGAATGAACATCAAGTCATCTGTACGAACTGTGGAGGTCCCCACATGTCCTCTTACATGGTATGCCCAAACAGGGTGAAACCTCAAGCAGCAAGAAAGAGATGCCGCCAACAACAGGGAGAAATCAAACGACTATCGGAACACCGAGCTTTGCAGCGTGCACAGAAGCCACCGCTTCAATTCAATGTACACCTGACCCACCTAGCCTTCCAACTTGGCTCCCGATTCTCGAGACCATGATGTCCGGAGTAGCTCAATTGACCATCGAACGTCGTGGGTAAGGACAAAATACTTAACTTTAACGTCGATGGCCTAATGACTATATTAGAAGCGGATGTAATCATAGACATCTCCAACCCAGATACCGGAGTGCTCATGGACACGACAATCGCGAACTGTAGCGCAGGGCTTTTCAGCTGTGATCGAACGGGCTTGGGTGGAGTTCTGGTGGCTATACAACACGGCATTATATGAATGAAAGTGACTACATTTGGTGTCAAGCTCCACCACTTGACTGTGAAGATATACTTGTGGAAACCCATTTATCTCACCGCCTTGTAGATACCGAAGCCACCTCTCGAAGAGTTCTCAGCTCTTCGTAAGGGTGTCCTAAGAAAAACTGGACTGTCGGAGACTTGAATGCACGGCATCCGCTTTTTTACAATTCCACCGTCTACCCAACTAAGAGACAATTGGTTAAGGCACCCTTTACTGTCGTCTACCCCCAGAACATAACCTTCCACCACAGGAAAGACAGTCGAATGACCTCCAGCCTAGAGCTCCGACTCATAAAACCGCGGCTCAGGATAAATAATTGCGAGACCCTGGACCTAATAACGATCGACCACCTGCCAGTTCTGTATTTAATTGACGGTAGAGTTGTAATCCCCCGTCCTACGAAGCACGACTATAGTTGAACCCACTGGGAACTATATCGATCACAACTTTACCACCAATCGCACACGGTTCCTGTTCTCCACAATACGGAGGAAGTGGATCGGCAGGAAACTAGCTCGAACCAACCTCATCATGTTTGTCTCCTTCAAGCAGGTCAGGGGGATTCTTCGCCGAAGTCAGGGAAACAAAGCACCAGGGGATGATGGGGTGCGAACTATTTTGCTGAAACAGCTGCCGAGGAGAGGGATCACTCGACTCAACCTAACCTACCTGTGCAATAGACGTATCTGGTTGCGTTACCTCTCGACAGCGTGGAAACAAGCTATCTTGTTACCGCTGCGGATGCCCACAAAGGCAAACATCCAGCCCACTATCGCCCGATCAGTCTCCTCACTCACATGGGGAAGATTCTGGAAAGTATTATACTGAACTACCTGAAAGAGTTCTGTTCAAAAAATTCTATCATTCCGTAAGAGAAAGCTGGCTTTCAAGTTTATCCCGAGGTATCATCAGGAACACAGCAACTGCTATGACTGCATGGAGGCTTTTCACTCAGTTTCCGATGGGATACTATACCGACAAGTCTGTGACTGGGAATTTCCATAGCAGCTATATGCCATATTGGTTTCCTTCCTGGAGGACATACGGATGGAGGGAACGGGTGGGGACTGCCTCTCGAACCCCTCCCCTTTAATCTGTGGAGTGGTTTTGTCTGCGGTTCTTTATAACAGGCACACGTCTGACATTGTTGGGACAAACTACAATGAAGTTGCAGTAATCGCTTTCGCCAATGACATTGCGGTTTACAGCAGTAGCATGAGTGCAAACCTAGCTCCTACACAGGACGAGTCAGTTTTTGACGTAATTAGTGACAGATTGGGTAAGTTAAACATCAATGTGAACGCCAGGAAGACTGACTGCGTAATCTTTTCTCTACAAAAGAGGAAAAAAAGCCTTGCCAAAATCTTGTACAAGCGAGGATAAGAAAACTTATCTACTTTCTCAATGTACTATCTGGGTATAAACATGCATAGGCATCTTGCGATGGGATTGATGAATTCTTGTTAACTCGGTAGAATTCTATACTGGACATGATTGCTCGTGAAAATGAATTAGAAATTTCCATTAAAGCAGCGATTGCACTCATAAATGCTGACCTTCCTGTACTTTAAAAAAAACAGTACAATATGAGTTATATAAAAAAAAAAAAATGGCCACTCCTCTAGCCTTCCAAACAATTAACAAAAACATCAAGCTCTCAGAAAAAATTTCCACCCGCTTCACACCTGATAGTATGGTTAAGGGGGCTCATTGAATGGCTGGAGGAGATCTTTCTTAATAATAAGTTGAAGCCTGCAATCAGCTTATTGTTAAGAGAGGTAAATAGAATTGACCGATTCAGAGGTGTTGAACATAGTGACTCATTGTCAGTCGCATCCTTTTTGGACCCTCGCTCAGGATGTCTGGGTTTTCTGAGCAAGCCGAAGCTGATCGAACGAAATTGCTAGCGAAAAATTATTTAACTCTGAAATCATTTCAGGACATCATAGTGCAGAGGGCAAATTAGTGGCAGAAGAGAACATAGAAGACATCAACCCAAATAAAAATATTTGTAGCAGGATTACAAAAAAAACAAAAACAAATTGGCACTACCAAAAATGCGTTAGTTCTTAAATTAAAAAATAAATATCAATAATATATTAAAACGTTTAAGAAATAATTAATGATCTGTTAAATAAAATAAAAAAAAATTTTTGAGTAACAATTTATTGTTGATAAATAAGATAACTTGAGTAAAACTAAGTATTATAATCTTAAAATTAAATTATAAAAATTAAATTATTTGCAGTACGCTCTTAAGTGCTACGGGTTGGTGACTGTGATAAAGGCTGGGGACGTTAACAGGAAAGGGTTGCTCTAGCTGCTACCTGTTACTTTGTGTACCGGTAACATTCAAGAGAGTGGAGCAGGTTGCTACTGATTAGGTAATTTGTCACTGTTACACCATTACCGATACATCCCTGAATATGAGCAAGGCAAGATCTACATGCCAATTTTGAATTATTATACTTTTTACTAAATTTGATCAGTCCCAAGTTTTTGGCATTTTATGATCATTACAAAAAATGAACTAATGCCATTCTATTAATGGTTCTTTTTTTTCAGATATGGATAAGAATATATTAGAAGTGGTGTTGAGGAATTCTGTTAGAGACTCAAATATAGAACAGATAATTGATGTTGAAACTGAATCACCCCTCCCAAAAGGAGAGAACTATACATCAAATATTTTGAGGCTCAAAATGAAAGTAGTCTTGGGAAATGGCAGAATTGCAAAAAGAACCTTGATCATGAAGCAGGGTCACACTGGTGAAGCTTTTGACGGAATAGAAAAAGATTTTGATCTTTTTGGAAGTGAAGCTGCAGTAAGTCATGGTGAATCATTTATTATAACAAACATAAACATTTTTGTTTTATTCGATGCTTACCACTAACTGATTATTGTCATTTGTGCAGTACGAGGGCTGGTAGTGGGTCAATGTTTAGGTCTGGCACCATTTAGGCAAAGCAAGTTTCTAGGGAGATAGTTATCCACAAGTTGCCAACCTTTTCTAACACCCATGCCACTTATAGATAAATTTGACTCTAAATATTAAAATTACAAAAAAAAAGTAACATATTGTCTTGCAATAAGATACTACTTTGCATTAGTTTTGTGTATTTAACCCCTTAAATAGTGTTGAGAGGTACAAAAGATGTTGATGCTCTCGACTGAAAAGAATGATCAGTGTTCGGAAAAAAACAAATAAATATATTTCTCATAATATCAATAAATAAATCAAATAAAATGCCTATCTTCAAATGAGGTAATCTTCATATCTAGATCTAGATATGATAGATATTGTGGAAGAAGGGGCTAGTAAAATTACGTCGCCGAACTTCTGTCCCTTGCAAATTACCGGCTGTGAAATTCAGAAAAAAAGTACAAGAATGGATGCCTGCATTTTCCCAGAAAACCAACAAAAAACAAGATTGTTTACACAAAATATAATTGAGGAAAGATTATACAAAAAAAAAACTAAAATTATAAACTGGCAATACATATGTAATAATCGTATATATATAAACAAAAAAAAGTAATGTTAGTAACGGGGTTATTAATCTAAAAATAAAATGAAAGAAACATAGATAACAAAAATATAAATGTCTTTACGCTTTAGTATAAATAAAAATTAATTAAATCCTATATTTACTAAATTTAACAGTGTCAATCACCAAAAGTCAATAATATTCTATTCTTTGCAAGTGAAAGGATGATGTGAGCTGAATCTGGAGATAATTGGTGTGTGTACTATCAAAATAACCGCTTACCGGAGATCCCAAAGTGGAGAAGAAAAATTCTTCTCGATGTTCACTCTCCAAACAATGGGGAGCGTGGGTGGGTGGTGGATGTCCGGTGTACAGTCAGCGATGAAGAAGTAGGGTGAATCTGGGGTCAACATCAATCAACAAATTTCCAAGCGTCCTTCTTCGTTCACAACTTTCAGGGAACTGAGCCAGTAATTAGATGACGATCGGAGTTGATCCGCCATGCCAAAACAATTGCCGATCGCATTAGAGGTCACCTTATCACTTGCTTAGACGTAAACAACCTTAATTACTAATTATGCATATCAATACAACAAATAATACAATCTTGTCTTTTTTTTTTTCTTTTAACAAATAAAATAAAATTAATCGTTATAATTACGTGAGTGAAAAAAAATAATAAAAAAATAGTTGGGACCCAACATACCGCCCACCAAATTTGCGTAGAAAATTTCCAGGTAGATTAACACACTATGGAGGTAACAATGGAGCTAGGCGCGAAACGGAACGGGTATACTCGTTTGTAGAGGTTTTCACCTTTACTACCCTGACAATCCCGTCTTGTCCAGGAAAAACTTCTTTAATGCGCCCTACAGGCCAACTGAGGGGAGGTACATTAGGGTCAATAAGAAGCACAAGTGTGCCGATATTTACATTTGCCGATTCAGTAGTCCATTTACTACGCTGTTGTAGGCAATGTAAGTAGTCCCGTCGCCATTGTTTCCAAATATTGCCTATGCAGCGATGAATGAGATTCCATCTCGAGATTGGATGGCGCGATGGCTCGATTGACTCTGGTTCTGGCAGAGCAACTAGAGGGGCACCAATCAGGAAATGACCCGGCGTCAAGACATCCAAGTCTTCTGGTGATGATGACATAGGATGCATGGGTCGAGAATTCAAAATCGCTTCTATGCGATTTGCGATGGTGGAGAGTTCTTCAAATGTAAGGGGTTGGCAATCCATTACTCTCCTAAGGTGATACTTAAACGACTTCACACCAGCCTCCCACAAACCACCGAAATGAGGTGCGAATGGAGGGATAAAACTCCATTTCATTTCTCGATTGACGAAGTAGTTTTCGATGTCCTTTTTCAGGGAGTAGGTATTCCACCAGGAGTATAGCTCTTTTAAATGTCGTGACGCTCCTACAAAATTTGTTCCATTATCGGAGAATATTCTGCTGGGTAGTCCTCGTCGAGCTATAAATCTGTCTAAACAGGCTAAGAAGGCTACTGTTGTCAATTGCGACACGATCTCAATGTGCAACGCCTTTGTGCTCATGCACACAAATAAGCAGGCATACGCTTTGCCAAGGGCAGCCTTACGGCGAGAGGATTCACGGATTGAGAATGGACCAGCGAAATCAATCCCGACATTGATAAAGGGTCGGCCTTGCTCGAATCTTGACATTGGCAAATTTCCCATGTAAGGTGTATAAGGTCTTACTTTTAGGCGATGGCATTTCAAACATCGGTGAATTCGAGTGCGTATCAGACGTCTTGCTGAAATAATCCAATAATGATGACGTAGTATTGAATGGAGGAGCTGATGTCCTGCATGTAAATAAACAATATGGTAGTGGTCGACAAGTAGTTCCACAAAATGTGATTTAGAGGGTAACAACACGGGATGTTTAGCATCATAATTTATAGGGGCATTACTGAGGCGACCGCCCACCCTGTACACTCCACGAGAATCGATAAAAACGGATAATGATTTTAGCGATGTTATAAGAGAAGGTTTGGAGCTTACAGAGGGGAAATGATGTCTTTGAACTATTTTCACCAAGGTGTGAGTAGCTTGACGAAGTTCCTCTAAGCTTAATTGACCTTTTATCTTGGTTGAATGAGGGTGAGAATTTAAATTAATCGTTATAATTACGTGAGTGAAAAAAAATAATAAAAAAATAGTTGGGACCCAACAGATATAATCTATCTTCAAATTCAGATGAGGAAATATCTATACATTGAATTGCTGATGAAAATTTCTTGTTATTAATATAGCTGACAGCCGGTTTCACTTGTAGCTCCTACCTCTCTGGTTTAGACAATAGATAAACAGTTGGTTACATATGGTTACTCACCTGCTTATTAGTCCTCACAAATAAATACAAGAAAGGTAATAAATACTTGCGAAGTCTCCTGCCCCTCCTGGGATATCTTTGGACAGCGAGCAATTATTTTTGAAAATGAGGCAGGGTGTGACAATCAGTAAAAATGTAAACAACAAAGTGATGCAATCTGTGCAAATATCTGTATAGGACTGATTTCCTGCACTCGACACCATGTGCTGATTAGTTCTGGTCGTGTATATCCATAGCGGCCAGTATACCTGAACCAAAAAAGGCTCCATTGTTGTTCACAATATAAAATAATATGCTGCTACAATGGGATTATTTGAATAATTTTTCTTCCACTTCTCCCTTATTAATGTTGCGTGTGGAGGATCAGCTTCAGCCCATGACCCAGCCTGACTAGATCCTCTGAATTAGCTATACTATCCAATCTGTCCTGAACAACTGGCTTAATGAAGATACCGGGTGGGTACCCAGGTTTCACCAGAAGGGAACCAAACAGTCACAGGATCTCTACAATTAGGAATGTGGGTTTAGTGATACATCCTTACTAAGGAGTTGGAGAAATCAAGAGCTCACATAGGCAAAGATGCCATAAGACAGGTTTTGTCCGCGCCGTGATTGTGAAGAATTCCTAATACACTACCCCTTTTCCTTGAATTAAAATTATTTAACATGAAAACATAATTTTTTTCATTATATCATAACTCCTTTTTTAACAGGCAAAGAATCAAGTGCAGTAATATAAATTGCCTGTGTATTTCTTCTCATTATTTCAATCATTTTATTCCAAAAATGATCAATTTTTTTTTAACAGATGTATTCAGTTATTTTCAAAGAAATGGGATACCTGATGGAGGAATCGGAAGATTATGAAGGACCACTGTGGTGCAATTTCATTCACTACGATCGATGCAGCCGTTCCATAGTTTTAGAAGACTTAGGGGTAGGATAAACCATTTGTAATAATTAATCAATTACTAATAATTTTGTTGGTGATCTACATCTATATAAATACTCCTTGGTTTCTCTAAAATATTATTTATTCCAAAAATCTTTTTCGACATCTCTAAGCTGTGACCTTCAGTTACTAATTAATGGTCTAACATTTCAAAATCATGTAAACAAAGAGAGAGCTATAAAATAGTTATTAGCATAGCTGATCAGTCCTACGAACAACTTTTTTTTATAATCTTGTCATTTTGAAATTTTAGACCATCAATTAGTAAGTAATGATTATTGCTTAGAGCTGTCAAAAAATGTTTATAGCAGTAAATGAGGAGTTTTATTTAAATTTATACATAAGGTTTATTATTGTCAAGTAACTTTGGTTATTTCTGCTAATACCAAATGAGAATATTTTAAAATCTATTTTACTTTTTGCGTTTACCATGTTTTGCAGGCCAGCGGATTCAGACTTATCAAACGTCAGATTGGGTTGGACCTGGAGCATGCCCTACTGGTACTGAGGAATTTAGGGCGATTCCATGGCATGACTAAAACATTGGAGGGGCGAGGGTTAATCTCCAAGGATGGTTACAACACTTATGCTCTCATTTTGGATTCTAAATATACAAGATATATATTTTATGCTGGAGTGAAAAGCATAGGGCAGGCTATAAAAAAGTATTGGGGTTCTGAATGGTAAATATTACCTCATATTAAGTAATTATAACTATTTGAGATAAGTTAATAAGTGCTCTCACTTAAATTAAAGGATTGCTATGATGTCAACATTTCTATAATAGTTCTCTATATATTGGAATTTCAAAGGAACATTAAATCCCCAAAAAGTTCTTTTATTAAGTCGTTTCATAAATAAATTTAAAATTTTTCTAAAAATAATAAAAAAAAACTACCAACCAATAATAGCAATCTGTTATTTGATTGTAACAGTAAATGTGTAATAGTAAACAATCTCCTTATATTTTTCATTCTTTTTTTTTTTTTTTTAATTCTCAATTTATTGATAGTGTAACTATTTTTAACATGTGATATAGACAGTAGTGATTCACCATCAGATATTTTATATAAACATTGTTTTTTAATTATTTCATCCCTTACATGGTCCCATTAAGGGCTGAAAGGTAGGTTATTCTATAAGGAATCACCTAATTCTATTTGGAGATATAAAATAAATTTTTCATCATTCTTTTTTTTTTACGATGAAGCACTACATAATACATCACATGAGAGCCGTAATTTATTTTATTAAAAAAAAAAATAAACAAATAAAGAAGAAAATATAGTTGAATATATTTTCAGGGCAGATGTCGCTGACAAGTTGGTGATGCCAGAGGAAACTTTCATTGAAAAAATTGTGAATACTGCGAAAGTTCGACAAGAGGATTTCAACTGTCTGAACCATGGAGACTGTTGGTCCAATAACATGATGTTCAAATATAATTGGCAAGATCACCCCATTTCTCTAAGGTGAGTAATAACATAAATTAAAATTGTTTGTTATCTTATTTCAATATAATAAAATAAGCAAATAATAAAAAAAACTATATCTTTTACAATTAAACAAACACTGTATGAAGGACTTTAGATAGGTGACAAACAATTTATAATATGGGGTTAATAAAATAATTTGTTTGGTTGTTTATTTTACTTACATTTCTTAAGAAATTTTCTTAAAAAAAGAAATAAAGATGTTATTTTTAAAATAAAAATATTATAAATGTGACATGTAAATTTATAGACTAGAATGAAATACAAATATATAATAGAATAAAATATATATGCATATATGCAAAAATAGAATAAAACAAAACAATAGTTTAATTCGTTTCAAACATTTATACATTTTATTTCAATGACTTTCAAGAATAACGGCATTGGTTACTTAATTTTGAATTGAATATAATATGGCAAACTATTTTTTGAGATTTATGTATTGGGGCAATTAGTTATTCTTTTGAAGATTAATTTAACTATGAAATTAAATTTATAATTTTGTAAAATCTAAATTTTGGCAAATTTCACAGATTGAATCAGTAAAGTATGTTTTACAGGTTGTATTAAAAATAATAAATAATATATACTACATTTGTTTTTAGGTTTTTAGACTATCAGAACCCTCATTACCATTCGCCTTGTATGGATGTCACGTACTTTATGCACCTAAGCATACAGCCTGCCGTTCGCCGCCAGAACTACAAACTACTCCTTCAATGCTACCACGAATCTCTTGCAAGTAGTCTGAAGAAGTATGGTTACACAGGAACCATACCAACATTTGAAGAAATAGAAGAAGTTATGGACCGTTTTTCCTTTTTTGGGTACTGCATATTATCCTCTTTTTATCCCATGATGACCTGTGAGTCTAAGGATGCTATGGACTTGGATACTCTTTTAAACTCAAAAGGTGAAGAAGGCTTCAATGAAGAAATTTACAAGGAGCCAGGATTAGCTGAGAAGATAGGAGCAGATATTAAAGATTTTGTAAAGAAACACTTGTAAAATTAAAGAAGCTATAAAAACTACAGATATAGAATTTATTTCCCCAGTTTATGAAGCTGTCAAAAACTAATCATGGATAGAGGCAGAATGTAGTATTATAAAATATGAATTTAATTGTTTATGAGGTGAGATACAGAATTTTTATTAATGATGACCGATTGTGTATTCCAGCTAATCTATATTGTAAGTTTTAAACAATAAAATAAAATATTGTTATTTGTATTTTATTTATTTGTTGCTTAACTAACATTCCCCATCCCTAAAAAAAGTAGCTATAGAAAGATAAGAGAAATGTTATTGCTGGAAGCGAGGAGAGAGATTCTACTTTCAAAGGTGCTGTATGGCTGCCTTTCACATTTCTGCTTGTTTATGTGTTTTATGATAGGAGACTTAAATACAGTTCTGAGCAACTAAAATTTTAAAGTATATTCAACAACACCCTAGGCATCATTCGCTATTTAATAAAAGGAGATTTCAACGTGTAGCTAGAAATAGAGCAGGTCGTACTTACATATTTGCCTTTGCATATTTTTAAACTATTAAAATATAAAAGATCGGTGATGTCACAATATTAAGGAAGTACCTTACTGACAAATACACTCATAATAGTTTAACAAGGGGATTAATGAATGAATTAAACGGAGTTACAACAGATATGAGAAATTAATACCTTTCATTCCTAAAACCAAGAATAGTATATTGACTCCAGTCATATGTATTCAACCTTAAACAAATATTTGTCCTCTACTTGAGCAAGATTATGGCTTGTTGGCCAAGGCGGGCTTGAAGATGTCGAGCTACCGCTTCTAGTATCTGGACCGCTTGGAAGGAAACGGTACTATAAGCTCTCGTGACTCGCAGCAGTGCCGTCCTCAGTACCTGCGAGTCAGACCCTTATTGAGGTACGCCGACCACGACTGGGAGGCATATCTTAGGATTACCACGGCCTGGTAGAGGGTCCTTCAGACTGGGAGCCTGATTTCCCACAACGCGCCACCAATCCTGGCAATGTTGTTAATGTCATTCTGTTAGGTACCGAATGTGGGGTGAAAGGTTAATTTTGCTGCTGTACTCGGTACAGTAGGTGAACTCGGAGCTCACGCTTATGGACTTTCCTCCGATACCCAATCAAATAGTGTGGCCACGGTCTGACATTGTCTTCTTCAAAGCAATGATCACCATTCTGGACATGCACCACTCTTTCACCAAGGTAGCACAAACACAGGCTCACTCAGGACGACCTCAGCTCGGGAATCCACCGCAATTGTCGTCACCATATCATAGGATATACTACGGAGACCTCGTTATCGTTAAGGTTCGCGAGGATTTTGTTGAGTACCAGTTTCCAAAGGGCCCAGTACTGACTCTTAGAGACATCCTCGCTTCACGGAGGCCTCTACCTAGTATGATTATCCTCTGATAACCACCTTCCGTTGGTTCAGGTAGCTGGCCAGAAGTTCATAGAGGTTACCAGTTGTCTCTTGTTCCTACAACTATCTCATCACGAAGGGCCACCACATTATGTCGAAGGCATAAGACATGGCCAGGTCCGTAGATCGGTGGGGGAGGCTTACGTCCAAGACTTTTATTACGGAATCCCCTCGTTAGTCGTTTTCTGTGTTGTGCTTCCCTGAGGCTCCTTAGGGGAAGTCGCCTGGTGGTCTCAACTTCCGCTTTTTATATTTGTGGCTCTCTGCGGAACCTGCACGTCTTCTGCTGCTATGTGCAAGTGGCCTTCGAGTTCTCATATTCCTGGCAATTGGTGTCGTTAGGTGCGTTTCGGTAGTCCTTAACAACTATCCCGTGGCAACCAGCTAGCTTAGTCTTAGTAGTATCGATGACAGCAAACCTCACGGCTTGAGTGATCAGTCCTCTGATCAGGAGTCGTATCCATCATGGTAGAATCCATCCGGGACATCATGACCCACACCTTCTCTAGGAACTCTTCCTTGCTCCACGACTTGGGGACTCCTCCCAAAACCACTTTTTGCCTCCTCTTCTTTGCCATCCTTCCAGTGCGGCCAGGAGTGGTCGGACCACTACATCCGACATAATAACTTAAACGGTCATATTAACAATACTAGTCTTGATCTAATGTTCTGTCTTTATGAGGACATATATATTTATATATGTAGAAAGAGATAATATTGTATACAATTATGGTGAAGCGAGGGATATGCTTGGGGATTTGGATATAAATACAAAAAATGTTTGATATTATAGCCTAACGATAGGTATGGTTAAAGGTAACGCTAAATAGGCTAAATAGGGCATTAAGACCAATGATATTTTTATTATTCACTGTTTGACACATCAACACAATTTATGTGCTTGAGTATTATCTATGAACGTAGTTGAAATTATATGCTCTTCAGCATTGGGATTTCAAGAATTCCTTAGCGAATTATGTTCTCAATGTGGTCAATGTGGTTGTTAGACCTTTAGTTTTAAGTGGATATAACAAAAAAAAACTCGATCAGCAAAATAAGGACTTGAAAGGGCAAGATGATTTAATAATTGATGGTTGTAATTTCATCAAAGCTTTTAAAAAATATATATTGTTATTTGAATGCTAACTTAGAAATAATAATCCTCAACATTTTTTACTGTTAAATAACTTTCCAAAAAGCCAAGCTAAGAATTTTTGAAATATGCTAATGAAATAAATAAATTTAGAACTGTATTTGATAGTCGTTCCTCAGAATTAGCCATATATGCTAAAATGTTTGAAATATTTTTGAATGCCCATTTCATGTTGTCGTGAAAAGTGTTCCTAACAATCTGTAAATGGAGTTAAACGAGTTACAGTGCAACAATGAAACGGAACAAATTATTGCGCCCATATAAAAAATTAATTTTTACATTATTTATATTACATCCGAGAGATGTAACATTCATTGAACTTGAGATGTTTTGTACGAGTTTTAAGTACTATTGGGTCCACATATGTTTTTGAAACATTTTTTTCGAAGATGAAATCTACAAAGAGTTCATCACGTGCTTCATTAACTGATGCCAATTTAAAAAAAAAAAAAACCAGCTAAGATGTGCAACATGAAATATAAATATAGATTTACAGCAATTAAGTGAAAGAAAGGTTACAAAAATAACGCATTAATTAAGACTCGAGGCTTAATTATGTTTAATCATAGTTTAACAGTAAAGTTTTATTCATTTTGTATTCGTATTACATTTTTTTTGTATCTGTATTAACTAAAGTGCGGCCTATTGTAACGTTTGGGTCATCGTGAAAATACTTGGGTTGGCCAGGCCTGGTTTAAGCCACCCAAAGCGCTGTTGCCTAACAAAAGTTGTTTAAAAAAAAAAATGTTAAAAAACAGACTGGAAAATATTCCAAATGAAAATGTTATTATTCAGTGTTGGATCAATAGATCACGACGTCAAGAGCGTTGATAAATTAATTAAAACATTTGGACTAGATAGATAGCGTCAAGTTGCTAAGGACCTATTCCCACAGCTATGCTATTGCATAATTTTTTTTATGCCACCTCAAGTAGTTTACTTTAAGATCCAGAGTTCAGTAGCCCTGTCATTTTTAGGATGACATTGAAATTCTCGTTCATAAATCTTTATGTTCTTAACCGTGTGTTTGCCTGTCTTTCGGTAAACTTGTTAGACTCTGTTAAAACTAGAGACATGAAATTTCTGGATTAAAGGCCAAGTCACGATGGGAGTTACCTAAATTACGTAATGATTGTGGGGCAATTAACTGGTCTTTTTGACTGATAGTAGTCCAACTCTCTTGCAGGTAGTCATTGAAAATCTTTTAAAAAAAATTGTGGATAGGTAAAATGTTGAAAAAAAAAAATCTATTACAAATAGTATCGATTTAATATGCTATATCTATATAGCTTCTGATGAATTTATTTTTGCTCTAACGATGCTTAATAATGATGATTAAGTCTTAAATAGATCCTCAGCTGCGACTTGAGAAATCTTTTAACAGTATAAATTTTGTTGGGTAATAAAGTAATTGTCTTAGGACAACAACATATTCTATTAACTGAGCATAATACATAGCCCACTCTCATTTTCAAACCGTTTCTGAACATGGCAGGTGATGATATAGTTTATGTTGCTGTACATAGCAGGTGATGATTATAGTTTATGTTGCTGCACTTCTCTCGGATTCATGATACACTGATGACCCGGATATATCATTTGCTGATACTGAAACGTATGTAGCTTATTTGAGATTAATGTCGAATGAGCTGAAGGTGAGCCTCATCACCTAGTGAGTGTACGTGTATTGGACTTATTAACAACAATCTGAAAGTATTATATTTTATGCACTCCTTAATATGCATCTGCGAATGCAGCACGAGGAGACAACTGTAATTCCAAATTTATTTATTTATTTTTGTCATTGTATATATTATCAATAAAGAGGTTTTAAAATAAAAAAAAAAAAAAAAAATTACTGTCGAATATAAATTTCAGATTGGTTGTATAATTTTCATCAACACTATGGAAATATGCACTTACAGACCGAAATTATGGCTTAAAAATGTAAATGTATAAATATATGTTAAAGATTGTAATTTAAACGTATCACTCACAGACATTTAGGACATATTAACTGGCTTAAGTAAAGTTATTATAATTGGTCATTCGTGGGCAAAATTACAAACAATTTGATTACATAACTTGGAGTAGGTCTGCAATCATTCAGAGATAAATTACAGACTCAGGCTGCATTCGAAGGCAAGGACATTTTATATCATTCTCATTCAGACAGTCGTGTCTCCTACTCGGTCAAGTGAGTACGTCTTTTTATACATCATCCACATTGTTAGCACTCGTAATAATGTTTAAGCTCTTGAAATAATAATTGAACAATTTGATGTGTTTATAATAATCCGTGGATATAACTCGAACCTTTAAAATTGAAACTGTATAATTTCCTAAGAAGTTCAATGTAAAATTTATTAATATACTTTGAATTTGTAGTACCGTGTGTGAGTTTTTTTTTTTTATTATTCATATAATACTAAAAACACTATCTGGTTATGTTTGTATTCAATAAAATGTTTTTATCGAGTCGACAAAAACAAAATTACTCTATTAGAACATATCATAAATCATGCAACAATTAAGGGTTTCATGGATGTTCCTATAGTAACTCCACTTTGACACCTCAAGAAATGATGGTAAAAAAAACCATCTTTGACGCCCATTTATGCTCCGGAGCTACGGGTTTTACAATGTGGTCATTCTGATGACCTATCAATTGATTAATTAATGACCTTTTATTATTTTTTATTGGCTTGCTTTTTATATTAACACCAGCAGGTTGGAATCAGACCTCTAATAATCAAACAGGGAGTGTGAAAAATCTGTTGTGCATGGGTGAAAACATAAGGATTTCTGAATTTGAAAAAAAATAACATAAAAAATACATTGAAATATCGGCTTCTACTTGCTGAACTGCATCGTTGTCAGTGTATTAACTGAACAAACAATTTCAAAAGATTCTTCGGCGACATTGTTAAATAACTATAAAAAAAGTCCCGGTATTTTTCATCAAATACTTTTTGAACAGATTCATGAATTTTTTTGAAGAAAAAATGTTCATATGTTAAGTATTTAACTATACAACTTATAATATGAACTTGAATGACATTAAGTACGGAAATATATCTGATCCCTAAATTTTATTTTTTCAAAATAAATTTGGATTTTTTTTCATGTCTTCATGTTCAATATTTAACTAGAAGCGAAAAAAAAATCAAAAGTTGAAATCTTAAACATATTCTGAGCTGTAACAAGACAAAGATTTAAAACTAGCAATGCTTGACCGACTTTTTACAAGTTGGGTTTTTTTTTATATTGCCTTTCTTGTATTTTAAATAATAAATAAATCACTTCCTAGATATACCATAGCCAGGAAATAAAAAATATGGTAAGGAAACATTACACATTTAAGTGTTTGACCTGCTCTGATCGATAATTCCGACAGAGAGTTCAAACAAACAAACACATCCTTGATGAAATGGATTCATACTTATAATTTACTGTTAAAAAACAATCAAATTAATGATGTTGATGTTTTACTTATTATATATGATATATTTATATTAGACTGAGGCAATTACTGAACCATTCAAGATTATTGCCTTCCTTGACAGGGTTATGTACAATGCATAAAAGGTAAGTGTAAACTCTAATGAAGCTTAACTACGTTCGACGAAATGTGGGATTTTTTAATTTTATTCTGGAAAACTTTTTTAGTACATTAGTTAGAAAAAATGATCAATGGGTCTTGAAGTCCTAGTGTCTTAGCTCCGAAGCTATTTAAGATGAATGTTATTCAAGATGATTATTATTTTTCTAGCAATATTTTGAAGAAATGTTCGGTTTGTATTGCATACTTCCTTTTCCATTGCGAATTCTCGGGGTACATTTCCATTTTCCTTATCATTCCCGAGCTTGACTCCGTGAAGTCCCCTTTTTGGTGTGGTCCTTGATCAAACTGAATCCTGGAAAGACTAAATATTTCCCCACTATACTAAATGTCACCCTCATATAGTCCTCTGCTTATTCGTTTCTGCCACTACCACTCGTGTCAAATGGGCCATTTCGTTGTCTCCTCTATTGTTTCCATAACATCATTTTGACTATAGTCGTGGCCTCTGAAGATCTCCAGGTTATGTTGCTCATTGTTTGTGAAGTTTATACTCAGGATCCCCAGGTGCTGCAGTACCGTATCATCTTTCGTTCACTGGTTCATAAGATTCAAACCCACAAACGAGGCTAAAAAGACAAGAACTAAACAGACGCTTTGGACAACTGTACAGATTACTTCAAAGGACACCCCATCTCTCGATAGAAAACAAATTACTAATTTACAAAGTTATACTTAAGGACATACGGAATAGAGCTATGGGGGACAGCAAACAAGTTGAACATCAATCGTATCCAATCCTTTCAATCGAAAGCCCTGAGAACAATAGTAAATGCCCTTTATTAAAAATGTAACAAAACCCTTCATGACGATCTTAATATACCCTACATTCTCGGACTCATCCCTTCCAAATTCATGAAATTCCATAGTAACCTATCCAACCACCCTAATCCCCTAGCACAGTCATTACATTGCACCACTCATCCCTATAATCCTCCTCGGAGACCAAAACGGCAGTGGCCTCGTGACCTGCTATAAATACGTAACAGTGGGAGTCCTATTAATGGCCAGCTTCTCCAATCATGTCCTGAGTGTATGTGGCTCTCGCGCTCTAGGTCAGCCTCCGCTGGCTCGTATCCGGTGACGTGGCTGACGGAGGAGCGTGCGGGACTTCCCAAGACTCTGCTTCCTCTTTCTCATGTGAGGGATGTGACAACCATGTGGATTTGGGAGGTCTCTGGGCTATTTGTAAATACTGTATGAATGAGCGAGTGAATGAAAATTGTAAATATGGTATGAATAAAAACATTTAACACAATTACTTATTGCCCAGTGAGGAAGATTGTAATCTTATCATATTAAAGCTGTTTTAAAATTAAAATATTGTCGTTCCCTAAATTTTGTCTTCAGGTCAGTCCCAACATTTTGATTACTATTACGAAAAATTAACTAATGTTGTTCTAATAATGGTATTTTTCGATTTTTTCAGAAATGGATAAGGAAGTTCTGGAAGTAGTGCTGAAAAAATCGATTAGGGACATCAGTATCGAGCAGATAATCGGCGTCGAAGCTGAATCAGCCCTCCCAAAAGGAGAGAACTATACTTCGAATATTTTGAGGCTCAAATTCAAAGTGGTCTTTGGAAATGGAAGGACTGCGAATAGAACCTTGATCATGAAGAAAGGAAACACCGGTGAAGCTGCTGACCAACTAGAAAAGGATTTGGATCTTTTTGGATGTGAAGCTGCGGTTAGTGATACCGAACCATTTATTAAAACATAAAATGTATTTTTTTTTATAATACAAGCCTACTCTTACCTGACACTTGGGAAAAATGTGGGCTGATGGTGTGGTAACGTTTTCACTTTGGTACTATTAAGGTACAAAATGCCTGGGCAAAGCCTCTATTTTTTTGTAACAACAATCCATACTCTCGGGATGTTTTTATATTTGACGATGATGTTGATGGCCAGACCGTGTTGATGGCCGTTTAACAGCCAATCTGTCAAATACTATGGTTGCTACTATCAGCACGAACCCATGATAATGATGGCAAAATTCGTTTCGGATAATAAATAATAAATAATAATAATAATAAATAAAGCTGTGAAGAGACAGAAAGTGTTCTATTTATAAATATATACACATTCCACACCGGCAATACCATCACTGGTTAAGTCCTTTATAAACCGAAATCCTCATTCTCTATTTCTTTTCTTGTTACAAATAAGTTTTTACTTTTACAGAGAGTCATAAAAGTAAGGGGCTGTTTATTAATACAGTCCATTTTTTAGCTTCACCAGATATTTCCCATTTATAATATTTAATGTTTACAATTAGTTGTGTATTGTTAGTGATGTGTGTAAATTGTCGTTTATCTTGCCTGTTTTAAGTAAAGTTTGTCGCTAGATCGTATACTAAACGCTTTGGACAACTGTACAGACTACTTCATACGACATCCCATCTCTCTATATGAAATAAATTACTAATCTACAAACTTATACCTAAGCCAATCTGGACATACGGACTGGAGCTATGGGGGACAGCAAAAAGTCGAACCTCAAGCGCATCCAATCCTTTTAATCAAAAGTCCTGAGAACAATAGTAAATGCCCCTTCTTACGTCAGGAACAAAACCCTTTATAACGATCTCAATATACCTTACATTCTCGAACTCATCCCTTCCAAGTTCATGAAATTCCATAGTAACTTATCCAACCACCCTAATCCCCTAGCACAGTCATTGCTCTGCACCACTCATCCCTATAACCCTCCTCGGAGACTAAAGCGTCAGTGGGCTTGTGACCTCTATAAATGCGTAGCAGTGGGACTATCTACCTGAGGTCTCTATTCCGGCTTGAGTAAATATTCGCCATTTCTGGAAGTCTAAATGTCTTTAATTATCGAACGCATATCGTGCGTAGAAATTTCCGTAGCCTGTTATCTCGTGATAACTTGCCTCCTGAGGTCTCTCTATCGTGGGTGGGGTAATTCACAGACAAAGAGGGTGGTGAAGCATTTCTCCTTCTTAATACATTTATTTGAATTAAAATTATTTAAGATGGACTATATATTTCTTTTTGGCAGATAAAAAGTTATTAACAATAATATGCATTATCTGTGTTATATCCCCATAATTATTTAAAGTTTACTTATTTTAACAGATGTATTCAGTTATATTCAAAGAAATGGAATACCTGATGGAGGAATCGGAAGATTATGAAGAACCACTTTGGTGCAACTTCATCCACTATGACCGGCGCAGTCGTTCCATACTTCTTGAAGACTTAAAGGTAGGCTAAAGCTAATTCAAGTGATTAATAAAGTACCAATTGTTTATAAACAGTAACTAAAAAAAATGTTCATCATGTTTTGCAGTGCAGTGGATTCAGACTTGTCAAACGTCAGATTGGGCTGGACCTGGATCATGCCCTACTGGTACTGAGGAATTTAGGGCGATTTCATGCCATGGCTAAAACATTGGAAGGGCGAGGTTTAATCTCCAAAGATGGTTACAAGCCTTATTGTTTCGTTATAGATTCTGAATATACAAGATGTTTATTTCATGCTGGAGTAAAAAGCTTAGGAATGGGTATAAAGAAATTTTGGGGATCTGAATGGTAAATATATCCTCATATTAAGTAATTAATTAATTGTGCAGTATCAATCAATTAAGGGCTTTGTTGAAGAATAATATAATAATTAAATAAATCATATATGAAATGGGTTTGTAAAAATAATGAACATGTTTCTAAATATACCAAAAACAAATTGCGAACTATAATCTGTTACATTATAATCTATTTGATTATAAAAAATCTTCTAAGTTTCATTAGCATTCATAAAGCGTCTTCCAATAGGGACTTTGACAGTTAATAGTGGCCATATTATTGAAGCTGCATCTGTCAAATTGGCTGTTATTTATTCAGTCTGTTTTACAAAATCACCATGGACGGATATAGCGTTCAAGAACATGTGGAAATGATAAAATTGTTTTATCAATATGGGTGTTATGTTCGGGCAACGTTCCGTGGTCGCCATAACCGTCCTACCGAGAGGACTATTCGCAGTGTCGTGGATAAATTTGAGTCCACTGGTTCAGTAAACAATGAACCAACACCCGTACGTCAACGAAACACAAGATCTGCCGAAAACATCGCCACTGTCCGTGAGAGTGTGCAGGAGAATCCGAGGCAGTCGAATTCGCGTAGCTCACAAGTACTCGGTCTTTCGCAGACCACAACGAATGACCTGGGCCTGCACCAGTACAAAATTCAACTGACCCAGAAGCTGAAGGTAAACGACCATAGACAACGACGTGTGGTCATCTCACGTGGAGGTGATGTGAACTGGCCACCGAGATCGTCCGATTTGACCCGTTAGACTTTTTGTGGGGTTTTCTTAAGTCACAGGTCTATGCGAATAAGCCACAAATCACAGCGGTCCTCAACATAACCCACGCCATCGGTCAAATTCAGCCTGATTTATGCGCCAGAGTCATGAAAAATTGGACATTTCGAATGCGCGCCACCCAGCAAAGCCGTAGTGGTCATTTGCACGATGTTATATTTTATACATCAATGGGCCTTTCAAACGAATAAAAAAAGTTCGATGATATCTCACGTACACTTTGTTTTATTTAAATTTAAAGATAGGAAGCGCTTAATGAAAGACCCTATATAAAAATGTAATTTATGTAATAGGAACTATTTATTGATACCCTTACTTATGTGATCTCCCGAGCCACGCACTCCCAAAAATAAATTTCCTATCCAAGGATTCAAACCCATAATTTACATATCATGAAGCTGCAATACTGAACACCAGACGAGAGCTCTCTTTGAATATTATTAAAAAAAAGAAAAGAAGAAAGTATATTTGAATAATATTTCAGGGCAAACGTAGCAGACAAGTTGATTATGCCTCAAGAAAAGTTTGTAGAAAAAATTGTGAACACAACGAAACTTCGAGAAGGTGATTTCACGTGCCTCAACCACGGAGACTGTTGGTCTAATAACATTATGTTCAAATATGATTGGAAAGATCGGCCTATTTCTTTAAGGTCAGTTATATTGCATATTAAAATTATTTTGCTAAATGTTTGACTACTTTTGACCATTGATTTTTCTGGGCTGGTATAAGTTTTGCTTTCAGAGATACGGATTTTTTTTGAAGATGAGATCTGTCCTCAGTGACACTGTGCAGTACCGTCATTAATGGTATTGTGGGAAAAACATCAAAGCACCATACATCTATTATTATATGCATATGCCCTACTAATATATATGTTCGGATATAATGTTTGACCTGACATTATTACAAACTACTAACAATCTACTCCAATGGTTCCACAAATCTAGATGTAATTTCACCGCATCTAAAACCATTAATAATTTTTTTTGAAATACTAAGTGTCCTAAATCATTGAAAATTTAAAGGGAAAACATTCCATCACGTTTTTTCTTTCATAGCCCCTTTAAATTTACAGATAATTATATATCATTATAGATCCTCAGGCGAATCTATTTACAAATCATTTTTGTATTTCCTGTAGCATCGCTCCATTATATACAGGTTTTGTTATTTTATAAAAATTATATAATGAATAAACAAGTACAATGATATACATTATACGTGACTGGACTGAACTGACTAATAAAGGTGATGGGGCTCACCTTTTTGATCAAAATCAAAACTAACTTACGTACTAATTCTTAACTTAATTTTCCCCGACAGTTTGTTGCCAGCGATGCGGGAGGGGTGGTCGGGTCATAGTGGTAAACACTGGGTTTTTCATGTGCTGCAACGAGTCAAAAAACTTAATGTGTCTCCGGCGGATGAACTCACCCACCGACGGCACACCAAGCAACGGGTGCAGGACAGCCTTCTTTAACCTCTCGAGTGAGGTTTGCCGGACCATTTTTCGCATGATCCCATTCTGGAAATGTTGGAGACATTTGGCTGTATTGTCAGTCAAGTGGGTAAATAGCGGGGCACCGCACACCAGGGCTGGTCGGAGGACACATTTATAGATCATCAGTTTGTGACGAAGCAACAGGTTGGGTGAAGTTAGCAAGTGCGATAGCCGGTAAGACCTTTGTCGTACTTTTTCTATTTTATTACTAAAATGAGTAGAGAAATGGAGATTCCTATCCATTTTTATACCCTTATAATGCCTTTTAAATCTTTCGCCTTTTACATTCATCACATATAAAAGTATATATCTGTACCTCGGAGGGATACAACACTATGTCCATTTTTTTCCATATTGACTTTATTACAGAAAAAAAGGTTTTTTTTTCATTTTATAACAACTGCATGATGTAAATAACAAAAATAGAATGTTCTGGTAAAATATTGTTTCAACATCTCAATAAATAATAGCTGTGCCAATAACACTTTTTGTTGAAAAAAAGTTTAAAACTCCTCTCCTGTAAAGCTATGAAAATGGACATAGTGTTGTATCCCTCCGAGGTACAAATATATACATATATATCTGTACCTCGGAGGGATACAACACTATGTCCATTTTCATAACTTTACAGGAGAGGAGTTTTAAACTTTTTTTCAACAAAAAGTGTTTGTATTGGCACAGCTATTTATTGAGATGTTGAAACAATATTTTACCAGAACATTCTATTTATTGTTATTTACATCATGCAGTTGTTATAAAATGAAAAAAAACCTTTTTTACGGTTTTTTTTCACTTGGACAAAAAAATGGACATAGTGTTGTATCCCTCCGAGGTACAGATATATATATATATATATATATATATATATATATATATATATATATATATATATATATATACATATATATATATATATATATATATATATATATATATATATATATATATACATATATATATATATATATATATATATACATATATATATATATATATACAATGTGTGCTAATGATGCGGTACACTATCATAATCGACATCATTTGATGTTATATTCACCTGTGACTTTAATCATACGATCGTATCACGTGAAACAATGAGTGCTAATGATACATTATACAATCATATTCAACATCATTTGATGTTATATTCACTCGTGACTTCAATCATACGATCGTATCACGTGATATAATGAGTGCTAATGATGCGGTACACTATCATAATCGACATCATTTGATGTTATATTCACCTGTAACTTTAATCATACGATCGTATCACGTGAAACAATAAGTGCTAATGATACATTATACAATCATATTCAACATCATTTGATGTTATATTCACTCGTGACTTCAATCATACGATCGTATCACGTGATACAATGAGTGGCAATGATACGGTACACTATCATATTCGACATCATTTGATGTTATATTCACTCGTAACTTCAATCATACGATCGTATCACGTGATACACTAAGTGCTAATGATACATAATACAATCATATTCAACATCATTTGATTTTATATTTACTCGTAACTTTCATCATACGATCATACAATGTGTGCTAATGATGCGGTACACTATCATAATCGACATCATTTGATGTTATATTCACCTGTGACTTTAATCATACGATCGTAGCACGTGAAACAATGAGTGATAATGATACATTATACAATCATATTCAACATCATTTGATGTTATATTCACTCGTGACTTCAATCATACGATCGTATCACGTGATATAATGAGTGCTAATGATGCGGTACACTATCATAATCGACATCATTTGATGTTATATTCACCTGTAACTTTAATCATACGATCGTATCACGTGAAACAATAAGTGCTAATGATACATTATACAATCATATTCAACATCATTTGATGTTATATTCACTCGTGACTTCAATCATACGATCGTATCACGTGATATATTGATTGCCAATGATGCGTTGCATTATCATATTCGACATCATTTGATGTTATATTCATTCGTGACTTCAATCATACGATCGTATCACGTGATATAATGATTGCCAATGCTACGACACACTATCATATTCGACATCATTTAATAGAGTATACACTCGTGACTTCAATCATACGATCGTATCACGTAAAATAATGAGTGCCAATGATATATATATATATATATATATATATGTGTCACAGCCTAAAATTTAAGAATACGCTACCAGCGTCATCTCGCGGCCACACCCTTAACCTTAGATGGTCTGTTGGGTGGGTTCTGTGGTGAACACTCATTGTGTTGCCTCATTAGACAATAGTTATTTTTATCTCAATCATTCCAATTAGTGTTTCTACTATGAATCCCGACCCACTTATTTCTGATACCCAATTCTCGCATATATATATATACATAAGCGATTTCAATCTACCCATTCCATTGCTCAAAATAATGAATCCAAAACACGGGACCTCATGATCATTACCTATAAATCGTATGTGAGGGCAATAATGGAATGTGGGACGGAACTCAAGATCACGGTATCAAAATCCACATGACTTGACAAGATGAATAACCATAATTTATCACAGGCGCTCAAAAATGCTGTTCTTTGAATTACAAACGGAAGTTGCACCTAATCCCTTGAAGGAATGTCAAAATTTGACGTTTCCTTAGAACATAATGATTATTATGTTAAGGAGGAAGCAATTCCCGGAGAATACAAAGCATATGAGGAAGGAAAACACACTTATCCCAGAGCTGAAAGATATGAACACCATTGTGGAAATATGTCCAAAGCAGAAATGGATCCCTACATTCTCGGATGGATCGGCTACAGGTGCCATAGAAAATGGTGGAGCAATTTCCAATAATGAAAAACATTTTTTTTATAATAATAATAACAATAAGAATGACATTTTCCCTAAGGGACCTTATTGGACTGGAGGGAGAGGAATGAGCGAAGTAGGAAAGTAATACGATTTATATAAAAAACATCACAATTCTGGTAAACATTAACCAAATATTTTTCATAAGTTTATGATATTAAAATAATTGATCTTACACTTGTTTTTAGGTTTATAGACTACCAGTTACCTCATTACTATTCGCCATGTGTGGATATGTCCTACTTTATGTACCTAAGCATACAGCCTGCCGTTCGTCGCCAGAACTACAAACTTCTCCTTCAATGCTACCACGAATCTCTTGCAAGTAGTCTGAAGAAGTATGGTTACACAGGAACCATACCAACATTTGAAGAAATAGAAGAAGTTATGGAACGTTTTTCCTTTTTTGGGTACTGCTTATTATCATCCTTTTATCCCATGATGACCTGTGAGTCTAAGGATGCTATGGACTTGAATACTGTTTTAAACTCAAAAGGTGAAGAAGGCTTCAATGAAGAAATTTACAAGGAGCCAGGATTAGCTGAGAAGATAGGAGCAGATATTAAATATTTTCTAAAGAAATACTTGTAAAATTAAAGAAGCTTTAAAAACTACAAAAATAGAATTTGTTTCCCCAATTCATGAAGCTGTCAAAAACTAATCATGGATAGAGGCAGAATGGAGTATTATAAAATATGAATTTAATTATTTATGAGGTGAGATAAAGAACTTTTATTTGTGATAACCGATTGCATATTTCAGCTAGTCTTATTGCAGGTTTTAAACAATAAAATAAAATATTATTATATGCATTTTTATGTAAGTTTTAGGTGTAGTACTTTCCCCAAATCCGTCTGAAAATGACCATAGATTAATTAGTTTAGATAAAAAATTATCGTTTACTATAAATAATTGTGTACTCCAGATAATAAAAGTTTAAACAACAATATCACTTTCACGATGTTGATCACATATCCTCATCCCTTGAAACCAAACAGTATTGTATTTGTGCCTTTCTCACAATATAGCACAAGCTTTTGACAGGGTTTGGTACGCAGGTTTGCTCTTAACATATTTACCATTGACCCTTTTCCTAATCCTACAGTCTACCTTTTGAACCGCTTCTTCCACGTCCGCTCTGGTTTAGAATATTCTAACTACTACCCCATAAAAGCTGGAGTTCCACAGGGCAGTGCCATGAGTCTATTCCTCTATAACCCATACAAAGCTGAGGTCCCCTCTACTTCAAAAACCTTTTTGGCATCATTTTTAGATGATACTGCAGTGCTGTCATTCCAACCAGGACCCGAAACAGCATCCCATAACCTTCAAAAACACCTTGGTGGTATCGAGTATTGGTGCGACCAATGGTGGATCAAAGTTAATGAATCAAAATGTGCCCACATTACCTTTACCCTCCGCCGCAAGTATTGTCCTCTAGTTTATTTTAATTCCATTCCTCTCCCTGTATCCTAGACAGTGCTTCCATCCGGACAAAAGGCTGACATGGACGAGGCTATTCAGACGCTTTGGACAACCATACAGACTACTTTGAAGGGCATCCCATCACTCAATAGAAAATAAATTACTTCAGTACAAACTTATTAAAGGCAATCTGGACATACGGAGTACCTTCCAGGTTTATGAGATTCCATCGAAACTCATCCAACCAATCTATTCCCCTAGGACCATCCTTAATTATACTGCGCCACTCATCCTTACAATCCTCCGTGGAGACTAAAGTGGCAGTGGCCTCGCTATCTGATATAAATACATGACAGTGGGTGTCCTGGCAATGTCCAGTTTCTCCATGTCCTTAGGGTATGTGGAAATCACGCTCTTGCTCAGCCACCACTGGCTCGTATCCGGTGACGGAGGTGCGTGGGGGACCCAAGACTCCGCTGTTTCGCATGCGAGGGATGTGAAAACCATGTGGATTCGGGTGGTCTCTGGGATGTTTGTAAATACTGTATGAATGAGCGAGTGAATGA